>CM056997.1:137612878-138212878 GCA_029891345.1 Dryococelus australis
TGTCGGTCACCGACGCACTACCACCTGTAGTAGAGTGCGGCTATCTGCTGCGGTTGCTGGGGACAGCGGACAAACAATCAAATGGGCGAGGGAGCCATGACAGCTCGCTTCCTCCATTGGACAGATGTGCTGCAGCTGCTAAAACTTGTGCCAATGCTAACTGTAAGTTATGCTCATTTTGCTGTGTTGGCGGTTACATTGATGCTGACAATCGTTACTGTCTAATTGCTGCGAGTTGTTTTCATTGGTGAAAAATTCGACTTGCGAAATGTTTTTGTAATTCACTTTTGGCTCCCGTCAACAAATCAGGGACAAATTGTAGACATGCAATGTTTGTAGTTCTGAAATTACTTTTGCAACAACTCACTCTTGCGATTTCTAAAAAAAAAAAGTTGCACTTTGTCCGAAATGTTTCTTATTGTTTGTATGTACTGTTCATTTTTGTCGCGGATCTCTGTGGCGCAGTTGCTCTATGGGCTGGACTCTCGGCAACATCGGTAGTAAATATTGCTGTACTCCTATTTCGAGAGGAAATCCTGTGGTATCAGCCTTAAACAATGCTGGCAGAGTAGCACTGGTGCACTATCAATTGACCAGCAAGCAATGCTTTGTTTGGATACAAACCTCACGCAATATGGAAGCATGGATGTGGAAGTACGGATGCGGA
The DNA here is from genome assembly GCA_029891345.1 of Dryococelus australis. NCBI lineage: Eukaryota > Metazoa > Arthropoda > Insecta > Phasmatodea > Phasmatidae > Dryococelus > Dryococelus australis. The sequence continues at coordinate 137,613,546 of CM056997.1, forward strand.
AGCGTGGTGTGGCTGTACTGCACGGTGTGCCGCATGGGTCAACGTATTGCATGCGCACAGCTGACTGCCAGCTTGCAGTGAGCAGGTAGTACGAGAGGGAGTAGATCCTCTTGTTTCTCCTTCTCACCATTCATTACCTCCTTCTCCTCCTTCTCATGGCACTGTGCGATGTGGGCAGAGGGGTGGTGGTGGTGGTTGCACATTCAGCTCCTTTGTCCTGCTAATGTGCCTGAGTGGATTGGCTGATGTCACTGTGTTCCAAAATTACTGCGCTTTTACCACATGCTCGCCTTCCCGCAGCAATGATGGAAACTCATTGCTTTCCCCGCATGTTTCTCCCCTGACCACATGCTCTCCTTCCCGACATCTTCCAGGCATTTGGAGAGTGTCCTAATGCTGTAAGCATCCTATGGTGTTGTTCTTGTTGCCTTCCTCTTTGCGGGTAGTGGGAAATAAGTGGGGAAAATGTTCAGCGGGAAAATTTAAAAATTGTGAAAAATTGGGGGAAATGTTTACAGAATGATTTTGCTAATTTTTATCGTTCAAGAGATTACGTTGAAGGATAGACCACAAAATTGGGTGATATCTGACGGTGTTCCAGTGCTCAGAAAGGTGTATGAATCTGGCCAGTCGATCATGGTCCAGTGGTCAAAGTTCTAAACGGAAAATTGATGAGTGGTGATATTTGGAGTTAGGTGATTTGGTTGGAAATAAGTTTTGTTACCCGGGGTACCAAGAACTATCCAGACTTAGTGCCGTGATGTATTGGTAGGGCAGACTCTTCCTTCAGTCAGTGTCGTCCGGCCGACGACCATTGGCAGCTATGTTTCCCCTGTGCTCGGTAACTCCTCTTGTAAATGCAGACAAAACAGTGCACATTATATGAAATGAATTATTAGGGTTACCCACAAGCCACACAGTCCTGACAAAATCCTGCATAAACCGGACTGGTCAGAAGAGAGAAAGCAGACAAAACAGGTACGAAGCCAGTACTTGACTTAGTGATGCATTAAGGTTCCCCAGGCAATGCAAACACTGAGTAATGTGAGAGGTGGTGTCCCAGGTGGGTAACAAAAATGGTTCTGGTTAAATTAAGACAGTCTATTGCAATGAAATGACCAGTTATAGAAGTGAATGTTGGCCGGGCGCAGATGACCTGCCTCTCGCAGTTCTTGGTGTCTTCTGCAGTTACAACATTGTGTGCCTTCCGATATTTCTGCTCAAGCATGTCACGTGGAAATACTTTGTCACATGACAATCTGCAAAATAATACTTCCTCTTGCTAAAACTGCTCTGACGTGCTAAATAACTCTGGTGCATAACAATCAATGTATTATCATTTTAAAACATGCGAAATGAAGTGATGATGATTACACGTGGCAATGATACACTTATGAATACATTGCAAGTACTCTGGATGTGAACTCTATGGCATTTAAAATAGGCTTGTGGGTGTCCCTTTACTTGCATGTGGCCTCTCGTCACCACCCTTGCCCTGTAAATTCTTTTAGGGAAAATAATTATACTCTGGTAATCTTTCCTGATAACCATGTGTATGGGCGCATGTGTCTGCTTGACCACTATCTCTGTGCTGCTTTGCACTCCGTCATCTGAAACAGAGTGCACTGCACTTTTACTTGAGATGTGCGGGTCACCGACGTGCTACAGTGCGTGGAAGAGTGTGGCTTTCTGCTGGGGTTGCTCGGGACGGCGAACAAACGGTCTAAGGGATGAGGGAGCTCGGATACGTCAATATCAACACTGATTCAACACATTTATACTTTTACATGGTTATCCGGCTATGTGGTTTTGTGCACCGGTTCACTTGAATTGAGAGTTGCCGAACACTAGCTAAAAGTCAGTATCATAATACTGGACATACTGGATAGAAAATATTAAATAATTAAAAAACTATCAAAACACTTCAAATGCATAAATACCCTACATAGTATATTATGTCTAATATTTATATACACAACCTGTGCCCTAGTTACCATATGTGCGGCCATTTGTGTTTCTCACAAGATGGCACGTCAAGCTCATGAATATTCAAGACACATTGAAATACATACACAACACTCAATATAAATGAACCACTTATTGTAAAAAGGGACCTAAGGTCCATTTATAAAGTTTGGAGGAAAAAAAAGATTTGGAAGGAAACTGTTGGGCTGTGTTAAACGAAAATTTTTTGGTAAATTCTCAATGGTATATATTTATGATGTATAGTCCTTTTAGGGTTACAAATTGCGTAATATAGACTAGGTTTTATTGTTCATTGAGCATAGTGACAGTATTGGGTTTCTTGCTGGATGAATTGCAGATAAGTTCACACATATCCTTTAGTGTTTATATCCAGTCACATCTTCTAAATAGGGTGTTTAATGACGCTGAACTTCCTATAGCAAGGGAGGTACGAGTGTCCTCGCATAGTAAAATACTGTTTCACAATTTGAAATCTACGAGTATTAACAAGTGCAAGGCAGAATCTAACAAGTATATGGTTTTTAATCTGTCCTGGACAGTTATCTGCAAACAAATGAAGTTCTTTCACCAGAGAAGGCACGTTCTGCTCGATATAGTCCAATAACATTGTGGCTACATCATTATACCCCTCGTGGGCTTCTCCTTCATGGTAGACATAGTAATGTGCCAGCCACACTTCCCATATTCTATACACAAAAAACTTTGACAATAAGTTACCTCAGGTAAAAAATTTCCTGTACTGGGATTTAAGGAAGTTCTAAAGTCTGCATAAAAACAAAAACTACTCCTAGAACCTTATCAGCAAACTTTGACTGCTGCTCTGAGTCTCTCATCAAGCTACAAAATTTTTTGGCTCGGTATATATGAACTAACAAATCAGATGCAGCAACCCATTTTGCTGTGTCATATAATGATGTGTTATTTATGATGTTTTTTTTTTTTAACTCACAAAATCTGCAAGTGTCTACCTGTGGCTTCCTAAACCGTAGACTAAAATTCTCGTTAAAGTACTTTAGGTAAAAGCTGTACATTCTTGCAACCGACAGTTCTGCAGAGATATATTTGTAACTGTGTGATGCATCATGTGCTTCTTTAAGTTGGAATGAGGCGATGTGTTGAGGAATCTGAAAAAGTTCATCTCTGCTTTTTTTTGAATGCGCAAGGGTGTTTGCCACACTTATCGCGTGGTGACTTTCCTTCCACGAGTAATTTGCTAATACGCCTTACCATTTTATCAGTTACATAGTAGAATTGGGAAAAAGCACCCTATATACCTCAAACATTTTGTCCTTGAGAAGAACATGGTACTTGAATGTCCTCTGTTTTTCAACAGAATATTCTGTCTTCTTCCTGTGGCATTTCACTTCTCTAATTTCTATCATTCTCTGCAGATGTAGATCATGCTCATCCTTTGTGTTCATTGTGTACAAAACATCAAACACTGCAGCTCGGTCAATCTCATCAAACCGATTGAAGCATTTTTTGGGACACCTGATTAAACAAACATTTAATATGAATTTACCAACTCTTATGTTTCATAATGTGAAACATGCAAAAATTTAACAGCAGAGGACTGGCAACATAGAACGAAACATAAATTTTCTGGTTTAATAGCATGTGTGCTATAAAATAAAACAGAAATTTCTCTAAGCAAATGTTTACATCTTCAACAATATTAATTTATAACACTGATTCTGCAAACTTATCCATAGTATTCAAAACTTTGTTTTATTAATCTGCATGGTTCTTGAATAGCCCGTGCTCGTTGCTTTTTTCCTTCATGGCCAATATATTCTTTCCCTGCAACTCTGGCTATATTAATAATATTTCGTTGATAATTGTCTGGGTCACAATTTTTTCTTCTGCTTTCTTGGTGACATTTCTGTGTCTGCCCCAATCATATTTAAATCACACTTGATGTTATTTTAACACTACTTTGCACTTTTGAAAATACTCCGCTGTTTGCTCAAAATCAAACTTCGTGTACCTATCAGCTGTTTCATTAAGATTTGATGTGTGTTTGTCTGATATGACTAACAATAGTGTAACGTAATATGTTGCTTAACATGGTTATCAATGGTATAGTTTTAAAAGGTACCCCAGTCCAGGATATGGGCCCCTTTTTACACTGAGTCAAATATGTGTTACTTCTTTACATAGTGTTCTTCCAGTGTATTCGGGACTGTTTAAACACTAAAATGCAGATCTACTGTTATAGTTCATGAAACCACTTTATCTCAAAATGGCTATCTACGGTGCAGGGGTCTCTTTTCACAATAAGTGATTCAAATATTAAAAAAAATTATAACTACGAACACTTACTATGAGACAATTTGTCTGCTTCTTACATGATAAGTTAGGGCAGTACAAGATAAATAAAACACACTGGCATAATACTTGGCGAAACATAAACACAGAACCCAAAACAGTTATACAACAAAAGTAAACAACAGCATGTGGTGTGCGTCTTTGATGCGTGGGACATGTTATTGCTCACATTATTACAACCCTGAAATAAATATGCTCTTGGTATTATAATTGGCGCATTAATGTAAATTGTGCACGATGTAGAATGGAGCTCAAAACATTGCATAACTTGTCACACTGCACTAAGTAGCACTGGTAACATCACACAACAATAACAAAGCTGGCATAAATATAGAGGGGAATAAAATAAACACGATAAACACAATACACTCACACTTTCCTAAGAATTAAAAAATGCCATTACAATGCTTTATACACTTTTGTGCCATAGGCCTTACACAAATACATGCACACGTTGTACTGGCTTGCTGACACTGGTTCTTCCTCATGGTGTTGTTGTGTGCTGTGACGCGTTGGCTGGCATGAAGTGGTGAATGGTCTGATGACAAGGCACTGTCCACTTTAAATGCCCTCCCCTCAGAGGCCATTCACTCATTGTGATACCTTCAATCTTTGCTGCAGCATCTTGTAGACTGCAAAAATGTCCCACGTGGTTGTAGGTTGTAGACACGTGTCTCCTGTTGTGATGCTAGTCCACGACGTCGCAGACTGTAAACATGAGGCTCCAGATGTTGTTGTTTTCATTTAAGTGAGTGGGGCTGCGTTTCCTACGCTGGCAGCAATGCTTTGCGCGTTGCGATCGGCACAGGTGTGTGCCCGAATGCCATGCACATGGTGTGCTGATGAATTCAAGAATGTTTTGAACGGCGGGCAGGGGAGAGTTTCCCTGTCCCCGACTCGTCACCGTTGCTATCCTGTTCTTAATGCAGGCGGTGTCAGCTTGGAGAGAAGGCGTCCTAAACACATGCTTCTGATGTGCCTCCTTGCATATATGCAGAGCCCGATGCTGATGATGATGATACGTATGCCAGGTGGGCATGTTGCTTACCTCTTAGGGGCATCATGTCTTTTTCCCTGACTTTCTGAGTGGTTGATGTGGTGCTATATTGTGATGTATTCCTCACCACTATTGAGACATGAGCAGTGGCGTCCCCTGGAGAAATTGTGACATCGATTGTCGTGTTTGTAAGTGGGCTTGGCGGCGAGTTATATAAATTTCCAATGCCTGCGACCTCGATAGATGGCGTTGCAACTCCCTCACTTTCCTCATTACAACTCTGTTGTGGCTCATTGCTGGGTGTTGCGCTGTTGGTGTTGGCCAGTCTAAGAGCATCTAAATGGAAAACAGCTTTCCTCTGCAGGCTCAGACATACTACATAAAACATTTCTCCCATTTTTCTCGCGATGATGTGCAGGCTGCTCCACTTCTCAGCCAATAACATACAAAATCCTTTCTGCTTGGTGAAATGATGATATGCGTGGTTGTACACTGGTTGTGTGGTAGTAGTGGTGGTGGCGGTTGAGATGACAACAGCACCAATCGTGCGATGTAGCGCCGCTAGTTCTCTCTTGCCTTTCTTATGTCGCATGCACGCCAATCTTCTCTCCCTTCGCCTCCTTCTTCAGTACTGATGGCACACTCTCTCACCAACCTCGCGAACTCGCTGGGGAGGGGAAGGCCATGGCCCTGGAGCAGATGGGCCGACATCATACCTGTGGCCTGATTCATAGATATCCTGAGTGTAAAGAGTGCTGCAATCAGCTATTCAGCCCACGAGGCATGGTTCTCACCCACGTGCAAATGCAGCTGAGTTTTTAACTCCCGATTGCGGTATTTGGTTGGATTTGCATGTGGTAAAGTGTCGGACATTTCATCTCCCGCACATGTCCCATCATACACAGCCCATGAACTGGGTTCCATTATCGCTTAATAGATTGCATGGATAGCCGCAGCGTGTGAGGAACTCGTTTTCCAGTACTTTGCCTATGGCGTGGCTCTCACACTTGACACTGGGTTACTCTTCCACCCATTTGGAAAATTGGTGCATCACTACCACTATGAATTGCATCCCTGTTGACATCAGTGAATAAGGGCCCATAAATCGAAAGCCACGGTTTCAAACGGTATGTGTGGATTTCTTGGTTTTTATTGTTTCATACCATTTGTGCATCTGCTCTTATAAGGGTTGCAGGCGGTATAGTTCCATATAAAATTCCCATACTTTCACTGATACTCCCAGCCAATGAAAACACTTCAAAACATTCTGATGTGTTTGCTCTGCACTGGGATGGCCTGTGAGGTAAGTAGAGTATGCTTACTGTAATGTCAGAAGAGGTGTTGTGGCCGGTACATATGTCCACCATATACCTGTGTTAAAATTCACTTGGTATTTAAGGGCACCATTAAGCACACCACTTGTCACTGGGGCTCTGTGCACACATGGCAATCCATTTATGGACAACCAAGCATTCGGCTGGTTTACTCACCGCGTGTGTTCTGCCAGTTGCGGTAGCATTGTGACATTTGAAAATTGTACTCATGATATCCTGTAGTTCTCTGAGCATGAAGAGGAGGGGGTAGAACACTCTCCCATTCCGCCTCATGTTGTGTAATTTCGGCCCTGGCGAACATGACAAGTGTTCAGCAAATTGGATTTCCTCCATGGCTACATGCTGAACTTTGAAGTCGTTTGCCTGCATGGGAAGGGCACAGCACATCAGCTTACTCCTGCTCTCCTTCATGCTGTGTAGCCACAGTAGGCAGCAGTTGTCTATCCGTAGTGTGAAGCATTGGTACTCCAGGAATGCTCTGTATTTCTTGAGACTTCGTACTACGGCCAGACATTCATGTTCATTGACATTGTACCGCCGCTTTACGGGACCAAACTTGGCACTCCCGAAGTCGATGATGCGCTGTTGGTCGCTGTCGGACAGCTGAAATATTACGACACCTTACCCTCTTTCACTTGCATCGGTCTGCACGTAAAAGTGTCGACCTGGATTGTACCGTGTCAATGCTCTGCACTAGCAAAAACACCATTTGACTTATTTGAAGCTCTACTAATGTGCACCCTACCACTTATAGCATATGTTGGGTGATATTAGTTCCATGAGTGGTGCTGTGATGATGAGGCTGAGTTGTTCTGGTATGGCCTTACTCCTGTCCTCGCTACTCATATGACCCAGGAATTGGATGCCAGTCGTTTGAAAACAAGTGAGAGGTGATGCAGGTGGTTGGGCCAAGACTCAGACTACCCAGTAACAGCATCTAGGTATGCAAGGGCACAAACACTGGTATGTCCATCCTACACACATACCATCATTTCTTGGAAGGTTGATGGGGCACATTTTAGGCCGAACAGCATGGCACATAATTTGAAACGGCGCCCGTCAGGATCAGTAAAGGTAGTCTTATGGCAGACTGCTGGTTTAACTGGTATCTGCCAATAGCCGCTGGGAAGGTATATGGTGGTCAGTACCATCGGGCATCCCAAGATGTTTAGAACGCCCTGAATATGAATGTACAGTGGTGGTGCACTACATGTAATCAAGTTGAGGTGACGAAAATGTACCGAAAATGCCAAGTTCCATCCTTCTTTGGCGCTAAAGTGACCATGGAGTTGAATGAATGTTCTAACAGCTAAATGATACCCTCTTCCAATATTTCCGCTAACTGTTCCTGTTTGATTTCCTGCTGGTGGGGATAATAACAGCGGGGCTGTCATATAGGGGCGTGTCCATAGTTTTGAGATGGCATGTTCCACTTTCGTTGTTCTGTGTAGTTAGTCAGCAACTGTGAACTCGTCTCTCCTCTCATTCAGTAATCGCTGTTCAGCCTCGCGATGTTCTGGTGGCATAGAGTGGTCAAGGTCGTCCAAGGATATGTCCGGTGTATCCCCAGCTGATCGAGGATCTATCTTGTAAACAGTGTGACATTCCTTCTGCCCAAGTGTATACGCCATGCAGCCGGCTCCACTACTGCTTTCTGTTCCATTAGCCAAGGATTTCCTAGTATGACATCCTTCCTGATGTTATACAATACAGAAAGAGTTGCGGTGGTCATTATTTCATGGACACTTATTGTAGCTGTTACCTTGCCAGTGACTTCTCCTGTGTGCTGGTGTGTAACTAACTGTACAGCCTGTTTGTTTGGCTGAACATCCTCTGGGTCAATGTAGATGCCATAAAAAAAATTGTGCGATGTGGCCGAATCTATAAACACCCTGCATGGTATATTATTGATTTAAATGGGGATACCTTTACAGTTGTAGCCTTGCTTGTGATCTGGCGAGTTATTGTGGGTTGCGTTCTGTTAATATTCCTTCCATGACGATTGGGGTGAATGGTGTCCGGCTACCCTACCCCTGTGGTCTATTTCCAGGCAGTGGTTTATGTTGTTGCAGTTACTGCCGAAAATTTGCCCCTGCCGGACAATAATTGTTCCAGTTTGGCCCGCTACATCACCTGCAGGGGAGAAAGACATGCCTGGTTCGTTTTAATATATGTAAGCAGGTGTGTTGTTCTGGTTGGAATCTGTCGCCTTGGGTTTAGAAGTTGTCGTCTTGGTGATAGCTGATACTGCCTCCAGTGACTTTTTTACCATTCCTACAGCATTAGTGATCTTGTTTTTGCCCACAGCTTGTTCCTGGTGTGGTTGCATGGCATCACGGTTATGCCACTGTTGTGTAGCGATGGTAGCATCCAACAATAATACTGTTTGCAGGCACTCTTGTTCTGATGTTTGGATCGCTGGTGTCAAAGCAGGACAATGTTCGGGGCAAGCCGAGCTTGCGATCACCTCTTGGATGTCGCACAGTGATAGCTCTGGGTGATAAGTGCGAATAAGGTTTATTTTGCTTGCAGTGAAGTCGTACCAGCGATTCGTCCATCTGTTCCCACATGAACATTTGACTGCAGGCTAGCAGAGATGTGAACATCGTGTCGAACCAGTATTTGAAGTTTTGCTGGAATTCCTCCCACGATAATCCATAGCGGGCAATTCCACACTACCACGTATTCGCATCTCTAAATAACTGTTCCTGCCCGACTCGGTACCTGTTCAATCTTTTCTTGCAATCTTGTAGAAATGCCCCAGGGTCTTCATGAGCCATACCAGCATATGTTGGTAGTGATTGGAAATGGGCCAGTGTTGACTGTTGTGGTTGGCAGCAATGATGTTTACCAAAATGATCTGTTACATTTGTTATCACTGGCATGCTGTAGGTTGCCATCGGTACCTCTCTCTGGAGTGGTGTGGACTGACAGAGCATACACAATAATATCAACTGTGACTTATTGAGTGAATAGCCTTCTACTGCATTTGGCCTGGTCCTTTTTTTATTTTTCTCCCTGTACAAGGTTGGCGTGATGCATGCTGTGCCTAGATTTGCCTCGGCTTTACATGTAGTGATGGAATTTTTTCCGGAATAGACCACATAGGATTTCATGTGCACACAGGAATGCTCGGCCAGTCAGAGAGCTTCGCGCCCACCCGCAGCAGTAGCATCTTATTCATTTTGTTGTGACAGCACCATGTTGCTAGACCAGGAAGGAATTGGATAATGTGGATATGAAAGGTGCTGTTAGATGTGTTACCAGGGTAGGGCACCAGCTTGCAGTGTGAGCACGAGGATGTTGTTGATGTGGATACTCTCAGGGTTGTGTAGCCGACAGCCATTGGCTATGTTTCCTCGTGTCCATCGTACCTGACAATATTACCAGTCTTGTTGAATACTCCACAATAGTAACACTACATCCAGACTGCTTAGGCTAGTGAGGGCTGTGGGCGTCCCTCAAACGACAGCTCACTCCCGATGAGTTGTTGTGGCCACCCAATGCCGAGCTTCAATTTACGCGATAGTTAATAAACATCCATTCATGAGGTTATTTAGCCGAGAAGCTGCTAATGTAATAAAAATGCTGTTATTTCTACTATGTGGTTTTATTACATGATTATTCACAACTGGGCACTGAATTGTTACAAACCGCTGCTTAAGCCAGGTGGTCTCTTATGTAGACAAAATGGCCAATGGCCTGCATTGTTATAATATAAGTTATGTCTCGGCCATATACAAGACAGACCGAAATGTGTGGCGACCTGTACTCAGGGCTAGCAAACACACAAAGTTCCGGTAACTAAATTAAAACAGACAGAATTATATTATGATTGGTTATAGTGATTAAGTGCCCAGAGCACCACGACACAGTGGTCACCCCACAAGACCAAGGATGCTACTACTTCACTCTTTGTGTGGAACTCGCTCGTTGACTGAGACTCCCACTGGTCAAATCACATGATGTGAGTAACACATAATGATGATAATTAAATTACATTAGATGGACACTGCAATGCCGATGAAGTGTGATTGCAGAAAAACCCTTCTCAATAAAGTAAACACGTACATATAAAAATTATAAAAGTAAATATTATGCCAACCACTTCCAGTTGTTGTGGCAACCTAACCTCATTTTATATGTGTCATAAAAAGGTGCACTAATTCTCCGGGATCCTCCCCCTGAATATTTTATTATGCCTTTGTAGTAATTACTGGTGGCAAATTGCGAGAGTCCTTGCTTATGTACATATCAACACTGATAAAATATATTTATTATTTTAATGAGTTAATCTGGCTTCTTAGTTTTGTGCACCAGTTAATTTAATGCAGAATTGTGGAACACTAGTAAAATGTCAGTATCATATTACTGGACATACTGAACAGAAAACATTAAATAATACAAAGCTATCAAAACACTTCAAATTATAAAAACCCTACGTTGTAAATTATGGATAGCTTTTATATACACAACATGTTACCTCGTTATATTATGTGTGGCCATTTGGGTCGCTCACAAGATGTCGTGTCAAGCACACGAACAGTAGAGACACAGGTAAATCAGTCCGCAATACTCAATATAAATAAATAAATTATAACTGATAAACACTGCACTATGAGACCATTTGTCTGGTACTTACATTTTAGGTTAAAATAGTGCAAGGTAAATTAAACACAAGTACATAGCACTTGGCAAAATATAAACACATAACCTAAAACAGTAATACAGTAAAAGTAATGCAAAGCACGAGGTGTGCACCTTTGACACGTGTGACATGTTACTACTCACATTATTACAACCCTGAATTAAATATACACATATTATTTTAATTGGTGCATTAATGTAAACTGTGCAAAATGCGGAACGGAGCTCAAAACATTGCATAACCCCTCACTCTGCACTAGGTAGCACTGGTAATCAAACAAAACAATATAATATCTGGCATTGCAGAAATAAATATAGAGAGGAATAAAATAACCGTTATTGACACAATATGCTCAATATGCCTTACACAAACACATACGTGGCACTGGATTCCTGACACTGGTGCTTTGTCGTGGGCATTACTATGCGCTGTGAACTTTGGGTGGCATGATGTGCTGAATGGCCTGAGGCCAAAGCACTGTCCACATCAGTGGAGTGGTTGTCTTATCATGTCATTCCCGTAGCGTTAAATGTACTGTTCCGGAACATTCTTTGATTGATTTAGCCTGGAGAGATCGCTGTCCCACACTTTGGTCTGTTTTGTTTCACAGCCGAACTTAATTTTTCAATGTTATTCATTTCGCCATCGTGCCATTTTATCAGTGTAGAGTACTCCATGTTATACAGTAGACTATCATGTCAGTGCCCCAGTTTAATAGTAACGTAACTAAGGAACCTTTTATCTTTCTTTAGCCCGGGACGTGAGCCGTCTCACAGCCCGGTCTATTTTGTAGATGGCAGGGACACAAGTAAATTAATTTTCATGTAGGCACTTCGCCGCCTTTTTTTAGCTGTAGTGTGCACCCTGATAAAACTGGGCAATGTTGTATGTGCTTCTTCGGAAGCAGAACTGGAATGTGTAAGGCATCCTATAAGAGCCATGGGAGTGAGTGCTAGTCTATGAAGGTTGCTCAAATAACCTTCACTAGCCCAGGGACTTGGATATCTCAAGGATGTATTTTCTGCAATTTATATACGTTACGTCGCCGGACATCGAGTTGGCAACATGCAGGCCGTCGGCCACATGACCTCATATGTACTTTTGCTGTCTGCTGAGAACGCTGGTGCTGGACATAGCTGCATTGTTGTTCTCTTACCTCTCGCAGTTCCCTCTCTCTCTCTTCTCCATCCAACTTAACCCCTTCGCTGGCAGTGTGCTACATCGCCCCACTGACGAACTCTATAGGGATTGGAAGGTACAGGTCCTGCAACAGCTGGACAGATGTCTCGCCTGTTGCCTGATTTACGTATATTCTCAGCATAAACATGCCCCGCGGGAAGGTGCACGCCCATGATGCGTGATTGTTACCCATGCACAAACGTAGGTAGGGTCTTCAGATCTTGGTGTCAATGTTACGTAGGATTTACCGTGGAAGATAATTTGCCATGGTATGGTGTCGGATACACCAGTATGTTCACAAGGTTCGGAATGCTTTCCCTATGAACTGGGTCCCATTATCTCTGAGTAGCACGCTGGGATATCCACAACGGGAAAAGAACTCACTTTGCAGAGTCTTCCGTATCGTCATCTCATATGCACTTGACAGTGGGTAAGGCTTGGTACACCTGGAGATCAAGTCTATAGCTACCAAAATAAAACTTTTCCGCTCCGCATCTGCGGATACGGACCCATCAGATCGACTGCGATTGTTTTTAAGAGTTCTGTTGCTCGTGGGGTTGTTGTTGTTGTACTGCATCTTGGTGATGGCTTTTGAAACAGTTTCACTGTACCCACTTGCATACGAATGACCTGGTACGTGCTGCCAACCCCGGCCAATGAAAATATTTCAAAATGTTTCATTATGTTTACGAAATACCTGGATGTCCTGCAATGGCACTGGGTTGGGCGTAATTTAATTTGGTGTCCCGTGCCATTGTGGGCACAAACGCATGCCACTTTCGCTTGTTTTTGCGCACGCACGATTTAAGACAGTCATGAACAAAGTGCCATTTCCCTACAGCTTGCTGTGCGCATGTTTCTTTCCACTTATGTGAGGTCGCACAGTTTGCTTGTCCTCTGATTACGAGTTCTCGCGACATGGGTAAGGCAGCTGCGTTTGCAGGCACGTTGATTTTGTTGCACTGCACTGTTGTTTTGTCAGGGAGGTAATCCGGAAGAGAAGGGGGGAGAATGTTGTACCATTCCTCGTCTCGCGTGAGGTTTTCTTCCGGCACACATGACAAGTAGTCAGCTAACTGGTTGTCTTCTCTGGCGATGAGCTATACTTCAAAATCAAATTACTGCAGGAAAAGTCCCCAGTGTGTCAACTTACTGTGGCAAACCCGGATATTATACAGCAATAACAATCACCAGTTGTCAGTGTGGAGTGCGAACTGTTGCTATTCCAGGATTTTAAGGTACTTTTTAAAATTCTATTCAACAGCCAGACATTCACACTAGAACCAGACATTAGGTGACATTAACACTGTCTGTGGTGCCATCACAATGATGAAGTTGGTAATGTATTCCCATATCCAATTAACTAGCTCAAAGCATTTTTGGAGTTGTTTCCTGTATGTTGGCATGGTGTATTCTTCAAAGAGTTGTAATTGTTCTGACCTTGGTCGGCTGCCCTTCTCGTCAATGACATGCCCCAGGAACTGAATATTAGCCTATCCCAGGCGGCACTTCCGGTTAGCGCACATTAGCTTCTTGCTGGCCAGACACTCTAATATGAGAGACAGGTGATTTATGCATTTGTCCCAGAACTCCGACCAAATGATGACATCGTCCAGGTACACCAAAGCAAATTTCCCGATAAACCCATCCAGGACATGTAACATCATAGCCTGGAAGTTAGACAGCTCACAATTTAGGCCAAAGGGCATGGCACATAAATGGAACCGTCATCTGTCAGGTGTGTTGAATGCGGTTTCGTGGTGGTCCTCTGGTCTGATGGGTACCTGCCAGTAGCTACTTCGCAGGCAGATGGTAGTCATCACCTTAGCACATCCCAGGGTTTTCAGAATATCTTTAATGTGGATGTATGGGAGAGGTGCACTCTTGGTTACCATGGCTGGCCGGATCGATGTCAGCGCCCCGGTCCTTATATGCTGCACTGTCTATGAGTGCTATCCTAAGATTTTATAGCAAAGTCCGAATTTGGGACGAACTACTGCCATCCAACCAGACATTCAACTGTGCCACCGTCAACCATGCCACGATCTACCACGAGTGTGATGCAAAAAACAGAAACAGTTTGTAGCAAAAACTTTTCAAAATTCACAAGATTTTCGGCTGCCTACACGGTGTAATGATTTACTGTTCGCAGGTCAGAGTACACCGCTCCTGAACTGCACAAAATGCAACACGAAATGTCAACCTCGCAAGAAATGCAATTTGAATACAGACAGCGTAAAGTGCCAACGCAACCGCAAGATGACACACCATACAACTGGGGCCAGTTTTTTGGATAGCTGTGAAGTGTAAACAAATGTGACCGCACACGATGCGAATGGGATATGGGAGATGGCGGAATTGATGCAAGGTGTGTGGCTTGGAGACCCACCAGCGGTTGTAAACAATCACAGAGCAGGCGACAGCACAGGGAGCGCATTTCATCTCTCAGGACTGCCCGGGTGGGCAGCAGGTAAACAATGGCATGTCACATGCCCACAGCGCACATGTGGCACCGAGTGAAACGTTACCCCCGGACAGGCAGCTAACAGCAGTGCCAACCTTACCACTCATGCCTCTTCCCGTTTTACCACAGACACCATATCCACCTCCAATGGCTACATACTTTCCGACACCCATGCTTCATCCAAATTACCCAGAAATATTACCGCACATCTCTACCCCTTTTCCCACACCAACACTGACGACGAGAACACAGCCAACTCTTGCAAATTTTACAGGAACAGCATAGGAAACAGAAGATAAACACCACAAAATTTATTTTATTTCGTTTTGGTTTCACAGGCAAGAAGCGAGTTTCCCATAGTTAACAACTATGTGCCTAAGTGTAAACATTTTACAAATTCATTATAAATATCATCGCAAGTGTGAAGGGCTTTCATTTCAGTTTCATCATGCGAGTGCAGAGAGAACTCTTTGCAAATATCATGCAAGCAAGAAGGGAGCCGAGTAGTGAACAACTACTCCGGAATGTAAATATTGTATTTCACGTATAACACCGCAAGTATGAAGGGAGTTCATTGCATTTTTCATAGCACAAGAGGTCATTTCAGAGTTCATCATGCAATCAAGAAGGGAGCTCAGTAGTAAACAGCTACATCGGGATGTAAATATTATGCAAGTTCATTTCAAGTTTTCATCGTTCATTCTAGCAAATGTTATCATTCATCACTTCATTACTGGCTACCTTGAGCTCCTGACTCGTCTGATCTTCAGCATCGTATGTCCGACTCATCACTCATGTAGTTAGTCGTCATGTATGCAAAGCTAAACAGTGCATCATTAAACCTCCCTCTGCATGTGACATCATCGCCCCAATTGTGCTTGCTGAGTTAATCAGTGGGCTCACAACTCCCCTCTGCATATGATGCTATTTTCACGCACATGGAGTTAATATGTGGGTGTCAAGTCCCCCCTTCGCTCGTGATTAATGTAGTTGAGGCATACAGTGTGTTGAGACAGCCAAATGAGAACACCACAAGTGTTCCAGACAGCGAGTAACTACACACATCACTATCACCAGAGCAAGCAAGAAGAGGAGATCGAATGTACTAAGCAAGCAAGTGAGTAACGTGTACAGAAGCAAGCAGAGAAGTTAGTAGTGTACAAAGCAAGAGTAGTAAAGTGTACAAAAAGCAAGCAGCAGGGTAGATAATAGTGTACAGATGCAAGCAGGGGAGAATTAGCATGCAGTAGCAAGTGGGCAGCAGAATTCGCATGAACAGCAAATAAGGAGGGAATAGGAAAGTGGTCCAGCACCTCCCCCTGGAGGATCTACCACATGGGTGGGAGCAAATCTCGGCGCCGAACACGATGGTGTTCGACAGGGGCCCGGAAACTACAAGTTCCACCATCAAGGATGCTGTAATTCTGGAACCGTATGTCGTACCGACACCTGAACATGTGGGGCATGTAAGAAATGCAAGCAGCAAGGAAAGGGAAGTGGAGGAGCAAGAGATCAGCATGAACACCTAGGTGGCCCACGATGGCGTCAGCTATGACGAGCATCCTGGGGGTGTCAGCAGAGGAGAAGGTGCAGCAGCACTTCGCCCAGGAGGGCTGGCAGGGAGTGTGGTGAGGTCCGACGTCGCGCGACACATTGGTGTCTGAGGGGACACGTCTGATGGTCGGCTGGAGCTGGGAACAGCCACAGCACCTCCGTCAAGAGCTGTGGCAATAAGGGATACTACGTCCGCCATCACCAGATAATCAGGAAGCAAGATATCCGGCATCTACCGAGAGGCCATGACACTACCGTGTATTTTAATTTATCTGGAACCGATTTTAATTCAGCTACCCGAGACTGTCTTCCTCTCACCATCACTTGTTAGCAATCCCAGGGAAGGCTTAAGTTTTCATATAAATCATTTTACTGGCTTCGCGCCATTTTTGTACATTGTCACGCTGTCGGCAGTTTAATCCCGACAAATGTACATAAGTTATTTCCACAGAGATACCTGAATACCCATTAAATTTACGTTACAAGTGTACATCTTCCCACCTTCCCACAAAATGTACTTTTACTTGCAAGTGCCTATTAAGTGTTCTTCGTAATGTATCATGTGTTTTTATGTCTTTGTTTACAAGTAAATAATGGTGTGAGGATCGACTAAAGAATTAACTGCGCAGTATGTACTTTTTAATTTTAGAATAATCACTGAGGAATACAACGCCGGAAGGATCTATGCCTTGGATCGTTGGCACACGACCGAGAGAAGCAGAATCACCTCTGCCACATCATGGCATTGTCATTGGATAGTGCCTGGCACCCAGGTATTGTATATATTCCTAACCAAAATTTTCCTGGCAGTTTATTTTCCGCTCCTGAAAACCTCAGTAACACCTTTTCACTCCACAGCACAGCATGATTTTGTTTCTTTAGACATACAAATAATTCTAAGGACCCAAAAACAAAAGAATTTAGTGAAGTAGATTCAAGAGACATAATTTGTTGGGAGACATTTCCAGTTAATGAAGGTGTTTCAAATAGTACAGTAGTTATAAATTTATTTGGAAATCCTGTTATATATTCTTGTAAGAAAATTAAATTCAATGTTGTTGACCAAATACATTCGTATAGGAAGTTAACAGGTACTACAGAAAATATAAAAACGTAAGATTATGTAGAATTGGTTTATCATCCATAAATAATGTTGTTCATGATGTTACATTATGTGTAAATGGATTTTGATTTATATGTACATTAAATCTTATATCATCACATACACATGCATGAACATTCTGAATAAAAATTAAGGATTATATACGAATTATACATAACCCAATATTTCCAAGTTACCAGAAGTACCTGTTAACTTTCTGTACATATAAATTTAATCACCAACATAGAATTTAATTTTCTTTTCTGGTATAATTAGAACTTTCACCTCTACGATACTTGTTAACATACATCTTGACCAAACTTCACCTAACTCCTCAAAATGTCTTAAAACAAGGAAACACTAAATTACAACCACAACACATCGCAAGGGTGTATTGTCCCTAAAATCCCCCTTCGGGGAATCTTATTCAGTGTCAATGGTCACAGTAAGTATGCATTCAGTATTTTATCAAAACTATAAGCAATAAGTACTTTTGCGGGCACCACCATCACATGGCTACAGTGGGACTCACTATAGCTTGGTTTGCAGCAGAGTGGGGCTCGGTCTGGCTAGCTTCGCTCGCCAGGCCCTCGTCGAGAATGTTTTCCATTACATTCATTCAATTGAGAAGGAGGTTGACAAAGCAGACACTGAATGGACTGTACGAGATGTGGATATTGAAGAAAGTGATATATTATCCTCATTCTTATTTAGATTTGGACTACTGGCTGTTACTGCAAAAGCTGTATCCGGATTGCTAGAGTTTTTTTGTTTTTTTCAGACATGCTAATAATGCTAAAGACCCAAAGCCAAAGTACTTTAGGGAAATAAATAGTCATGATATTATTTATTGCAAAACATTTCCAGTTAATGAAGGTGTTGTAAGTAGTACTGCTGTTATCAGTTCATTTGGAAATCCTGTTATGTATTCATGAAAAAAAAATTAAATTCAATGTCGGTGATCAAATGTATATGTAAAGGAAGTTAACACGTACTTATGGTAACATGAAAATATTGGGTTATATAGAATTGGTATATAATCATTAATTTAATGTACAAGTGGGCTCGTTGAATGCGACATGTCCCGTGCATGGTCTGCAGGCACACAGCAGCTCCCAAGGCAAACCCTCACAGCACCACCATCATTGCGGGACCAGCCATACCAGTGAGATCAATCACCAGTAAGAATAAGTCAATACAACTTGCGACCACGTGGCGAGCTTCGCTTGCCAGCCGCATTTTGCAACTGAAGCAAGAGGAGTCGCGCGAGCGAACTATCTAGAAAGGCAAGGGGCGGGGGTGTTGAAATATACCACATGATGTCACCTCGAGACTATTCATCCTGCATCCACCAGCAGTTCACCCACTGCCCACAAGAGCAAAGTGCAGTGCGTTAATAGTGCCCTCCGTGTGCGCATAGGCATGCACCAATACAGTGCATAATAAGTAAGTTATTTTTATTTATTTTATATTGGTTTTGGAATGGCATTTAAAATTTTATGTGCAGTGCTACTCCATGTGTATTTGAATAAAATGTTTATTTTGATTGTGCAGTGTATCATGTGTGTGTGAAGGTGTATTTATGTTACATATTTTCAAGTTCTTTTTAAATATGTTTATATCTGTACATATTATTTTAATTTGAAAGTGTTGTATATATAGTTCATTTGTAAGTGCTATTTATCTTTATTGTGAAGGGTTATGTTACACTCTTGTTTTGTGCAACAGCAATCAATTAGTTTACATGCAGCTCTTCCATAAATATAACAGCATAGTGTTTTACACATTTTTCTCATAGCATGTCTAATGGATACCTGTTTGCATGGAAACATATTCTTTATAATAACTATTTTTGCTACCTAGTAAGTATTGTCCTGTATTTCGTGCCAGTATTGTAAAGTATTTCACACGTAAGAGGTCACATGTAACTTGGACCACCAAACGGAACCCATAGCATATCAACCACGTGGTGGGCTAATGCAACTTTTAATGTTTAGCATAAGATGTGTTTTCATTTCAGTGCCATGTAATTTTAAAATAAACGCCACTCATTTCTCAGTGTTTTAACACCTTAATCGTGATAAACATTGGACTAGGGCAACACATGCTCTCCTTGCAATCACCTCACATTTTTGGTCATGTGCAATACTAACAGCCAAAGTCAATAGTGGTGTTATATTTTAATATGTTTGATAATTATGAATTTTTTATTAAGATGATAGTGTTTTTGTGTATCCTCACCTCAGAAGCACTGCACATGTCCATTCCATTTCAGTCATCACCATAGTTATTATATAATTAAGTATTTCTTTCATGTGTACGTGGGAATGCTCTGTCAGTCAGCGAGCTCTGCGCCAACCCCTAGTCAGTAGCATCAGGGTTATTTTGTGGGATGGATGTCACATGTGGCCTATCCAGGTCTGCATTACTTTGTATTATCATATAATTGCCATAGCACTCAAATGTAGTATACCATAACGTTCTTTGCTTGGTTTAACCTGGAGAGAATGCTACCCCACACCTCGGTCCATTTTGTTACACAGCCGAGCTTAAATTTGCAATGTAATTCATTTTGGCTTCCTGCCATTTTATCAGAGTTGCAGTACTCCGTTATATACAGGAGCATATGATTTCAGTGCTCCAGTGGGGAAAGCAAAGTGAATAAATGTTGTGTTATCGTTTATGTACACTTTTATTTGCTCCAGCCACTTCACTGCTGTATAACACATTTACTATGATTTTTGTAAGTTTTAAAAGGCATTCAGATACCCACGGGAGTGAAGTATGAGTTGAGAAATGCTGACATTTCTCACTAGACCAGGCAATGGGTATTATAGGTAACAACAACATCATCATCATCAGACACTGGACATCAGAGACAGCCACGTTGGGTCTAAGACATTACGGCCCAAACATCTCTCATGCTCACCATGCTCACATACAAACTTGGTAAAACCTCGATGAACCCATTCCATCATAACCAACCTCATTTCCTCTGATGTACTAAACCCATAAGCCATCAGGGTGACATGTCCCGCCGAGCCGGCAGCGCACGACCCACGGAGGAATCAGTAGTTGCTAAGGTGAACTCACAGGGGTTGGTTCGTGTTCATGTGTCATGCTCCAGGCAGCCCTTAAACTTTGTATCACCAATCTTTAGAGTATTAATCGTGTTTAAATGTACCAGAACCCTGTTCATTTAGCTGTCCGGAGACACCGTCCCTAATTCCCCAGTGCTTGCATCACCTGGGTAAGCATAAATGTCAAATAAGTGTTCAACGGCCTCGTGCCATTTTTCATCATAACCTAATCGGTGGGCCAAGCCTTGTAAATCTCTTCAAGTGGCCACCTTGGGTGGAAATGTAGTGAATTTTTTGTAAGTTAAATATAGGTTTGGCAAGGACAGTGTATATTATTTCTGTGCAGTGCCTTCGGGCATACCTGTTCATGAGACCTTAAAACTCACCAAACTCCTTATTTCCTTTTAATCAGTAAGGTTGTTAGTATAATTATCTCAGTAATTAAATTTCAGACATGTAAGTCAGCCTTTAATTGGCCCATCATTTAGCAAACACATTAAATATATAAGCAAATGTTTAAGTCCGGGCATACGGGCTGCAGCACCTAGAGAAATTCAAGAGTCTACTGCTCCAACAACATCGACACCTCCAACCGATAGTATCTGGCACCTAGTCGGGTAACATCATACCCACCAGAATTTTCTTATAAAAACTCACCGCCCTTCAGAACCTCATGCAACCACAAAGTAATCCACCACACTGCATCGAAGTGTACTATTTTGGATGTGCTAGCAGACCAAATCGCTATTATTGGACAGTGGCTTTTATAAAATCCATATTACTTCTCCAATATCACAATAAGATCTCGGTGTTCGTCCATTTACTTAGTTCCCCATTTTCCTGAAGTGTCAAGCACGAGGTAGAGCCTATCAAAACCTGTCTTCTGAAGACTGCCCTTTTTGTCCTTCACATCCCCCACTCAGTATGCTCCTTTGTAACTTTCATTTAAAGTGAATTGTTTGTGGAAGTGCTACTCCACTGTCAAGTGCTACTCCACTCTCAAGTGCTACTCCACATCGTGAAATTAATTTTCATGCAAATTTTAATGTGGAGGTTTTTATCATAGTCTGGACGAACATTTAACCCTCATATTCATTACAAAAAACTTTATATACATACATTTGATGCATGCTGCTTCCCTATCCCTTTGCCCATTCGTCCCACTCAACTGCACAGCTACAATGTGCCCTCTACTGGGGGGAGTAAGTCCGAGCATGGCGGTTATACCTCCTCGACTCCGGCCTCGGCACAATGTTATAGGAGTCCACCATATTTTCACAATGTCTAGGGTACTGCTGGAGTCAGGAGGCCATCCCATGTTTATGCCCTCAAGAGGCAAATTTTAAGGGCATAATAAATCGGGCCGACAATTACCACAAACAACCCCTCAGTAAAGATGCCACTGGAAAATGAATCTAACACGGGGGTTACCACATCTCCTGAGTTCCAGCAACCCTTCTCATGCGCCTCTTCTACCTGTGTCATGTCCTTGTGTGTGGATGTGCATGCAGTGTGAGTGTGGCAGAAAGCCAGGCATATTTTTGCAAGTGTGTATTCACATCTCTTTTTGGCTCAGATGTAATCATAAGGAAATTGTCACTGTTTCGTAGCCAATCAGGTATGGCTACACACATACTCGTGGGGCGAATGTGGACTCGCCCAGCTCGAGCCACCTGGGCTTATTCTAAGTTATTCGTAAATTTTTCGTTTTCGTTAAGTTTCGAAAGCTCTCGAAACTAATAAAATCTTCGAGAAAAGAAATTTGGTATAAGTCACAAATTGTTACAGCCCTCCGAGACTTCGGCAATGTTTCTGGTTTTAGTTAGTGAATGCAGGATGGCAACACTATGCACATTATCTTTTAACTGTTTTACGAGACTTTGTTTACAAATTATGAATAATTAAGCTTGAAAACATAAATACGCCAAAGCAGTAAAGCCCTTGAAACATTTTGTTGGCTTTTGGTATGTTTTATCCATTAGTATTAAATATAATGTATTCTAAGAAAAAGATATTTCGTTCATCAAATGTTTCAAATTTGATGACAACATCGTATTATTTTCTAACTCGGCTGAATGTGTGATGTGTTACACATAAATATGAGTTGAAATAGCCTTGCATGTACGTCGATAAGAGAGAGCAGGCAGAACTTTGGTTATTGAGACACTGCTACAATTGACATATACCTAACACCTTCACAGTTATAGCGATAAGCACATACGAAACACAACACAAGCACAGTGGCTTAGCTACAATTGATATAACGATAATAATATTATTTTGTTTATTTTGATACATTTGTACCAAAGAAATTAAGTCCTGTATAATTATAGTGCTTTTTTGTCAAAAGTAAATCCTTTCGAGTGATCTCACACATTTTTAAAATTAGAAATTATTTTAATTTCAATTTTCACTATTAACATTACCTAAAAAAACATTAAAAAAAACTTCTGTGGTTGCGATTATACAAATAAACAAAATAAAATATCTGCCTGAGGGATGAATTCAAAATACACACTTTCTTGATTCGAAAATAAGTTTTTCATTTGATAATGTAATATAAGTGTTGGGGCTTCTGATTGGCTGAATATTGATAAACAGCGATAGTAACTAGGAAAGGAAACCAAGTTGAACTCGCCTTGTTACTATAACTGTGCTTATGTAAGTGCTTATCACTATGCTTGAGCGTACCCAATCTAACTGAAAACAAGCAGTATAATTCTTATTTATATCACTGTGATATGTTAAGGCCCGTCTACAATCTCATTGATGCTACAGTAATGAATTGCATTAAGTCATGAACCCGTGAATCGTATATGCTCTGGCTTCAACCAGGGATAAATAAATAACCAACGTTAATCGTTGCCATGAGGGTAAATGTAAAATGAAAAACAGTAGAAGTTGGCAAACTTTAAAGTCTTTGCATTCTGCCTTTTTTGACAGCCAATCAGAATTCAAGATATCATAAACAGGTGAAAACAAATGATAGGCCCATTCTACAATGCACGGACACATAAAAAACGGATTCGGAAACGAAAGCGGAACAAGCCGACGACTCGGGATGAATTTTAACCATTCTACAGTATGAATAAACACAACTTACCAAATCAAAAATACTCAGTTGTTGCAAGTTACTGATACAGGTTTCATAATATACACATCACATATTGTATATTTTTACAGTGTTTGAAAATATGTCATTACTACTTCCGAACTATGTGCAAAACAAAAATGATAATCACCACACCAAATCGAAGCACTTGCTGTGTATACTACAATGGCCACGAAAACGAGTATCAACAAACTAAATATTATATTCATATTGGCTACACAGATACACGGACACGTAAGAGTTAGGAATTGCATAGCTTTCTTACATGTATCCAACGTTATCCGCGTCCGCATGCGTGTCATTGTAGATTGTTTTACGCGTCCACTTCCGTGATGCTTATCCACATGTGTATCATTGTAGAACATGCCTTAGAGTCGATTAGAAACAGATAACACCACTATTGCCGTACGTATTAAATTTGTTAATGTTATACGAAATCAGTATACAAATAACGTAAAATGCATTAAAAAATAATTGAGTGTAACTTTTGAGTCTCCGTAATCTCTTGTTTTACAAAACGTTCTTTTTAAATTTCGAACACAAACAAAAATATTTGTATTTATAAACCTATATATATATATATATATATTTTATATATATATATATATATATATATATATATATATATATATATATATATATATATATATATATATTTATTCCTGTTAACATCGATTATAGACATGCCAATTTTCTTATGGCGATGTATAGCGTTTTGTAACAATGCCTTGTAGACGGGCCTTAAGTGATGTGCTTATAGCAATTGTAGTCCGGCCTTTACATGCCCAATTTTTTTTTCAAAGACCTTTTTGCTGTTTGATTGCAAGCGATTTACGAACAAGAATTTTCCTTTGTTATTTCTAATACCGATATTACAAAATAAGCAATGGACATCAAACACTGTCATGTTTCTTGTGGATTGTATTAATATCAATATATGAATTTTCACTCAAATATTTTCAAGAGAAAACTAATTTTACTATAAACCACTAAGAATTATTTACATTATTTTTCTACCAATTATTTGATTTACCAACTACATTTATCAAAGCAAATTTTTTAATATGACGTGTATTGCGTGTGCTTTCCTAGACCATTCACTAATCCAACAGTTACCCAGCCATCAGTTCACCTCGCGAATTAGTGCTCCAGTGTTGTGTTATTTTTAAGAGTGTTTCTGAGTGTAATTCATTAGGTATTTTTGGTAATGTGCCATGGGAAATACCAAACTACAAATGCATGACCACGCTACCATGAACTGGGAATCACAGTATTAAGTGGAATATTTTGTATATTTAACCAGTATCAAAGGGGCAGTAAAATGCAAGCATTCCCCAGTATCACATGTACCTTTTCACACACCAGATACACATATGGCTTAACCTATTAATAACATGGCGACTAATTGATTTTAAATATAACAAGTGTGTAAATTGTATGCATTCAAATTTATGTATTGTCTAATTGTGTACCATCACAAAGTAAACGTGGGGACTAAATTAGTACAAAAATTCCTCCACAGTCAGAGCAGTGAGTGCAAAATATGTAACCCCAAATTGGAGGTTAAAACATGCTTGTTGAGGGTAAGTGTTATGTTTACATTTAATATTTTATATTTTTATAATGGTTTTTGAGAGTGACTTGTTAATGTAATTGTGTTTCACCCCCCCCCCCCCCATAGAGCCATTTTTACCCATATAATTTTATTAAATATTACGTGTATAATAAAATAAACACATCACATGACATGCGAGGGAACTGCAACCAGTGAGCAGGCACCCCACTGCCATGTTAGACAGTAGCGTTTGACATGGTGCATCCCCAGAAATGATGTGTGGTGTTCGTGCCCTGACTGTTAGCAGGCGTAGGGCAGGAAATGGTGATGTTGCCCAGTGCCACATTCTGTAGAGCGAATGATGATAATGGCTGTATGGCCGACGACCAGCAGCGATCTCTGGATACGCTGTCAATTTGAAGAAGAGTTTAATTTGATGACTAATTAAATTACAGTTATTGTTAAATTAAACCCTTTGTTAAAGGACGAAGTTGTCGGCCACTTTATACGCAGATGGTAACACTGATTTAACTCTGCTTGTGGGAGGCAGGCCCCGTAAAAGAAATACTTTTAACACTGAATTTACACTTGATAATGAATATGTGATAGGGCGGAGTGCCCGATGTTACTCAGAAGAGTAAAGTCAATAAAAGCCGCCTTGTCAATGTGTGACAGTTTTTGATGAAAAGGGTACAACCAAATGTCACTGCAAAATAATGCATACCCTTTTATATGCAGACCCGGCACTCGAGACCTGCCGGTGGTCGTTGCTGCAAAAGTAAGGCGAGGGCCTTAAGAATTATTTAGGTGATGAATTTATCCTGTACACGTGAAGTCCTAGTAAATTACCTCGGGATGCAAGTCAGGCCTCCCCTTAGCTAATATAATTGAAGTTAAAAGGTTATGGTTTTACGTTACACTATTGTGATTAAGTATGCAGCCTAATTTCAAGTGCCGAGAGGGGTAACGTGGAGCTTACTGCCTGTCCTGCTGGGTTCATCGAGTGTTGAAGTCGGACTAAAGAACATGGCCGCAGCCTCTCCAAATGCTGGCGAGCCCAGCGCCAAAATGCAAACGTAAACAAACATAATTGTACGACTTACATGATTAAAGAAATTAACACCTGACATAATTGTTGCTAATGAATAAAAACACATTGGTGACATACCCATGAACATCAGAGCCCCATGTATGGCTAAGAATGTGATGTCATGAGTATGTCACCACACTTGAAGGGTGATATTAAATGAAATGATGCCTTATGTGATTGATTCTTGATGAATGAAGACATGTACACTCTTATAATTAATACACACACATGCCAATATATATATATATATATATATATATATATATATATATATATATATATATATTGGAATGTGTCGTTATTGCAAAAACAGACATTGACACATACATTTAATTTCTTGTGACGACACATGCATTTCACTAAAAGGGGTGAAGCTATGCCCTGACCTGTGTGGGATTTTGGCAACTGTCTATGAAAAAAATGGGTGGCTTCCCTAGTTAACTATGGTGCAATAGTTGCTGAAAATGACTGTAACTACTCTAATTAAATAACGCTGCTAGGGTGTCACTCGCCACTTTACAGTTATGCCGGGAATATTATTCCCCATTTTGTGAAATCCCTTGGAGCCATGTAGCACACCAGGTTCGGCCACAAGGCCCACCGACATCGCGCACATTGAAAAAAACGTGGGGTAAAGTGGCGCTGCTTACCCCAATGTTCCCTGCAATGGCTGTTGCAGCTAACGGTCGTGACTTTACAGGAAACACCCACTTGGGTGGCATATCAACTTAATACAAGAGTTTACTCTTTGTTATAATAAATGAAAAATTGTGGCCTGTGGCCGACAGGTTACAGGGTGGCAAGAAAAGTGTAAGCATGCCGTACTTATCGACCTGCACTGATCGTGACCACGACCTAATATCAAGCTGCCGGGGGGTGTAGTTGTAGTTGATGCGCCTGCAGTGGTACAAACAGGCACAAGGGATATGTGGACATCTGGAACATGTCACGTAATCATACTCAGGTGAGGTGGTCGTGTGCGTGCGTGTTCCCCGGACATTCATCATCTTCGCACCAAACATATAGTTTACCATAGTTTTTATTAATTACAGGACTCTTTTGTTGTTTTCAGTTCGGGGAGTGCATCGCCTCACATCCCGGTCATCTTGCATATGGCTGGGGCATAATTCATCTTAAGTCTATGTAGTCCTTGTGCCCATTTTAGCAGTTTTAGAGTACCCCCTTGTTATAGTGAGGTTAGATTTATGTAAGTGCTGTATGTTAAGGTTAACGAAATAAAACAGCATTGCGTAGAATGTGCGCTTATTATTTCGACAGCCCATTAATGACCGTTTACAGGTTTCTCATCAACTATGAGTATAATTAACTAAGGTGTCGGAGAAGACTTGTATCAGTCTACATGGGAGTTAGAATGCATTGAGGGAGGCAGACAGCCCTCACTAACCTAGGCCTTCTGGATTATCATTCGGCAGAGTAACAATTGGGATCAGCGTGGATGTGGGTCCAACACCTCGTGTTAGCCCAGACACTTATGCTAACATTGGAATCAGCATCACCATTTTTGTACTAGCACCACCAGGATGGAGGACCACAAGGGGAGGCCACAGATCGACTGACGATGCCATTATCCCCATCTACACCTCAAGCTCGCTGAGCTTGCACCCTTACCTGGAGTTATTTCCTATTCCTTTTCCACATGAAAAAACCCTTTTTCCTGAGGTCCAAAACTAAGTACCATCAATTGGCGCCCTTCCATTTGGCTTCACACAAACTCCAAACCTATCATCATATTTACAGTGACAACTCCTGCCTGAAAATTTTTCCTGGACACCAATTTGATAGTCATCAATTGGTGGCCGTTTTTCCAACTTGTCATAATCCATCTCAACAATATTTTATTTTCTAAACTTCAGAATATTATTCTCTATCAAGTGCCTATTTATTCAATCTTACACAATTCTACTCCCATTAATCAACATTCCTTGTACGAAGTTATCCTGAAACTTCCCATATATACATCTATGTCTTGTGCGCCATGGGCCATGTGTGACCACCTGTGCCCACATGTGCCAGTTCCTTTGAGCATTTGGAACCACATTTTTCGCTGCTGGCGAACTCTAATAACATTTCCCCACCACCGCAAGCCAGCACATCGGGAAACTACAGCCAGGAAACTCAAAATCAACCACATGGAGCTGACGGTGTGGTGTTTGGCTGGACCATTGGGGAGGTAGGAGTAAGGAAGGTTATATGGATTGGAATGATATGTAGTTTATGTACTCTAGTAAGGGTGCCAGTTCACAAAGTTGGTGAACACGAGACAATGATGGGTAGTGCGGCCGACGGCCCACATGCCTGTCCCCCAGATGTGCCGCTATCACAGAGGTGGTCCCAGATGTTACTGATGAAGCTGTAGAGTTAATTCCCATATTGCCTGGTCTAGTGGGGACTTTAGCCCACCCCCAAACACACGCTCGCTCCTGAGAGGTTGTTCAGGTCACCTCACACCTTATGTCATGATTAAGTGAAAACAAGTTAAGTGGTCCGAGAAGCAGACCAGAGAAATAAACTCGTAGGCGAACATCTTTTAAAACCAAACCATTAATTTTACTCACCCTTATATTAGACATGCACAAATAATGATACCCCCATTAAGCAGGAGGGCACTTACATGGTAAAAATGGGGCAAAGTCAATAATATAAATTAATGTGAAATTCAAGGCCTGTTCTTGGAAAAATGAACCCGGCTAATACAAAGCAAGTTAAGGTTCCAGATTAAAACTTAACACTATTGAAAACTACATGATCGGAGAACAAAAATGACAGGCCCGGGGAGACCATACGGATGTCTGTTCTACACAAGTACCGTAAGTCTACTAAAGATGGCAGTGCGAGAGCACTGCCGTCAAACACAGGCTTCCCACATGACGTGATGAAAAAAATGTAAAATGTTTATGAATGATACCTGTGCGAAATGATGGCATATGTATGTTGATGTGGCTACAGACCATAATTATTACCCCTTATTACTAAACTATAACATATTAAACATAAATATATAAATAAGCTATCACATAACACAACTTTACTTATTCCTTAATCCTTAACCAAAAAATTGCACGCTTTTGCGACATGCGAATGTGTAAAGTATAATGTACACTTATGGTTGCATTCACTTGCGTGTTTGTAGGATACTGACGCACGGCAGATGCCGGTAAAATTGGGAATGGGATTTTTTTCTGCAGTGGTGATGGTGAAAGAAATGAATAAATATACCCAGGGCACCAGACGCCATCAAGCAATATCAAAGATGATGCTGATCCTCTTAATCTCAGGGTTGCGAGCAGTCGACCCAGGACCAAACTCCTCGCCGTGGCTGCTGAATTGTTGTCTACCACCTGTAGATTATTGCTCCAGATGAAGATTGTTTCCTAAACAATAGCCGGTCGGCCGGCTATACACCATTGTTGATGTCGGCGGTAAAACGT
This sequence comes from Dryococelus australis, assembly GCA_029891345.1. Classification (NCBI taxonomy): domain Eukaryota; kingdom Metazoa; phylum Arthropoda; class Insecta; order Phasmatodea; family Phasmatidae; genus Dryococelus; species Dryococelus australis. Next base: position 137,643,424 of record CM056997.1, read on the forward strand.
CCTACTCATTACACTCGCACATGCGGGCTGTCAGGGCCTCCCACACACCCATACAGATCAGAACAAAATTTATTAAACTGAGAATTAGAACTTACATACTGATTGAGCGGGAATTATTAGGGCCCATTCCCTGAAATGTTTACACGGTCGTGAATGAACAACTGACTTCAAAAATAAGTTATTTATTACGTTTGCAATTACACCCCATCTATGAGGGAACTTTAGATGGAATACACTCGGCTATTTTAACTGGCCGTGTCGTGAAGCAGCGAAAGTGTCTTACAACAATTAAAACATTTACGTGTACATTAAGCTCGCCAGGGGCGATGCTAATTCACCGGGAAGTGAAGATGGCTTACCGGACGACGAGATAGAAAAATGTTCCAGATGATTAACATTATAGTAATTACATGTCCAGTAGCAAAAAGTTGATGGTCGCCTGGTGTGCGTGGGAAAGGTCAAAGTCTACCGTACACACTCCACCTCCATAACATGCTGCTAGCTGACTGACTCTTTCGCCCGACCCGGGAGCACACCGTGGCTTGCCCTCGAGCCGAAACAGGACTACTTTAAGGCGTGACTTGCAAAACTAAAACTAATGACTCGTTAACAACAAATAGACCTATTTATAAATTACATCTTCACACTTACAACATAAAACCCTGGTGAAATGATGTGGATAAAGTACTTAGTGGAAAAAATGAAATAATTAAATAAACATTACCTTGCAGAAAGAGCTGATGTAACAATAACACAAAACAATCATTAAACACTTTAGTTAGCATAACTCAACAACACATTTAATAAGGCCTGAAACGTTCCAGTTTAATGCACTGGCCTAATTATTCTTCTGTGGCATCTCGCATTGCCACAGCAACCACTAGCTGCACTTGCACCGGCATGCTGTGGTGACTGGGAGCACACTCCACACCGAGTAGAGTGCATAACCCTGCTGCGGGCAGCACAGGCTACGGCCGGACAAACAGTCTTAGGTCTGGGGTTATGTGGAACACATCAATATGTGTGTTTTTATTTCACACTACATCACTTGGCATACAAATATGTAAAAATATATAATGTGAAAATTGCCACACTATTCTTGATTACCTTAAAAGGCTGTTCTGCCGTTGTGGTTGTGCATGACCTCTGGCACTGTGCTGGAACAGACAATAGATTATGTGGCTGCACTTATTTATCCTAACACAACATAATAAGAATAATAATATAATAATAAATAAATTCAAACTGATATTTACATATTCCTTGTGTGCTAAATGTTACGTGTGTGTGGGTGTATATATATATATATATATATATATATATATATATATATATATATATATATATATATATATATATATATACACACATCAGAGTGCACTATATATATAGTGCACATCAGAGTGCACTATATATATATATATATATATATAGTGCATATATATATATATATAGTGCACTCTGATGTGCCTGATGCATGAAAATATTGCGAAAATATTATGATGTAGCAAAAACACTTTTATATACTGCCATATCCCTGAAGCATTAATATCATGTACACAAGCTGTACATTGCACTTACATTAGTACTAAATTTATATAAAACACTTTAAGAATAAACACAAGCATTTATTTTACAGAAAACTAAACATAAACAAACGCACATGGTTGCACGGTCAGTGAGGTGAGAAACATGGCACACATCCAACAACAACACTACAAAAAAAAAGGCCATGGAAAAGTAATATACACACATTTTTACACTGAAAACACTTGCCATTTCCTTCACTCATGATTACACTGCGTGTAGATTATGCTGAAGTGGCGACGTGAAGAACAGGCTGGGAAGGGGGCCTACGCAGTACACGTCAGAGTTTTAGTGCCAGAATCACCACTGTGTTGCACGAGCTACCAAAGTCAGCCATCTTGGAGCTGCGCATCACCTTCATCGATCACCACAGCGCCCATGATGTCAGACGACCACACCCATCTTGGCACTGGCCCAGGAGAAGTGTGTCACCTGCCACCACTTAACCCTTAAGAAATACAAATGAAACAAAGAATTTCACCTGAGCTCAGTATGGCCGAAAATTCCGATTCTCCGGATGTCATCTCTCGAGCACATACTAAAGCACTTTCTCTTTCAAATTATGCTGGACATCTACCATGTAGAATTTATGAATCTCATGGCGACTTCACCTATAATCTACACCTTAGGCATTCTATTCGGAACAAAAGAGGACATACTTACTTTAAGGACTTCTCCCAGTAGGCGGCGAGGAATGAAAATTAATGTGTTTTATTTAAGACAATTCTTACAATGTCTATGTATGTCTCCAAATTACTGCTTTCTATCTTGTTGAATATCTTAGTCATATATCAAGATCTGGCTAGGATTTTATACTCAATAAACCCTGAAAAATGGTAAAGTTTTGTCTAAAGTACATTAAAAGGGATATGCACAGAACCCGAAGATCAATATACTCAGTATTTGGTTTATGGTTTTTAACTTCCTCATACTGTTTTCTTCCATCAACAAACGTAATTTGAGTAAATAAATTGCACATTGTTTTTTCTGCTTTTGCAACTTTTTAAAATAAGGCGACATCGCCAGCAGGTTGCAGGGCTGTTGGTATTGTAGCAGAGTCGACAAATTTTCAACTCTGGATGTGGTACCTTGCAGGGCAGGAATAAGCTGTTGATATGTCCAGTGTGGTAGCCAGCTACTATAAATGATGTTCCTTGTACTAGCATAAGACTATTTATGACAACTCAGGACTTGTCAACATGTGGGTGTAACCCAGCACCCTAGTGTATGTCTCAGACGATACTGGCATATTTCGGCTGGTCACATATTGAAGCAGAAATGTTGTACAAGTAGGATATCCCCAAGAAGATGCTCGATATGTAAATGGGTCTGTGACCTAAAATTAGCCATACTGTTACTGAACACACCATGTCGCTGTGTGGAACGACAATTAAAGCAGGGAGAACCATGTGGTAACACTTTGATCGTCCATCTCCCAATATTTGCGACTAAGCAGCTATTATTGTCATTGAACTACTTGGAACAATGTTCATAGCACACGAAGATATGGATGTTAATAAGATGTCACACAGTTGCCTATTCAATCAAGTGGTCATGCAACAAGGCCCCACACTAGCAAATGTTCGATATAAAAATCACACAGACGACTCATACAAATTTAAAGAATTAATAAAGCCAGTGGCGTGGCAGCTGGACTCAGCAAGGTGCATACTTGGGGGGCTATGCGAATGTTCACAAAACACTCCTGTAACTTCGAAGTAATTACTGCACTGTCACGACTGGTGCAAAAGATGAACAGGTAGGTACCCGCGAGTTTAGTAAATATGGCACTATGTGTACCCAGCTATGTCAGACAGGCTGTGCATTGTTGTGGCAACATGTACACATGCTGCCTGGCAATACATAAAAACTCTCGACACAAAATACTAAATGAGTTGATACATAACCCTTCTAACAACACACTCTCAGGTTTACTGTGACTATAACCACTCTAACAAAAAAAGGAATAAATTATTATTTTCCGAACATCTCAGTGCTTCGTGGGACAGCTTATGTCTGCTACCTGTGCCTCTGAAATCACTGGAACTGAATAATAATTTTAGACAAAAACTCACAATCACAAATAAATGTGGTCTTGTGCACCTTAATGCTCCCTTAATTAACAACACATGACGTCTTCGTGAGTTTATGGCACACATTGACTATGTGGTAGTGTAAACACATCTCCCACTCCACAGGGGAACTGCGCCTACTACTCCCAACATGTGCCTGGCAATTCTACTTTAAACATAATTTTATCCAATGACTGAGTAGCTAGTTAGCACTGGATTTTACCATGTAACCTCATATTGCAACACACATTAATCCACTGATTCGAGGGGCTGCATATGTGTGCTCGTACAACACTCACTACACTACCTGGTGGACGTCGTAGAGTGCATGTGGTGCTGCAGTGTCTGGTTGTGTGCGTATAGTACATCAATATATTGAAGATCCGTCCTGTGTTGGTAGGCCATGCAGAGTGCACATGGCAGCTGTGAGGAGAGAAAGTCAACAGGGACACAAAAGCAGGAGGAGGTATGATTGATGTCAAGGGATGTGGGGGGAAATGAGGAGGGAATCTTGTTTTGGAACCAAAATAAAAATGCTTTTTAAAAATTTTAATATTAAATATACTATTTCCTATGATTTTGCACGAAACATTACATACATATTAAAATGATAAACATGATTTCAAAATATTTTATGATTTAAGTAACAATGATTTTAAGAGATTTGAAGCCTTTTCAAAGACACCAATACCCGATGTTTCAGTTTAAAATATCACACATTGTAATTTTTGACTCACACATAACATAAAGATGTGATAATTTACTTAGATAATGTATAAATTCATTATTGTACTCGATGCCCACGAATCCAAACTATGATTTCTTCTGCAGAAATCAAACTGCATTCAATAAATACAGTGTCTAAATGTCCTCTTCTTTTTCCTTCCAACTTCATTTGTCATTTTATCTGAGGAAAGGGTAAAGATGACTTCAGATAATGCCACCGACAATATTCAGTTTACCAGTACAAGCCACATACAGCGAGTTGTGTGTGTGCCTGCATGCCACAGTGGCAACCGGAGTGACACAGCTAGACTGTCTTGCTTCGCAGAACCTGCACTATGTCCTCCAGGTTGTGCCTGCGCACAGGGGCGGGCAGGTTAGCCTGACTGCTATCCTGAGGGGAGACGTGTTGCCGCCTCACCAGTACAGCCTGTCTGCCTGGGGGCCACACCATGCTCCGACCGCCTGGACCAGTCATCGCCCTGCAAGAAACACACTCATTCTTCCAGCACTGATTACATTAAACTGAAACTACTATGCTTTTACAACTGTAAAATGACTAATTATAGGCATAGTTTCACGAGAGTTAAGTATCAGCATTCAGTTAGCAATGGTGACTACAACATCTCATCTTTTCAGTTTGGCATTTACTCTGAGATTTCACATAGTTAATTTCATGAATTTGGCATTTTTGCACTTACATCAGTATGACTACAGGAATGTAAAATAGCAGCATATTCTCCTGCTCAGAGACCATAAATATGTCCATCAGAATGAAAATTCAGATAATTTTGGCCCACTACACTGTCGACTTGTGGTCGATTCAGCATCTAGTATTATATGTATATGTACTTTTTTGTTCCTAGTTTTACATATTTCTCAGAAGTGCAACCAGCCAGCAGCCTGCTCGATAAAATATTAACTCAGAATGTCTTACAGATGCATTTGCTCTTTATGCTATTGCAAGTATACTCTGTCAAAGTTCCATAACTAATTTATCTTTATTTTTAATATTTAACCAACATGACTCAATGGCACAAAACAAGACTAAGTTCCAAGGAAAACAAATTTATTCTCAAATGCTACTGCAAATGCGAAAACGTAATGTGGAATGCAATGCCAGAAAGGAATTTTCGCAGAGATCCGTTAATGACGTGCTGGCAAATTATCACATTGTGGTATGTTGCCATGTCATGCACAGAAGAAAATAACTTCAAACTTGTATATTTTAGGAACTAGCAGTTTTTGTAAATTTTAAGGCCATGTAATTTTACCCCAATGGTAATGAACACCAAAGGAGCATTATGAAAAAAATCAATTTTTTGCCACATAAGGAGCTATTATAAAAAAGTGTTTTAATGTTTAGGTGCAAATGTGCAGAACAAAGATGTTTTCCGTATTTGATTGTTGACTCAGTTTTTGGGTTACATATCGTTTTGGTGCCCCTGAGAACTTGTTACCTATTAATAACAAGTGCTACAAAAATGAATACCTTTTTATTAAAAGGATTGTCGAGTCATGTTTATTTTGCCTTAAAATGAACCTTAAACAACCAGTAACACTACACTTTTTTTATTAGTGAGACATTTGTGTGTAACGAAACTCGCAATACCAAAGAACTGATGTATATAAGGTAATAGAATAAGGTTGTCTGATATAAGTTTGTACCTAGCAAATGAGAACCATCGAGAAAATACACAAATTCCCATAAAAGTTTCCATGCCCTGTAAAATTCACTGTGTATCCAAGAAAGTTGGTAAATGGGCACATCGGTGAACTATAAGCAAACAGTAACTTCCATGTAATGGTGCATGCACGTACGTCGTATGAGGGCACTGCCACGTTATTTCTGTGGCATGTACAGTCTTCAGAACAGTGCATGTGTATGGCAGCACGAAACTTTACAGGTACAGTTAATGAGCGAAAAGCAAATCGATAAATCACGCGACAATCGTACGAACAAATGATGATGGGGTTCGAGAGAGGCTGTATAAAATTATACGAGAGGCAGGGCGGACGACACACCGATATACCCACCATTTGGGATGTTCGGGTTTCACTGTTATATACTGTATTGGCAGCACTGGACATGATAAAGTACTCATACATGGCTGACTGGCTCTGGACGATCCCTATGGACCACCAGAAGGCAGGACCACTTGATTGTCATGCATGCACGAACAAAGCCAGTAGATTCCTTGTCCACCATTCACTGATATAAGACAGCTTCAATAGAGAACCGCACTTACATCGGAAGTATTGATAAGTGCCTATCACGAGCCGATCTTTGATCCCGAAGACCTTTAGATGCTATATAATTAACATATCAACATCGTCACTCTTGTCTGCAGTGGTGTTAGTAAAGAACATTGCATAATCACGTGGACTGATGATATACTGTCTTTGTCAAATAGTCACACTTTTTTTGGGAAGAGATGACCACTGTGTCAGTGTCTGGAGAGCTGCAGATGATTGCTACAATACATACTTCACTTTACAGCAACATACTACTGGCATCATAGTCTGAAGGGCCATCACATATGGTCCTCCTTTGCCACTGGTATGATAAGATTGTCACTGAATGTACAAAGTTATGTTGTAGACATCCTGCGGTACCATCTGCTACCTTTCCTGGACGAGTGCCAAGGAGCCAGTTTCTGACAATAAAACATTCACATGCACACAGATTTGATTTTCACACGAGTGTTTATATCATGTTTTAACACTTCTGTCTTTGTCCATTCACCTGTTTGTCACCCAAAACAAGTGGGATCAAATGGAACACCAGCTTCCTCCACGCTAAAGTGTTGATGATTTGGAGTATAATTAGCATTTTCTATGGGCAAGTCTGCCGCAGGATAAAATACGATATTTCTTTAATTCCCTGCCTGATCTTAGCGATGCAAGTCTGAGGCGGTCCGACGAGGGATTAATGGTACCCTCCGGTGCTGCAGATGGGCTGAACATTGTCCAGATGAAGTGGTATTCTAATACCTTTACAATAATATAATGTTTTATGTATAGTTTGGTATTTGGTATGAGATATTGTAAGATAATATATAATACTCGATATGAAGTACGGAGACGAAATTATAGTCTGAATGTTAGTATGCACCTCAGTCTTCAGCAGGGAGATGGAAACTCTGTCGCTCTCTGAGCGATTACGTAAAATAATGCAGTGGCGGTTTTTCATTGCCTTCCGCAATACTGATATGAGTCAAACCTAGATCTTCGAGCTGAGAAACAACAATGCTATTCACAATATCATGGAGGTAGTCAAATATTTATAATGCAATCTCAAGTGGTACTAGTTTTACAGTTTAATTATTTACCAGGTTTTTCCTATAAATATTCCGAAACATAAATAAATTGCAATAGGTTAGTTATGTTTTAAAGTCAGGTATCCATTTTTATGTACCCTGGTGCTTCGTTGGTTGGTTGGTAAGATGTAACAAACAGCCCAAACCAGTATATATTCCACAAAATTTATATAATATTAAACTTAGATAGAAACAAGTTTTTGTGATAGAAATAAATTATATATATATATATATATATATATATATATACACAATTTTTCCTTACAATGAGATTTCGACACTTTCCATTGCTTATACAGCAATGGAAAGTGTTTTCCATAAACTCAGATATATTAATTGCAAAGTTTTTGATGACCACAAAAAATTGACAATTTAACTCGAACACTGTAAACATGCAGGAATCGTCTGTTTTTATCCCAAAATTAAGCCTGGATTTTTACAGTCTAAAAATCTTAAAACAAAGTATTTGAGTATCTGCCAAAACGCCGGGGCGAAGAGCGAGCACTAGGGTTGAACTCACCTTCTGAGCTGCTGCATGGAGCCCCAGCCACTGGGTTGAACACGCACCATCTGCAGGCGCCGGGCAGTCCGCATCTGCACCTGCCGCTCCTGCAGCTGCTGCTGCAACACATGACATAGCTCCCTGGTCAGCTCGCCCTCCAACAACAATCAACTCCACTCTCTCTACAGACTACAAGGCCACAATCACACTGCTGTTGACTCGATGCTCGGATCATTCGGCAGAAGGGTCTCAAATTATTACCAGCTCAGATCCCTTTCAACTTTCATGCATTAAATGCCCAAGGGTAAGAAGTTACTATACAAAAGTTGATCCCAACAAAAATTCTTAGATTGAATCCTCCTCCAATTTTTTATTGATAGTCAGCCAAGTAAGAAGTTCTTCTTCGCTAACATCCCTACACTTTTAAGGTGTGCGCGAGACTTTTTCTTTTAAATATTCGTAACATGCTGTGTAGAAGACAACATTTAAGTACTAATTTATGACTACATGCATGCTTACCATCGCTGATATTCCTGACTGCTGAACACATGGAACAGGCCGTCGAACCACTGCTGTAGGCTGTGTGGCGAAAGTCGCCTGAGCGAGCGTAGTGTAGGGGTGCAACATACTTCCTCTCGTCGTCCTAACGAAATAAGGCACTTGATAACTACCACTGCATTTTTGACCTTTCTTCAATGACCCCATCGACTGTCCACTAATGTGCTCCGGCTCTGATTCAGAGGAAACATATCCAGATTTATGCACTTGAAGCACGGAGCCTGGCGAATCTCTTCGTAGGGGTACTATCACTGGCCTAGTGGAAGGAATCCACTCAGTTCTACTGGTATTTAACATGTTTGATGGATACATGTGGAAAGGACGGCTCAATGTTACTGGAGAGTGAATTTGTTTGGATGGATTAGGTTTTTCAGCAAGTTTTTGTTGTTCGTATCGAACAGAATCAGGTACAGACATCGAAAAATTTTTAACTTCAGTTGTGTCCTGTGTTTCGAGGGTCGACTGCAACTCCTCATTAAGAATATGTGCCTTCGAGACAGATGGTAAAATATTTACATTCTCCTTTTCGTACAGTATATTTGATGAGGATTCCGCTCTACCAACTTCAGATGCTGAAGGAGAAAGAAGGCATTGGTCATCTTGCTGTTGAATTATCATTCCTGGCAGTTTGACATCTGATTTAGAAGGCTCACATTCGGACTTCTGAGACTGGACAGACTCTGCTGGGTTTCCTTGGATGGAGTGTACTATTGGACTAGAAGGATAACTTGGCTCGGATACATAACCACAAATAAAATTCTTTAGTATTGACTTTTCTGCAGAACTTTTCATTGGTTCAGGACCAAAAACTGGTTTCCTGTTATTTTCTATCCCAACAGTCACCGCAGGGAATAATTTTGCAGTACTGTTAACTGTTGTAGAAGGCTGGGTAATCACAGGATCATGTTTGGGTTCGTTCTCCACATCACTGTCGTCTGAGGACAGGTCAACAAGTTTCCCATTTTTTGTTGGAAACCCGAAAACATTATGTACGTTCGTAGGAGTCCAGCTTAATTTTGAGCATGTGAGTGGATACTCTGGAGGCAGGGGTTTTATTTTAGAATAATCAATAGGTAATTCGGGAGATTGTTCTTTGTTTTCAAAAATAATTCCTGTTGTTTCTTTCTGCAGAACACATGCATCACCTTGCACATTCTGATTCAATAGTTGTTCCGGTCCTTTGAAATTAACTTCATAATCAGAACGAGACAACTCATCTTTCAGATTCTTCGTGTCTGTGTGTTGGCTTGATGTTAAGATTAATTGGTCCTTTTTAGGAAGATCCAGTGTCCTAAAGTCATGTTTACAGTCTAATGAAGCAAAACTACTGTTTTCACTCGAGATCAGTGCTGGTGGTAAAGAGTTTTCTAAATGCACTTTTCGGGTCAAACAAGATTCATGCACAAGAGCATCATCGCATCGTTCTCGTTCTGTGTTAACCAGTGACAATTTCGAAGTCGCAGTAGGATATTCACTGTTTGAATCGGCTATATCTATACTTAAACTTGTGTCAGGCGAGTAGGATTCACTGCTGTCGGGATCCTTCGAAGGCATTTCCTTATCGACAAATGAAAAGTGCTGTTCAGTAATTGCAAATTTCTGCTCATTTATTAGCATTGGCATTGCAGATATATCGAAAGGTTCTCCCCCAGCCATCTTGTCGATCCCTGCAAACTCAGCTCCACTCGGATCCCTGCTGTCCATACATATCTTTCCATAATCTACTGTCGCCCGGAAGGACTGCCTGGACACAGGGTTCGCCAACTTCTTACCTGTGAAAAATGAACACTTTAGTAACAGACTGCCCAAGTAGCATGGTTCTGAAGTAAACTTCCTGTTACCAACCTATATCTCTCCAATGTTTTCTGATAACTAAATTCATAAGTGTATTGGTGGTCGTGGTCTCTGTGAGAGCCGCGATATTTCGCAATTTGTTAAATACACACATTGCCATAAAACAGCCATACCCAAAGCAAATTACCCACAAGAGATGAAGCTAGTATACAGCAACATCATACATAATGTTGCAAATTATTTTAAGTTTGTCTGCAATTGCCCATTCAGACTTTCTACCTGGGGCACTAAAATCACTACAACTCTGATGACATGACTGGTCATAGGACGAATCTGTATGTGGTAGAATGAATGTGTGTATAGAGTGAACATCAGTGAGTACCTAGCATGGCTCGGCGATGAAAGTAAGTAGTCTATTTGGGAGGCAGAATTCTGTTGCATTGCTCACTACATGGACTATAGCGACGAAACTGAACGATGGTTTGGGAGCAGTGGGACACATAAGAAAGTATAAAAAACCAATAAATCGTTGGGTGATGCAGAATGACCAGCAGAAAAGAGAGACATGTAGCAGCATCACTTGTGACTCCTGTCTCCACTCGCGCTATACAGCGACTGTGTTTGCAGGTTTGCCTTAATCGGGTGGCATGGATGGGTGAGAAATGGCACTGCATCATCTTTAGTGATGAATCCTATTTTGTCTGGAGACTGGTGGTCATTGTATTCACTGGAAAGCACACATATTCTGGATTTAGTATTGAGAGGTACACTGCCAGGAATGTTGGCATTTTGTTGTGGGGAGCAGTCTCCTATGATTATCTGTTTTCCTAGATGGAAGAATTATGGCACAGCACTATGTTCACGAGATTATGACTTTTGTGGTTTCCTACATAGTGTGACTCCAATGGACAATTTTTCAACAGGATAATACCTGCCCGTATACAGCATGAATTCCCCATTACTACGTTAAAGCTATCGACACCCTTCCTTAAGCCGATATTACACGATACCTGCTGCCATCAACAAGGCCACTAAATAAACCGAATTAGAAGATTCAGATTACATGACGGCGGTTCGTGTACTAGCATTTGACATCCTTGGAGCATGCGGTTCGCGATGTGGTTCGTAGTAAATATCAACCCCATTAGTGTAACTGCTACCAGACAGTAACTTGCATATGCCTATAAAAACTAGCTAGAACATCTTAATATTGCTATTTTACTGCTGGCCTTTACCTCAATTAATTGATTACAGGTGTAGTTCCATTAATTTTCTTAAAAAATTTCGTGAAGTCGTGCGAGTACGAGAGTGTGTGACGAGTAGATCGTCATAGGGTTTTTGGCGCCTGGTTCCTATGTGCCTAGATTGACAATACCCAGCTGGTGTAGTTTGCGGATGGTTAAGATTTTACTGTGTGTTATTTTTAAATGCTAGCCTATTATTTATCATTTATGCGAGTAATAATGTTTAATGTGATTATGTACAGTGGGTTTTATTATTATTAATATTTTTTCATTTTATATATTCGATATATGATTTATGTTCCGGGAGTCGCCGCATGAGGTTGCGGCATGCGCAGCATGTGACATGGTTAGGCGGTGGTGTGTGTTGCTGGGAGCAGTTACAGTCATGTGCTTGACTTGAATGGGCGTACGAGAATCTTCATAAGTGCCGCAATGTTGCACAGCGCATGGACAGGTGAATGCAACAGGCCTTCCGAATAACATGGCTAGCAGGCAGTGTGTGCTACAGTGATCTGAGCACGAACTGTTTGGAAGTTCACGATGTGGCTTAATCCTGCAGTAAGTGATCGTGTTTGCAGACACAAATAAATGTAAGTTTTTGGTAATGTAAGCTCGTCGTTTTAGTTCGTCATCAGCTATGTGCATAATTGCAGTTAATCGGACTGGAACATAATTTGCGTGGTAAATTGAGTTTTTATGAAATTCAAAGCTGTGTGAGTCCGACCCGCGAAAGGCTGTAATTACCATGATTTACCACATTGTGAAAAGTGTGTGCTAAATAAGGAAAACTGCAGTGTCGGCTGTCTGAGGCTGAGTTGTTCAGCGGACCATCAGCTGTTTGAACTGGTCCACTAGTCGTCGCTCCAGTATGAGGCTGAGAGAAAACGTGTCATGTGTGTTACAGGGCAGGGCTTTGGAGCTCTGTAACGACGTGGTGTTTCGATGCCTTGAGTCACCCACCATTTTAATAACGAGCTATGGAGTCGAAGCATTTTCTGTAGTGCCCAAATTTTGTGTGGGTGGTATCGATGTGACAACCAGTTATTTTATGACATCAGCATTTTATTATGAGCACCGCTAGTTCAGACTGCAAATCTCGTTTGCGTGCACAGAATTGTACTTGTAAATTTAAATATAATTTTCTTGGGGCCCAATTATTATATCATGCAGTATTTTTTATTAAGTGTTCGTGTGCTGCAAAATTTAATTGGTCTAAATCAATTTTTAAGTGTGTTAAGGCCCATATAACTTAATACATTTTTAATTACATCATATGGAGAATTTGTGTGAATTCACATGTGTAGATAAAGCAGCTTGTATAAAACCAAATAAAATAACCAGAACTTTAAAAATGCTAGCTAGTTAGTAGTGGTTGATAACCCTTTTTTTTTGGCAGTAACATGATATTATGCTTTGTTAACATAGTTTTGGATTGTTTATGAGTTTTGCAATGAAGGTGGTATTGTTTTGACATTTTATTTAGAGATAGATAAAATACAAAGAAAGATTTCCCTAGTTATGTAACTTTAATGCAATCCGTAGTGAGTAAAGGCATGGGCCTAGTTTTGGAAATTATTTTACCAGGACTAGCTAAAGGGGAAGAATGGCATGTTATTAAGGAAAGGCCTTGGGAAGAATTATGTCTCAAATGACGAAAGACGATTTAGTAAAAAAAAAGTATGTGCACCAATTCTAAAAAGGGGGAGAAAGCATTATGCTATTAAATCAGTCAGTGAGCGAATATGCCAGGGCCCTAAATATCCATGCAGAGGAAGAAAATTTAGTTGTCTTGTTAATCGAAAATCTGTCTCCGGAAGTTCTGTTACACAATGTTGGCAATAGTTTTCCACAATCCTTGGATCAAATGCAGAGATGGGCTATGGATGGTGAAAATAGCCTCTATGTTACCTGGCTATATGAGCATAAAAATAACGCCCAAAAATAAAATAGCAAAGTGATCAAGTAGAAAAAGGGAAAATATCTACCATGGGGCAAGGGAAAGTAAAACGTAAAAGTTTCGGATTTGGTAGAGAAAGGAATATTATTGCCCAATGTAAACATAGGAGGGACGAGAGAAAGTGTTTTAAATGTGGCATTAAGGGCCACATCCAAAGGGATTGTACCACCCATATCATTTCCTCCGGTGAACGGAAACACTGATGTTATTTAATGTCAAGGTTGGTTGGTATAGTGATACGAGATGGATAAGTGAATTGGGATATGTTTATTTTTCTGAAATGATTTGATATCCTTATCTCTGATGATATGTACACTTCTGCTGTTACCTTACTCTCGCTCTTATTGATTTCTTATATGTTGGGGACTTATTGTTTTTAATTGTTGTACTATCTGTTAATGTCCCAGTCACAAAGTTGAAATTGTGAGTGCACAGTTTACCTATTCTCACTGGAGAAGTAAATGTGATTTTGAATGGGCTATGAAAATTAGTAGGTTGGTAGCTCACCCCAGGGTTTTTTTTTAAAGGGAGGTAGTTGTGAGGAGTAGATCGTCACAGGTTTTTGACGTCTGGTTCCTATGTGCCTAGGTTGGCAATAGCCAACAGGTATTGTAGTTTAATTGTGTGTTATTTTAAAAGGCTGACTTATTGTATCTTTATTATTATTTATCATTTATGCCAGTAATAATGTTCAATGTGATTATACACAGCAGGTTTTATTGTTATTCATAGTTTTATTCATATTATACAGGTGAGTGATCAGCTCTGCAACAAACGGTGAGCGGACGTTCCTCGAAAAACTTCAGTAAGAAAATGCCTGACAATGAACACCAGGAAACCCCTGTGAAGATGGGGTTGAAATTATGAACTTTATTTAATTACACTGAAACCATGAGATATTAAGGGCTGATTTTTTGTAGTAATGCCAAACAATTCAGTCACCCCTTCAAATAGTGAAAAAAGGGTCTTCGTACATCGTTACGTAAATTATGATCACGGCTTATCAATAACCATTGCCAGAGGTAAAAAAATGTCCTCTTGGTGAGAAAACCTCCGGCGAATGTTTTGCGAGAAAACAAACCTCCAAGATATAAAATGCCTCATAAGCATTACGTGCGAGGCATTTTATATCTTAGAGGTCGGCTTTCTCGCAAACCATTCGTCGGTGGTTTCCTTACCAAGAGGACTTGTTTTTACGTCTTGAAATGTTAATTCATAGGTCGTGATCACAATTTACGTAACGATGTACGACGACCCTTTATTCACTGGGGTGGCAACCCCCATTTTACTACGTAGGGTATGCGGTAGGTCAACATGGGTACTTGCATGTTACAGTGACTGAATTGTTTGGCATGCCTACAGAAATTCATCCCTTAACATCACATTATTTCAGTGCAATTAAATAAAGTTAATAATTGCACCCCCATCTTCACAAGGGTTTCCTGGCGTTCGTTGTCAGACATTTTCTAACTGAAATTTTGCAAGGAATGTCCTCTCGCCATTTGTCGCAGAGCTGATGACTCATCCTGTATATAAGATATTTGATTTATGTTGCGGGAGTTGCCGTTTGAGCTCGTGGCGTGCATGGCATGTAATGTGGTTAGGCGGTGGTGTGTCGTTGGGAGCAGTTGCAGTCAAGTGTGTGACTTGAACGGGCGTATGAGAGCCTACGTAAGCTCTGCAATGTTGCGCGGCCTGCGGGAAGGTGAATGTGGCAGGCCTGCCGATTAAAATGGCTAGTGGATGGTGCATGCTTCGGCGATCCGAGCAGGAACTATGTGGAATTTTGATATGTGGCTTAATCCTGCAGTAAGTGATCGCGTTTGCAGACACAAATAAATGAAACTTTTTGGTACCATACGCCCGCAGTTTAAGTTCGCCATCAGCTGTGTGCATAATTGCAGTTAATCGGACTGGAATGTATTTTGCGTGGTAATTTGAGTTTTTAAGAAATTCAACACGGTGTGAGTCCGACATACGAATGTCTATAATTAAAGTGATTTACCTCATCATGAAAAGTGTGTGCTAAATAAGGAAGATTGCAGTATCCTCTATCTGAAGTGGAGTTGTTCAGTGGGCTATCAGCTAATTGAACCGGCCCATTAGTCGTCGCTCCAGTACGAGGCTGAGAGGAAGTGCACCTTGTGTGTCCTGGGACAGGGCTTTTGAACTCTGTAATGACGTGGTGTTTCAATGTCTTGAGTCACCCACCATTTTAATAACCAGGTGTGGAGTCGAAGAATTTTCTGCAGTGCCCATATTTTGCGTGGGTGGTATCGACGTGACAACTGGTTATTTTATGACATCAGTATTTTATTACGTGCGCCGCCAGTTCAGACTGTAACTCTTGTTTGTGTGCACAGAATTGTACTTGTAAGTTTAAATATCATTTTCTTGGGGCCCAATGATTTTTCATGTAATATTTTTTATGAAGTGTTTGTGTGCGGCAAAGATTTAATTAGTCTAAATATAATTTAAAGTGTGCCCATATAACTGAATACATATTTTATAACATATGGAAGATTTGTGTGAATTCATGTGTGTAAATGAAGCTAATTGTATAAAACCAAATACATAACCACTACGTTAAAAATGCTTACTAGTTAGTAATGGTTGATAACACTTTTTGGTAGTAACATTATATTATGCTTTGTTAACATAGTTTTGGATTGTACCCATATATGAGATGTGTTTAAGGTGGTAATATCGGATCGAGGTACGAAAGAAATTTTAAGACGAGTTTCCTGTCTACCTCTAATGAATTTGTAAGATTTTGTGTGGTTCAATAGCAGACATGAGGCAGACCTGATCCACCTGAAACCCTTTGGGGTAGAAGGTGTCTCAAATGTAATTAATTTTGCTGAAATTATTACAAAAATATTAACAGTTTGCAAATTGTAGTTTTTTTTGCATACCATGTTATTATTTGCATATAAAATCTCATGAGGAGAAAAAAATATTGCCTGTCGGAGCTTCGAACGCACTCTCAAAAGTCGCACATTACCACAAGACTGTGACTTCAACGCTGTACTGCCAGTTAACACATAATTTGTGGTTACTAAATAAGATATATTTATAAATATTTAATTTTTTCATCGTGTAGGTAATGTTTTAAACATTTATGATGGTTTCAAACAGTAATTAAAATTTGTCATTGCCAATATTATTCGTCTTTGTCGAATTAAAAATATATTTCAAAAAGTTTCAACCCCATAGATGTATAATCAAGGTGGAGGTATCCCTGTTGTTTTTTATCGACTAATATCAAGTAAAAGGCATGGGGAGCATCGTACGCTCTGAAACTACGATGTGATTGGTCAAGTACGAAAGCCGGTATGAAACCTGCAACGGAAAATAGGAAGTGTCCTATTACCAACCCTGGTATGAAATCTGGCCATACACGGCGGGAAATGCCACGATGGGTGCCATACTAGCCGGTCTAGTGGCTGTTATGGCGGACCTTGCACAACAAGCTTTTATGGAATCTGGTACTGTGTAATATAGCTTTTAGGCAGCCTGGCCTTCAGACTTGTAGCATGTAGCAAATATATGGAGCCGTTTAGGATGGCAGCATCAGCCATCGACAGATCTGCAGCATCTGGAACTGAAGTTGCAACGACTATGGGATGATCTTCGACACATTAACATTGGACACCTCAACAAGTTCATGCCGCTCTGTATTGCCACAAGCATCGACTATAGTGATGAAATAATGTACAATTTTGCTTGAATTAACACCACTTCCATTACGCATACCAAATTTGATACAATTTCGGTTTCCTCTTCTGGATGTGACAATTTTTTGGGCAGTGAGTGTAATTATATTAATCAAGGGAAATTCAACTGATTTTCTAAGCAGAACAAATGTATTCATTATGTTTAGAGTATTGTTATTGCTTAAGGATGTCAAAGTTAGAGTATATTAATGTTTCACCAGATTGTTTAAGTATTTAATGTAAGATATTAATCTTATAAATTTTTGGATGTAATTAATATTTGAATAAATTGAAAGGTACCGTAATATCTCATAATTTTTTTGCTGGCACTGTAATAACATGTCACACGACAAGAAAATTATATATTTAAATGATTATGTACATACATAATCTGACAATGTTTTTTTTTTTTTTTTGGGATTTGTACACACATATTTTGTAGCTCATATATCTTAAAATATTATTAGGCCTAACAAATAATAGTCTTATCTATCTGCAAGAGAGATTAGCTTATCTCTCAGCGTAATCTGGCTGTGTTCATTAAATTGCTTGAGGCTATTCTTGTTACTAAAAATACATGGTTTGCGGATTTAAGTTTCTTAATGTACATCCATTAAAATTTAAATTCAAATTGATTTGTTTGAAATACGTAGTAGGGGAATGTATGTTGATGCACAAGGACGTGGAGCATCGGAGCCGGAGATGGCCGGCCGCCATGTTGTTACATCACTGTTCTGCCATCTTTAATCAATATGACCTTGACCATTGACCCTGGTGACCTCTGACACCTAAAACCGAAAAAAAAATGCGAAAAAATTCTTAAAATATTATTAAACATTTATTACAAAAATTGCAAATAAAAATTGTTCAAAAATTAAATTATGGTTAAAAAAATTTATAAAAAATTTGCTACAAAAAGTTATTAAAAATCATTAAAAAAATTCTAAATTTGGTGATTAAAAATTATTAAAACAATTTATAAAAACATATAAAATGTTATTAAAATATATTTAAAAAATTGAAAAATCCTTAAAATTTTATTTAAAATGTATTTTAAAAAATGTACATTTTGGGGGCTAGTTAGTTCCTTCCGCTCTACCCTCTCACCCCCACCAATTAGTCACATTCATTGGACCTCCCTCACATATACTCATCCTGATATCTTCATTTATTCGTTCGCCATTTGTTTACACATTACTGGAGGCCGCCATCTTGGTAAGCATAATTTTTTCGAAGTTTGTCACTCCCATTTGTTCACCCACCATATTGGTAAGCATCACGGCCGCCATCTTGGTAGGTTCTCACATTCGTTCAGTCACCACCATTCACCCACCATGTTGGTAGGTGTATTCGATGCCATCTTGGTATGCTCTCACTTCAATAAAAAATTATTAAATAATTGTTTAAAAATTATTAAAAAAAATTTCATATCCATGGGATAATTAGTCCGCCAATGATTCTCATTGGCTAATTACTCATGTTTGCTCGACTATCAGCAATCCTCCACCATGCCCGTTCCTTTTCCCTCCCCACTTCCTTATTAAAAACCATTTATAAAAAATTTTTTATGCATTTCTGTCTCTCTCATCTTCGAACACATTCGTTCGACTAACCCTCGCCATTGCTATTGGCTAGTTACTGTTTAGTCGGCGATCCTCCACCGCTTCTGCTCGACTGTCAGTGGGCCTCCATCCCCTCCAAATACTTACTTCGTTCGATCCAATGATTATCATTGGGTAATTAGTCGCATTCGCTGCATCCCCGCCACCACCTGCCAATGCTTCCCATTGGCTAATTAGTATTTAGTTGCTAAGCCGTGGCGGCTTGGCAACTGGCTTGGCACTTCCATTTCACCCCAACCCTATTTTCCCATTGGCCGATTACTCAGTTGTCTTCGGAAACTTTCGTTTCCACCAGTCAAATGCCTCTGTTCCACCCCCGGCAATGCTTCCCATTGGCTAATTACTCACATTCTCTCGACTGTCGGCGATCCTTCGCCACGTCCGTTCCACCCGGTCAATCAGGGATGTTCATTCCACCCCTTCCAATTACCCCGTACCAATCTGTCAAACTGGCTAATTACTTACATTTATTCGGTCTCATATATTTCATTGGCTAATTTCTCGGGTGTTTTTGGAAACCTTCATTCCACCAATCAGATGCTTTGCACCACCCCCTCCAATTACTCGCTTTTCATTCGATCCAATGCTTCCCAGTGGCTGTTTACTGTTTAATCGGCAAGTCTCTACCACCTCCGTTCCACCCGACCAATCAGATGCGTTCGCATCTGGAGTTATAAGATGTATCCCCGAGGGTCTCTGGGAAAAATTGTACCTCACTATTTCGAGAGGAATGCCCTGGGATCATTTCGTTTCAAAAGCCTGTCACAGTAGCCATGCCGTCAAGTATAGAAGAAAACATTAGCAATGCAGAAGACACTGGAGATAATATTCTTCAGCTCATCTGTACGATACTGGCACGAGAAGCAACGTCGTCCATGTCGTCGACTGGCACGAACCTATTACGATCAGACAACCTGCTACTGCCAGTCAATCCGCATCCATCAGTGAACTCGTACTAGCCCCCGGAATACAGTGTATTCTCACTCAGCTTCGCAGAGAGTCCCATCAGCTCCGACTTCGAAGACAGCGAAATCGAAGTAGTGCCCATCACAGAATTTTCTCCATTCAGGTCAGAAGATGCACGCAAGTACAGTAAACTGAATTGGGTGTATCGATGCATAAGTTTTCGAGATGCTAGATGCGTTATACAAATTAAATCTTGAGATGGTGTAACACACTGGCTATGCTGCTACGATGAGTTTGAAGGCTGTTACGTGCTGAACACATTAAAGTGCGAATACAAAAACTGTTACATGCAGAATTTATGCCTCGACTCTACGCTTCTGTGTTTGCTGGAGGAGTTGGCAAAACAAAATTGTAATATTCACGTAAACAAGGCAAGTACATATAGAAGTGTATTGTACAAACTGTTCCGAAAAAGAAAAAAATGATACTGTGTCTAAATGACTGGAGAAATGCGATGGACATAACCATGTCGTGAAAAGCCAAGGATTTCTGGACTGGACCTCCACCTGCATGCCTTTTGCATGCAAAATGTACCTAGGATCGAGGCCGAGACCTTTCACCAAGTCTTCTCGCAACAACGGAGCACGTCCGACGACAAGTTTAATACAGAGAAAAAATATGCAAATATATCTCCTCTACTGCACGGCGTAGCTTACACGGACCAGCCATCAGCTACCATGACCATGGAGCGATGTGACGAAAATGTTAATTTCCTCCTCCTCGAAAGAAGAATCATCTATGGTAAGGCGTTTGAATTAACAGTGCAAGATTGTGACAGTGACGAGTGTGTGATTAATTTGTGCAGTCCACAAACAAAGTTACCCACAAACATTGGAAATATGAAAAAATAAATTGGGGGCGAAAGATGGCCAACCAAGTACAACAGGGAAAATTGCGAAATAATTCACGAAATTAAAAAAGAATGACAAACTCTTTAACATATGTTCGGAACGATGTGATGGTGCTTGGTAAAGTTTGGAGATTACAACGCTATCGAATCCATGGTCAGATGTGCTTGTGTACGGTTGCGCATATGAGCATTGCTGTATCAATAGAAACACCCAGATTATGAAAACCTCCGATGCCCCCATAATTTTTTATAGTGGAATAAACACACTGTGTAAACATCATATTGACGTGCGTGATCAGTAGTATGTATGGGGAAAGAAAAATATCGTTATTAGGTACAGAGAAATGTAGACTTGTTTTACTATCACATAATTTTTCTTTCACATGTTTTGTTAACGACTTTGTTCGTTAAATATATGTTTATCTTGTAAAATTTTCTTTCGCGTGTTGTGTGTGTAAATACGGCGTATGTATACATATATTTCTTTCAATTGTTTTACATTGTTCATTTTTTAAAATCAATACCCTTGATTAAATGTTTATTTGCTAATAATGTCGTACAAGTTATTTGTTGTAATAATAAAGAAAGAAGCCAAAAAATGTACGTCAAATTTAAGTATGGTTAATAGCGCAGGTAATAGGAGCGGTTATAAAATAGATACAGTACTGCAAGCACTTGTCCCTTATCCAAGGGAAAAGCAAGCACAATATATACAGATTGTTTAAAAACGATTTCACGTACTTGTCCTCTTCTCCAAGGGAAAAGCAAGCACAAAAACCTAATTTAAAAAAAAACTATTGCATGTATTTGTCCCTTCGACAAGAGAAAAGCAAGCACAATACATACAGATCTGTACTTAATTTTTACACAGAGGAATAATAATGTACTAAACACACGCAGGTATTAGTTAAATAACATGTGGTTATATTGAACTCGAAAAAACATGTCCAACAAATAACACACTAGAAAAATTAGGATAAATGCATGTCTTTCTCTTTAAAATCGCATTTGTTTTACATTCGTACAAATGTCTCGATTGAGTTGCAGATACTCGGTCGGTAGAAATGGTTTCATAAGTCGTTCCTGTTACCTTTCACCTCCGTAAGAACACACACACACAGTTAGATAGTTCTAGGTGTACATCAGCAACATCGTTACCTAATACGAGTAACTTTGTTTCAAAGTTATTTAAACACTGGCGAATCTCATCACAGTCGGGCTGAAGGGAGGGAGAGATAGCATCGAGAAGCAGCAGAGACCACATGTCCTTCCATCTTTCGACATTGGTATAATCAATATCAGAGGCAGGTGAATACCGTACCGGCACAGGCGAGTCCGTCACTCCGTGAGTCTCTGCTGTTGTTGTTTGCACATATAATACATTCATTTTGGGTGATTTACGTTCTTGCTGTGGTACGTTGACAGCTTCCAGCCGCAGGGAACCTTCAGTGATGGTGTTGTTGCATGTAGCCAACTTACCTGTCTGCAACCCGCGAAAGAGTGGCGACTGGGAGCCCTGGAAGAACACCGCCTGTATGGACACTGACTGGAAAGATGCTGTCTGGGTGCTCCGACCAGATGGTGACTGAAAGGGTATCACTGGGTGCTCCAACTGGGTGCTGACTGGAAGGGCACCATCTGAGTGTATTGGATGAGTGCCGGCCAGGTCCTCCTCCGAAAGGTTGCTGTCTGGGTGCTCCGTAGGGACGTCACCATCGCAATGCCATATGCTGCTATAGGTGCAGCATTGGATTCTACCATGGTCTCCAATGGTGCAATGCCGCGTTGTCCTGAGATGGAGGCATCCATTTTTCGAATATCTCTCCCGCTGCGATTAGGAGAGCATAGTCACCATTGAGAAATCGACTGCCGACATTACGAAGATGGATGCTAATTTTCATAGTCGCAGCACAAAGTCTTCGACTGAGGATAATGCCTTTTTACGGCAAAATAACGTGGCCATAGGCTGTGGCCTTAAGAAATAAAATTGTGTATCTTCTTACAAGTGTCACCCCATAGCACAGCATCATCATTCTTTGACACCTCGGCATCCCATTTCTCCGCATGATGCACCTCGCACCATATGCGTGGTGCAGTTGCCGAGATGACCTAGGCTCTATTTTGTACCAATTACAGCCCATGCATTGTGTGTACTCTCCAAAACATGACAAGTACTTTGTAATATTCGCCGACATACCTTTCAAAGCGCGATGCAGTACAATAATGGCGCATCAATGTCCAGACTAAAGCTTATAAACGAGAGTTGCAATATATTTAGCTCTGATGGTCAAGTTCGCACGCCACAGAAGGTTAACCCGTCCCCTCCTAATTCTTTCCTTTTCCAGCATCACACAGTTGCACTTGTGTAGCCTACCTGTTCACTCTCCTCCTTCGACCTTAATCTCTACCACCTTCTATTCTTTCCCTTTCTCATTTCAGCATCACATAGTTACGCCAAATACACCAGAGAACTCTACTGTATTTGCTTACTCTTAGCACCTGTTCAACACCCTTATCTGTACGACCGTCATCGATATTGTTTACAAAAATTCTTCAAGAGTATCAGTAACAGCGATTAGTCATTTTGAAAGTGTTGGTAGATGGAGGTGTTCGGGTTTTATTGTACAATATTTCAGCTAGGTTTTCAGAAGCATTTATAGAGTCTTTAAACTTAAGACTTCTGATGCCAAGTAGTATTTTAAAATAAAATACATCAAATGAATGCTTAGAGCAAGAAATGAAGTCACTTGCAAAAAAATAGCATTTCTTTTTGCAAAAATATTCTGCATCAACAGTATCTGAGATTTATCTTCTAGGGGAATTTAAACTATGGGATCCCAAATGGAGAAGAGACCAAAATCCAAGTAAATATCAGAGACAGTGCTTGAAATATATATGACTGTGATGCTGACATATTCACTACAATCCGTGTGCTACTGTAAATTGTGTGTACTATTCCGGACAGTGCGGCAACAGCCGAATGCTCTTTTTCGGCTTTCCGGCGAGTCCAAACTTGGGTTAGATCAAGAATGGTCGATGAGCGGTTGAATGGTCTTTGCCTGTTACATGTACATAGAGACTTGAAAATTAACCCTGAAAAAGTTATAGATATATTTGCTAAAGAGAAAGTTTGGCGCCTTCAATTTGTAATGTAACTAAATTATTTTCCCACGTGTATCATAAGTCAATTAAATTATTGTAACATTTAGAAAAGTAATTTTTACAATAGGTTTTATTTTTATAATTTATGCCCCCCACCCCCTGAACACCAAGCCTGGATCCGCCCCTGTGTAATAATATGTCGCTTTGTAAACTGTATACATATTGTTTTCTATTACAGTACTAATATTTTATAGACGAAATTCTGGCAAAAGTCAATAGCAATCTAATGGAGTGGGGGGACTGTCACACGTAGGTAAAAATAGTGGGAGGTGTTCCCCGCCATAAGAGCCACGTCGTGACTCCCAGGAGACGATACTGACGGAATTGCTAATCATGCATAACAGTAGAAACCAGCTAGCTGCCAGGAAACAAGCATTGATTCTAACGGGGCAGTATTATTTTTGATTGGAATGCAGTGCACGTGTGACAAGACATGGCCGAGCATATGTCGGAGAATTACTTCGTGCAAGCTTTTTTTTTTTTGCTGTTTTCTGTTGGCCATCCAACACCTGTTGGCACGAGGGACTCCCTCTATTTCTGCGAGCCAATACTTTAAATTATATTTCCACATACACTTGATGTATCTAGCAAAAAATATCATTATATTAAAAAAGCAAAACTTTAAAAATAAAATACGTAATCAAGTCAGTTTTGTTAAGGATGTATATTTTATTTACAGAAATTAAAAAAATCTAGAAATGTGGCAGTCTGTTTTTTTTTTTTTTTAGAAATTCAATCTGATAGTCAAAACATGTTCGTAAAAAAATAGTAACAGTATTTGACATTCGATCTGACACAGTAGAACAGGAATATTCAGGGCATCTTCTTCCAAGTTGAGGTCAGCTGTGGACGAACCCGTGTCGGCAATGGTAGCAGGTAACGTCACACATCGACGTTTGCAGGGGCATACTTCATATTCCGATACAGGCACCCTGGAATTTTTTTATGTACTGTAGCATCGACACGACAGCACCACCTCCGACGTTTAGTTGGTGCAGTTTGAGTAGACACCTTGCAGGTGTTACTTTTTTTTTCCCGACCTACTCAGTTATGGGTGCAGCAGTTCTAGGTGGAGCAGTCAAGGGCGTGAATTACATTGCTCATAGAGTCGCTTCGGCTCGAATTTGCTGCAAATTCTGGATCCTGGTCCATGGTCACTGAAAGAGGCATATCCTGCTTCATGTGTTGAACAAAACAATTCCCTGGAGTGCAGAAAGTTATTATCTGTTGTGTAGGTTCGCCCAAAGTCACCGAACATAGCCAGGGGTCCCATCCATCACATTTTTCTTCGTAGGTATTTTGCGATACAGACTTTCAGAATGAATAGGTGATTTTAGAGTCACCCGGGAATGACAAGACATATAGGTTCCCCAGATGAAAGGGCGTAGTCTTGCTCCCGCAGTGACTTTTACTCGACTGGTAACTAATTTAGTTTAGGGTTCTATTTATTTGTATAAATTATTTTCTCTTCTTGGAATATCATATTCCACACTACCAAAGACATATATATTATATATATATATATATATATATATATATATATATATATATATATATATATATATATATATATACAAATATGTTACATCTCTCGACATGCCACTCATAAAGTAACTGTGCATTTCTCGAAGAGCTCACTAAAGATCTCGGAACAGTTTCCTTCCTCATTTTATGAAGGGAAGGACAGCCATGGTCGCTCTGTAAGTCGATAATCTCCACTTATACTTTATGAAAATTACCGGGCTTTTCTTTCTGTTTGGGTCAGTAGAAGACTATTTCAGATCTTGGCGCAACTCAATAATTTTAACTAAAATTCACGCAAATTTCTTACTTTCAAGCATCAATTTTTCAATCTTTTCTTCAAACATGATTCATCTCGTCACTCTCACCCCCAAAATCAAGATAATTTGACCCAAATCTTCATTCTCAATTAAACTGACTTTTTTTTAAAATCATACTTTGTTCATGCTTTGATCACTGGTCCATTTTCAGGGTGAATGAGGTTAAAAGTATGCCCAATAAGGCAAATATTTGCATTTCTTCTGAAAGTCAAATCAATTAGTCAAAAATAATATCACAAGAAAAGTATGAAAATTCTTGGAATTTCATCAAAAATATGATGATTTAGCTTGAAAATTAGTATTTAAACAACCACACACAAAGAGTGAAAACAGGTTGAGAATTGATTTTGACCCCAAATATGATTGATTTTGAGTTGCGCTTCGAAAAAATTGATGGAGAATTATAAATTTGTTTGAATTTAGCTTGAAATTGGTTGAATTTTACTTAAATTATTGAGTTGTGCCAAGATCTGCAATAGACCACTGCTGATTTATAAAAAAAAAGTGTAAGTATAAACACATATGCATCTTTTTTAAAAAACGACTAAACGTTTACGAGTAAGGTAATGCAACACCAGGGACCTCCCAGATTTGCAAGCAAATTAATGCAGATGCCAGTGACCTGTTATATATTTTTCCGGCCATATTTACCACCAATAAAACTCCAGTTGGAGAAACCTCCCACTTCACCGGCCAGCCTTTTTTCAAATATTTTTTTTAGCAAAGTGGGAAGTTTTTAATTTTTATTATGAAACCCCCCTCTCATATGTTGTGGCACCATCGACATATGAGAACACTGCATACATTGATACACTACAAGGTAGTGTAGAGAACATTTTTTTCTGAGGTTTCAGAAGTACCATTTTTTTGTATAATATACATATACTGACTATGGGCAAGAGCTATTTAATATTTTTTTTTTTTTTTGGTTCAAATTTTGAATGGTTTGGTGATAATTTAATAAATGTGGGCACCTTCACATTTATTAAATTATCCTCTCAACCGGGGATCGAGCCCCGAATCTCGAGTTACAAACCAAGCACCCAACCACTGAGCCAAAGTGGCTGGGCTAGAGAGGTGCTGTTAAAAATGCTGCATGTGCTTAGCTACAAGATTAATAATGATAGTGTTCGATGCTTGGAGAGGAAATAATTTTATTTACTCTTGCTGCATGAATTCTCAACTCTGTTCTCTGCGAGGAGTAATTTCTCTGCATCTTTGTGGCTGCACTCGTAGAGAGCAGCACGGCTGAGATATCAGCACAGTAGATAACATGTTTCCTGTTTCCACAAGAGTTTGCTGAGGCCAAATACTCACTGTAAAATTACTTTGTCCTGTCGCAGACAGAGTGTGCAGCAGTTCAGCGCGGCCTACCAGCACATGTATGCTTTTTATTTCTCTATGAGAGTGTGCTGAAGTTTAGTTGTGGATGAGAGAGCAGATAAGCTTTTCCTGTCACTACAAGAGTGTGCCGAAATTCAGTTGTGAAAGTAGTTCACATAAACCAAAGATATTACTGAAATATTCGAATTTCGACAAATACAAAAGCTTATAAAAATATTTCATGTGAAGATAAGTGTAAATTTGAAAGTTTGAACCCATCTTTGAAAGGCGGGTTAGTTGGTAATGAAAAATCAACAATTTATATAAATTAAGTTGGCTTATATTCTTCAATTTTGTAATCTAAAAATAAGAAGATAAGCTAATTTGTAAAAGATATTGCTAGTTGCAGATGCACAACTACACAAATATAAAATTTACTATTTGTTTTCGATATTTTCCACTATCCATTTTTCTACTCAAATTTAATGTTAAAAAAAAACCATAATTTTTGTCCTAGAACTTGGTACATATTTCTTTAAATTTCTCAAAACTCATGTCTCCTCCAACAAAATTGCAATATTTGTCTCAAATTTGTTTCATCTTGTCGAAATGTACCCAGAAAATGTGTGTTATCATGTACTAATCGCTTGGGGGCACTGGAATATGTCTGTGCAAGTTAAAAAAAATCAAAATTTTTATGCCGACCCCTAGTAAAATATTCGCGGATTACATCTTGCTCATCCAATATTATATCATCAAAAATTAAGAGATAATTATTGTCTAGATAAACCATTTCACCATTGCTAATTAAAAAATAAGACATTTTTTCATTAACTTTTTTGGCTACCTCTTCAAAATCATTTTATAATTTAATATATTTTGGTTGATTCAAACTTTTAGAGCAAACCTAGAGTTCATTAAAATTTATCCATCCTGTCTTATAATTAAGATTAATGATTTAATTAGTCTTCTTACAGTTGTTGGGCCCAACAATTATCCCGCGAATATTATCAGGCAATAACTCATTTTTTAATTTTTGGCAGTTTCCTCAGAAATTAAAACACCAACACCCCAGTCAAATTTTTCATTTAATTACAATATTTTTTGTAATAAATGGATAATAATAAAGTTTTCAGGTTAACAATCAATAGCTCTATTCTTAAGAAGAAACTTCACTAAGATATAATTCATAAAGATAAATCGATAGCATTAATTAGTTTTCATTCAAATTTTTTAACGCCAAACATAGAGAATAACACTATATATACAAATGCAAAAAGGTGTCCTGTTCTTAATAAAAATACTGTTATAAATATTCTGAGAGGCCAATACAATGTTGAATCATTAAAAGAAGCAATAGATTTAATTGAACCATTTTCAACAAATAAAATTGAAATAACAGACAATGTGAAAAATAGAACAATTAACACCAAGATTGATTTTAAACGTGATTATCACTTTATCTGATATTCTTGGTTTTGAGAGAAAATTAACTATTGAAAAAGACAAAATTTTTGTAGGCACTAAATTACCTAATTTTTTTCCATTCAAAACAATCAATATTCATTGTAATTTGGCATATGGCATGTTTAAAAAATATGACGGATCTAACCATTTGGAGACTAATATAATTACTAGTTTTCCACCATATTTGGTTTCAGAGATTATATAATTTTCTAACCCCCATATCAAATTTTTTTATAATATCAATAATGAGCAATTTAATAACATTGCTTTAGAAATTAGAGACAAAAATGGCAATTAATTGATTTTCATGGTTTTGATATCGATGTTGTTTTGGAAATTAAAGAAGTTTAAAATGTCGCTTTTTTATTAGAAATCATAAATGGTACCATGTTATAGGGTCCCCTTAATATCTCCTAGAAATAAAACTTATCTTTCAGATATAAGTGGGAATCAAAATGTTGTTTTATGTTTTATTCATTCTGGTATTTCAGGGACTACGAAGCTAATCCCTGGAGATCTAAAATGAATTCGCCATATAACTTTTAATATTTTTTCTTACTCATCGGACCTCATATTAATAAAATATAAAAATTTTCTTTTGGAAATACGTAGGATGAAAAATTCATCCCACATCTCATTAATACAATATAAAAATTTCCTTTCAGAAATAGGTGGTATCCAAAATGGATGCTACCTCTCATTAATGACATAAGATTTTCTTTGAGAAATAGGTGTGATGAATAATTTTGTATAGCGCCAAATATCGGTGTTTTGCGGACATGGAATTCGCCATATGAATTTTAATATTTTTTCTTATGCATAGCACCTCTCATTAATAAAATTATGAAGATTCGACTAGCAATGAAACAAAGCAAGTGGAGAATAAAAAAAATAAATTAAATTTCCATATCCATATGGTTGTATATTGATTTTATTTTCTAATATAATTCTCTTGCTATCACATTGACTCAGATCTATTTGATTAACTTCTACTGTATATATTTTGTGTTTCTCACTCCTTATCAAATTCATTCTCCTATATTGGATTTTATCATCAAACACACATTTCTTATAGTTATCAAAATTAATTCTATTGTTGACAACACATTTTTTCACACCTTTTGCTCTTTTGTTTTGTTTATCCTCAACTCCATATGCATACATCTTTGCTCATAAACCAATAAATTCTTTAGTTAGTTTGCCATTACACTTATATTTCATTTTGCCTAACATTTTTTTAAATTTATTTGTGGCATATTATAAAATTGTCTTTAGGATAATCACACATGTCAAATTTATCTAACATCGACTTAATGTCTTCATAAAAATCTTATTTTTTAATGTTATAAAAATAAGAGTTGGTATCCTGGAAACAGTTCAATCATATCATCATATTTTGGCTTCATAATTTTATAGTGGAAATCATACATTAATTCTTTCGAAATATCCAAAATGGCCATGCTCATGTGTATTGGCTTATTCAATTTTACAATAGTTTTATTCATGTGAATAGCTGAAAGATTCTCATTAAATATAGTACTTTTCTTAAAATTTGGTTTTGCAACTAATTATTCGCAAATTTTTTCACTTGGAACTAGTGAAATTTTATATCAATCCTGTTTCTTATATTCTCCATTATTTTACCAAACACAGAATTATTCATCACTTTGTAATAGTCCTCTTAAAAATCATTTTTTTTGCATTAGTCCTCATTATTGGGTTGAAATCCATATACTTTTTCAATCAATCAGATTGATTAAATGTCACTATTCTATGTATTTTTGTAAGCCTCAGTCCATTATTTAGGCACTGTTCCAAACTACGATAAATGTATATATTTTTCTTTTTTTATGCAAAGTTGTTAATAGTTTAGATTCATTGATACTTGGAACTAACTTATTTTCTGAGCAAAATTGAAGATCTTTGTGTAAATTATGGAGTTCTTGTGGATATTCTAAATCAACTTCTAATGCATAACAAAACTCAGAATCATTTTTCAAATGTAATATTTTTACACTCCAGTAATCTAAATCATATAATGTATAGTAAACCCACTCGAAACCCCCATATGGTAAAAGTTGCGACATTGCCCAACCATATAAATTATTCGCATCAAGATAAGCAAAATAATTTAATTCCTTATTTGAGTTAAAAACTTTCAAATATTTGTTATTTGCTTTAACATATTGCTTAAAACATTGCGAAATACCACCTCGAATTCCTTTTTCAATCATTAAAATCATATTATAATCATGCAATAATTCTAGTGATTGTTTGGTAATTTTTAACATTGCATCCCACGATAAACCTGGCGCTGTAAAATACCATGCAGGGTATTTATACATCTGTTTCTAAAATTTGCGAATATTTTTTCTAACATTTTCATCACATTTTAAATATAAATCATGACATTTACAAAGACTTTTTATATTAAATTGGTTCCATTTTTTTGCATGTTCATATTCAGAATCTGTTATATTATTTTCGTTAATTTATTATGAAATTCACTCTTTGGGGGAAGTTGAGTTTTGTTAAATTTTTTTAAATTATCCATATAATCATAAGGGTAAACACCTTTTTTAATAACCAAATCTATGTTATCTTCTGGAAAATATTTTTGTGTGTGTTACATTTGGTTTTCTATTTTTAGAATATCATAAATTTTTATGGGATATTCAAATTAATCTAATGCTTTGTAAATGTTAAGACCCACATTTTTATATTTAGATACTCTTTGTGGGTCTTTTTCAACAGGAAACCGTACAGATTTTATTGCCCAAAGAAAACATTTTTGATCATCATTTTTCACATTAATGCATGCTTTTTTATTGTTAATCACTTCTGGTAATACTACGAACCATTTCATGGATTATACTTATTTATTGCTAGTTGCAACCCAATTATGCTATGTAAAGCCTAATCTGAGATGCTACATTCAATGTTTCCTTTTCGTGCAACTATTTCATTTGTTATATTTTTTTGTAAATTTTCAAATGTCTCCTTCATTCAATATTGTAAATGTGTGTGAGTGAATGTCGTCGAAAATTCGAATCTCGCCAGTTTTTCGGCTTCGAAAATGAGCAGCAAATTTAATGTTGGACTTTACAGCTCTAAGTTTTATAAGTTGATCACGTAAAATTTCAAATATTTGTTGCTTTATAGAAGCTAAAAAATTTCTGGGCAACAATATATTAGAATTGTTTTCAATGTTGTATGTTGACAACCTGCACTTAAAAGCTTTCTCAACTTCGTGTGTATTATTAGTTTTTTTTATTTATGTTGTTCACATATACAGTATTGGAAAAGGGGAAAAATTTCTTTTAAAATCTTTTTAGCTTATCTATATATTATTTTGCCATTTGGAAAAGGAAAATTTGCAGTTTCTTTTCCACTGTTCATTTTTAATTATTGGCATACAAGCTATACTTAAATCAGCTTTTATTAAATTATGCATATTTTTTATGTTGAAGCTTTAAGCCTTAGTTCTTAATTCAGCAACTGTTAAATCATTTAGGTTCTCAATAGGAGTTTTAAATTTATATTCACATTTTGAATAATATTTGCAATAAGATCATCTTTATGCAATTTATATAATTTTTCTATTTTTAATTTTCTACCCAAAATTCTCAACTCGCGCAATTTCCTTTCTCTCAACTCACCCACTAGGTTGCTCGTCTCCATATTCTATATAACATTTTTTTTTTAAATATGAAATCAGCGAATATCCATTCTGTAGATGTGTATACAATTTTTTATGCTTTTTTAGAGAATGGTTATGTACAAATTTTCTGCATTCGTATTGCACTTTCTCTTTTTTTGCAGTTGTTAAAATGCTTATATATTGTTTTTTATGAGATGCGAAATCGTTGATATTTTTATTCTCCCTCCATACTATGCAGATCTTCCTTGAAAAATCACGTAAAATTTCATAAGTATTGTGCAGTTTAGTATTTTTGTGCTTTTCGAAATTTACCCCTCAAACCGATTGTAACAATTTTTACAGGTGTTAATGTGCTTATCTTTTGTATGTTTATGTGATGGAAAACATTCAATGTTTAAAACTTCACCACATTTTTTACATTGCTTGCTTATACTACTCTTCTCTACTTTTATTTATAAAGAAACAAATTTTATTAAGAAAAATAAAAATAAAAAATCAACATTCTTTATATAAACCATATTCATTGATAAACATTTTTAATATTTTGTACATTTTCAAGTGCCTATTTTTGAAAAAAAAAAGACAAACAAAAAATGTTATACTCGAAGCTCTACTAATTATTTTAACACTTCTTCTATTTGCACTAGATATTCGCTCATTTCTCGAAGTTCATATTAATCGTCAGTGTTATCTAAGAGTGATAATTGCAAGCTTTGTAAATTTCAATGAAATGTGTGGACTAAATTTTTGAGCTCTTTAAATGCTTTATGTAATTTATAAGATGGCGGAGTTGTGCCATCACCACTTTTTTAGAATATTGGACAAACTGCAAGAGAAAATAAGCGAAGTCATGTTTCTTTATAAAGAAACAAATTTATTAAAAAGTATAAAATTTTTTTAAACTAATGCTTTAAAAATTTGCTCAAGAGAATGCTAGATCATGGACAAATTTTCCATTTTTCATCTCTTTTAAACCTTTATACGTTAGAAAAATTTCCTTCACATTTATTAGTTTCAAGGAATTTTTATTGAGTATCCTGATATAGCGCTCTGGTAATGAAATTTTTTATTAGTCATCTAGAATACAATTAATATTCTTACCAAAATTAGATTTGTAAATTTTAAAACCTGTTGCCCTAAACCATTTATTATTTTCTACATCTTGTAGTTTGGTTAATTCAAGTGAATTGTTCAACTTGTCGAGAAGAGAATCCTTTTCTTGTGTTTTGTGTTATTTAGAAAGATAAAAATTATTAAGAAGAAAAAATCACTAAGAAGAAGAAAATTATTATTAAGAAGAAGCCATTGATAAAGAAGAAGAAAATATATTAAGAAGAAGAAAAAATATACCAAGCAGGAAAAATTTATTAAGAAAAAGAAATAAAATTATTTAGAAAAAAAAATCTGGTGCTGAATTTTTATCACGATAAGCCCTAAGAATATTTTGTGTTTTATTCATTATGGAATTTCAGTATACGGCATGCCAGATACTGGAATGTTATCAAGATAAGCTGATAACCAATGATATTTTGTCTTTTATTCATTATGGAATTCCAGGCAGGACAAGTATTTCACCTGAAAATTGTAGCAATATTAAGAGAGATTCAGTAAAAAGAATTTTGTATATAAATGAAGACATAATTATTCTTGCTATTAAAAATATAATTTTTGCACTATCCAAAAATGAGAATCAGACAAAATAAAATTCAACTCCTTAAGAGCTATATAATTATAGAAAAATATATACATTTTTATGAAAATACAGGGGTGAACGAGTCGTTCACACCTTCATATATGAAACCACACACAATATTTATTAATGAGATTGGGCTACATTTTATAAAAATATTTTCTCTTAAATTTTTTGTTTTATTTATAAAAATAATATATATAAAAACAACATAGATCGCCACATACAAAATAGCCGAGTCCCTAGAAAAACAATTAGAGAACCTACAACTAGAAGATAATAATGATTCAAATAATTTAATTTTTGACAGTAAAAATAAATTTTGTATTAGATAATAACAATTAGCCATGGTTTAGAGGAAAATATGTTTCTGAACTTTTACAATATAGAAAAACAACAAAAGCAATTATAGGCCATTTAAGTGCAAACCATAACAATTATTATCAAAACATAAAACCGAATAAATATGTTGGCAATGTTGGTAACACAATTTATATAAATAAAAATGGATTAACACAACTATTGACAAAGTATAGAATAGCCAATAAACATTGGCAAAACTAATTTTTAAGCAGCTTAATTTAAAAATAAATGATCTTGAAGGAAAAAAAGAATCAAAATATATTTCAGACATTATTAAATGTTTTAAACATTTAATTATAAACAATATAAAATAGATAAAAATAGAATTGATTTATATTTTCCAGATATTAAGTTAGGTATTGTGTGTGACGAATTTAACCACAGAGATAGAAATATTAATATCGAAATAGAGAGGCAAAATATTTAGAGAGACTATTAAATTGCAAATTTATAAGGTTTAATCCCAATGAAATAAATTTTGATATAGCTGATGTGGTTAATCATTTTGTTGTGCATTTAAGAAAAAATATCTTTAAATGTACACTACATCTGTTTTATTAATCCATGAATTATGTGAATTATCAAAACCCAACCAATTTACAAATATTTTTCACTTTCGGTTTTTTAAACTTTTTCGACCAAATATTCTTCAGGATAGTTTGTTAACATAATTAAATATTCATAAAAACTACCCATTATTTCTTCTCCATTAATATCTTTAGATTTGTAAGTTGGTATAACATAATTGAAAATCTGAAAAATTGTAAATAATTCTGTTGACCAATTAGCAGTATAACCTTTTTCAATAATTTATTTTCAGTTTACTCACACAAACAATATCTCCAACTTTATATCTTTGTTTAGTAAACACAAATTTTGTTTGCAATATGTTTTTTTCATTTTTTTTTATTAATTCCAATTGGTTTTATGCCAATAGTGCTGTGCTTTGTGTTGTTGTAGTCTTTTACCAATTCGTCCAATATATTTACCCATTTAAAATTGCTATTCAAAGCAAATTTTTCCCACATTAAATTTTTTTGAGTTCGATTAAGTCTTTCAACAACACTATCTTTTAATCCCGAAAACGAAGAAAAATGTTTTATATTATGCTTTTCCATTAGTTCTTTAAATATTTTATTATAAAATTCAGAGCCATTGTTGCTTTTTAAATTATTTGGCTTTCTCTTCATCAAAATATTTTCTAAAGCATAATATATTTGTGATTATTATTTACATGTGATATACCTTTTAAATTTCCAGTATCCATTTCTACAAGATCAATTTGCCACAAATCATCACTGCGATGTAAAAGGCGACAGATTTATGCGTTTGAAGGGAAACCAGAGTGTATCAATGTGATGTGATATAACTTTTCTTCTTGTAAAATTTTTTCGCACAGATTTATATAATTCATTGATTATACCTTCTCTCACATTGAGCAATTTTTTTAAGAATGTTGATTTTTTTAGAATTGTGCAATGAGCATATACTTTTCTGGACTAATCGTCCATCTGTTGTATTCTTAATTTTTATTTTTATACTATTATCTTTAGTGACTTTCTTGCACTTCAAACACCAAGAATTTTCCATTTAGTAGGGTGTGTGTGTGTGTATGTGTGTGTGTATATATATATACAGAGAGAGAGAGAGAGAGAGAGAGAGAGAGAGATTGTTTAATCTTTGTATTTCCCGAATACTCCTATTGTGATCAACATTCCATCAACAAAATAATTAGATTAATTATTTAATTTTAATTTTTAAAGTTAAAAACTCTCCTCTGTTAACATCAACTGGTTTACTATATTCGATTTTTATAGTTCCCTTAATAACAGTTAGAGTACCATTGGATAAACTATCAGAAATAATTTTATAAACAGTATAATCCACCAAAAATGACAAAAAATTTACATCATCGTCTGTGCAAAAAACATTATTATTATTCCACTTTCCACGAAAATAAAATATATGAAATTTTTCTTCAATTTTCAAGTCAAAAAGTGTATGGCAATAATTCAAATTTAATCTGTTGAAATCTGGCAATTTATCAGCTACTTCTTTATCGAGATATCTTTTATTGACAGCATCTTTGCCATTCACAGGATCAGTCATATTATTAATTTTGTGATTTTGAATAGAAGCATATTCTATTGTGTAAACAAAAACTTTACTAATTTGATCTCGTAAAGCAGAAACAATGATAATATATTTTGAGTCTACATATGTATTTGAATCAGAAACACTAGTGTTGTATTTTGATTCAACATAGTTTTTTAATGCATAATCAGAAACAATAGTTATATATTTTGAATCGACATCGTTTAGTTTTATTTTTCGAATCTACATCGTTTTTAAATGCTTAATCAGAAACAATAGTTTTATATTTTGAATCTGCTTCTTTTTTTTATGTTTGTTTTGCATCATTTATTTTCCTTTTTATATAATCGACAATAGTGTTATTGAATTGTAAATTTATATCTTATATTTAGAGCATAATCAGAAACAATAGTTTTATATTTCGAATCAACATGTTTTTTTTAATGCATAGTCTGATATATATATCCAAATATATTTCATTGACAGCATCTTTTTTATCTACAAGTTCGCCTATATAATTCTTCGTCCAAAAAATGAGACATACGATTTTGTAAAATCAAAACATGTGCTTAACTCACTTTGTAAAGAAGAAACACTCGAATTGCATTGTAAATCTACATTTTTTTTTTATATTCAGCAATATTGTCAAGTTCTTATTTAAAGATTCATTTATTGGTTTCCCAAATATATCGGTCATTTAATAACATAGAAATTATTTCATTAAACTGAAACTCTGTCGAAAAAAAAAATTAAACATAAATGTCCACAATTAACTGAATCAAAATTCATTGCAATAAACACTATTGTTTTTGAAATAATTAGTCAAATTAGTGGGAAAATTGCCTCCAAATGAGTCAAAATAATAGCATAAAACAGCAAACACAATGAGAGCCAGTATTTGTTGAAATATCAAAATTAACCACAGCACATTCATTTTTGTGCATTTTTTTGTAGTTCATCAATCTGAAATTTTTAATATTTCATTTTTTTTTACATATTTTTCAATATCGATATTGAATAATGGAGCTAAATTTTTTTGGCCTTCCTCTTTTTTCCTCAACTACGCCACTTCCATCTTTATTTTCCATTGCTAAACTGTGTCTCTTTTGTTCTTCTAATTCTTTTTTATTTATTTTTTAGTTTGTTCAACAGCACTATAAATTACAGCAGCCGCTCCTAAAGCAGCAAGTACAATGAAAATAATTCCTCCATGATGTAAACCATTGCCAGTTTTTTCTTTAGTCATTCTTTTTTACTGTTGGCAATGGTAAAGGTAATTTGAAAATTTTCCACTCTTGCAATTTTTATTTTATTTTTGCAAATTAATTATTTGTTAAAATTTTATCTATACCCGAAATTTTTTATTCCTCATAAGGAATATCGGAAGTAATATTTATCTTCATCTATATAAGTAAAAAAATATTAATAGTTTAATAAATTTTAATGCCCCATCCTAATATTCTTTTTGTAAACATTGTTGAGGCAACCGCTGCAGATGCAAATTTTTCTCCAATTGGAGTATCTTTATTTAGCATAATTTCTTTTGCTTCTTTTGGTACAATTGTATCAGCATCATGCTGGACTCTAAATCTTTGTGATCTCTATAAGCAATATCATGATATTTGTTAGCTTCATCTAGTTTATTCACTCCAGAATCTCCTGTGTCTAATCTTTCATTTAATTTTGTAAATGGTCCACAATAATTTTAACCTGGCAAATGCATTTCGGGCAAATTTAAATTTTTAAATGCCCTATTTATTTCACCTTTGCCATGGTGTTCAGAATTTCAAAATGAGTGTGGAATAGCATTTAAAATTCTTATCAGATATGGTATTCATTTCTGGCTATTCACAACAAAATCCGAAAATTTATTGTTTAGCATATTTTTATTTATTTAAATACATTTATTATTATATTTAAATATATATATTTTATTTAAATTTTTTATTTCCAGCATTTTCTTCACTGTGAAAAACTAATAATCTGTCAATTAATTTTCTAACTTCTTGCATCCAAATATATTCTTTTGGCAAATTATTATATTTTTTTATGTCATCTCCAATTTTCAAATCATCACTAAAACCCTCCAAACTATATTTTGCCTTCAATTGATCTTTTTGTATATCTTGCTAAATTGGCCTAGTTATATCTGTATATTTCCACTTCTTACTCGAAGCAACATTCATTTTAGAATCATATTTTTGATATACTACATTTGTTGCTTTGACAATTTATACATAATTTTTATAGTCCTCATTAGTAAATTTATTTTTGCGTGTGTTTTCATCTACAAGATCAAATTTTTTACTTGTTAGTAAATTATTGTTATATATGTGTTAAATCATATTTTTTATTTTTGGTGAATAAAAAGTCACCATCAATTTTTTACTTTTGTATCTCCAATTTCAAAACTGTGGTCAACTCCTCGCAAACCAAATTTGTCATCAATGACATTAATATTCTCAGAAATATTTTCCTTTAATTTTATAGTATAAATGTCTGCTATAGGTGGCAAAATTTTTATTGGAGTAACACCCATTGGTGATTTTGGGAATAATTCTCTTTCAAGAGATGTTTCTTCTGGTGATGGTGGATAATCTAAATTTTTGCAGCAACAGATACTAGTGCTGTTATTAAATTTTTATTTTATTCACATACTTGTTCTACTTTTTTTTGCCAATATTTTGAAATTCACGAATTAATGGTAGATCTTTTTTCTTGATTTTTTTTTTTTCACATTCTACCTCATGGTTCTTTTATAATTCCTATACTTCCTATACTTCTCGATGAGCAATTTCACTCGAGAAACACCCTCTGAATCCTTCATTTATGTATTTTTTTTTACTTATAAAAGCATTGAGAGTTATGAGAGACAAACCTTTCCCCCAACTGATCAAACGAGGGGGAATTTGAATATTTTCAATAATATAATCGAGTTTGATATTCCCATAGGAGATGACTTTCCTTTTCCAGACGATGCTTATGTTTTGGAAGAATATCGTCTACAAAAAAGAGATAAATCTGGAGATGAGGCAAAACACGAAAAATTAGATAATATTGATGTCTGTTCTAATTTTTTTCCATTTCAGTATTCTAGAGAAAAATTTCAAAACATGGCCAGATTATTGAAGCTGTTGATAATTCAGGAATAACTTCAACAATGATGAATATTTTGCTAAGACCACTGGGTGAACAAAATTATTGAGAGTCTACTGGTGTTGATAGTAAATTTCGAGTAAATCTGTTCGTAGTGATAAATTAATGAAATAATGTATGCATTAAGATACTTGTTTTGCTTTATTCGCGATAATAATGAAGGTTACTGGAAAGGTGATTACAAAATCACCTTTTCTGTTTAAAAATTCATCTGATAACAATTGTTTATTTGTTTATGAAACAAAAAAAGCAGATGGCACTACAATTATAGAGATTATGCTGATCCAGGTATAATTTTTATTGAAATATTAGAAATTTTGTGGCCTATTGTTGAATACGAAGCTAACACATCAATTACAATAAAATAAAAATATAAAAAATCCTAACATTCATATTGGTTATAAGTATTGGCAGTTTTTAGAAGAAAAAAAAGTTCCTGCTGGGGCAAATGTTTTGAATTTTGATATAAAAGATCAGTTTAAAATAATTTGCAATTTGACATGCCTGATTTTGTAATTGTGGGTTTCCAAACGAATAGAAAAAATCGTGCTGAGCAATGTGTGCATGCTTCAATGTTTGATCACTGTAATGTGAGAAATATTTTTTGTTGAAAATGGAAGAAATGAAATTTTTCCAAAAGAAAATTGGAATCTAGATATTGAAAATGATCTTTGTCTTAAAATTTTTCTGGCTTTTAATGATTTTATAAATTCTAGAACAAAATTATATCCTATATATAGAAATAATGAACTTCATTATAAGCTATGATGGCGATATCAATTATTATTCATTTTGGGGACGATGACCTTTATATGTTGTTGACTGCCTTAGAAAAACAGCAGTAGTTTAAGATAAAACCAATATAAAAATTAGTGTAGATTTTAAAAAAGCTGCTGAGGCTGGTACAATTTGTAATGTTGTTTTAATTAGCCAACGAAACTTAACTTAATTAATTTTTTTGAAAGAAAGTATGTCTGCAGATATACAAATTTTTTATTTTATTAAATGGATAATGTAAACGATTTTACAGAAACAAGAAATTGTTTCGATATTTTAATTCAATTTTTTAGATATTCGGTTGAGCAGTTTTATCGAATATCAAATTTTTTAAAAATGTAAGTGGAATTTTTTTTCTCTTGTGTTTAAATGTACACATTTTTTATAAATCAGTAGAGGACTATTGCAGATCTTGGCGCAACTCAATAATTTAACTAAAATTCATGCAAATCTCTCACTTTCAAGCATCAATTCTTCAATCTTTTCTTCAAATATGATTCATCTCGTCAATCTTACTCCCAAAATCAAGATAATTAGACCCAAATCTTCATTCTCCATTACACGATTTTTTTTTTAAACATACTTTGTTCACTCTTTGATCAGTGGTTCATTTTCAGGGTGAGTGAGGCTAAAATTATGGCCATTAAGGCCAATATTTACATTTATTTTGAAAGCCAAATCATTTAGTCAAAAATAATATTACAAGAAAAGTATGAAAATTCTGGAAATTTAATAAAAAATATGATTTAGCTTGAAAATTAGTCTTTAAAGAACCACACATATAGAGGGAACACAGGTTGAAAATTTATTTTGATTTTGACCTCAAATATGATTGATTTTGAGTTGCTCTTTGAAAAATTTGATGGGGAATTATAAATTTGTTTGAATTTAGCTTGAAATTGGCTGAATTTTAGTTAAATTATTGAGTTGCGCCAAGATCTGCAATAGACCTCTACTCTGGCCTGACCACATATATCGGTTCGAGTTACAACGTTACAATCCGTGACTGCGATTTCCTTGAGCAAGTAGACGCTCTGGAAGCCTTGCAGATTACAGTACAATATTACGACTGGAACGTATGTAACTACACCATGCATATTTACGCATGTATTTAACATATGTTTTTACCAGGCCGGAAAACAATAGTACTGAACGATCCTGTCGTGGAGTATCAAGCAGTAGGCGGCTGTGTTTGTGGGCACATTTTCCTTTGTGATTATCTCAATCCGGCAGTCGACTGTGCCATTTTGCACGTGGTCGTTTTACTTTGATGTATCGAATACTAGAAAAGATGCCATGTTTCGGAAATTTTCGGGACTCAGGATGGGATGCGCCTCGCGTCCGTAATACGAAGATTGGAATTGTGAATACATATAATATACCAGCAGGTATAGTCCATTTTTAAAGTTCGCGTTCAAATCCATGTACAGGTAGCTTTCGCAATTCAAAAATATATTTACGTTTTCGACCTTGCAGTGGTCGAACGTAGACTTGTCGGCTCTGATACTATGCTGCCTGTTCGTCTGAAGCCACAGTACGATATAGCGAGGTTTTCCCATGCTGGAAGCTGTTTTCACGACCCCGTGATTTCGCGTGGAGGTGGGCAGGGCCGGGCCGGCAACCAGTCTCCAACTTCTGAATGCTATTTTGATCATTTTTTCTTGCTTGGCATAATTAAACAGCTTGACACGTTCGCGAGGGCTCGGAGTCACGTGAGGGATGAACTATTCTATGGTGTTCAAAGTAAGAGAGACAGGCTGCGTACTCCCAACACAGCATCCAAATGCGATGCTGCTAGCATTATCACCAGCTCCTGCCTCGCTCCTATTATTATTTTCTTATAATCTTTGGCAAATCCTAGTAGCATGGAGAGCGGAACACACATTAGAACCTGCCTTCGTCGTAAATGGGAAAATTATAGTTGGCCTCGGTCCCCAGCCTGCCATCTTGGCTGTGGAGAGATGGTTGAACGTGAGTAATAGGTTTTTTTTTTTGTCGGTGAGGTTATTTCCACATCTCGCGACTGCTCGACCGCAACACCATTAATCTCATACATCACTTGCTCAAAAAGCTGCAGAATCCCATTTCGTAACAACTTGGTGGTGGTCGGGTAGGT
This sequence comes from Dryococelus australis, assembly GCA_029891345.1. Classification (NCBI taxonomy): domain Eukaryota; kingdom Metazoa; phylum Arthropoda; class Insecta; order Phasmatodea; family Phasmatidae; genus Dryococelus; species Dryococelus australis. Next base: position 137,685,985 of record CM056997.1, read on the forward strand.
CCCGTCCACCTTAGTTACCATGCCTCTTATGCGCACAAAGGACTAGTTAGGCAGGGGTGTAAATATCTTGTCGCTGTATAGGTATTCCAATTTCCCTTCCGAGGGCGAAAGGTTGGGCAAGATACAGTTCGTAACAATGTATTTCGATTTTATCGAGTTCATCATTAAATTCTAGGCGCTTATCCACGTCGAGGATTTCGTCTGCCATTACGATTTACTTTTAACCCGAGGACTCGGAGAAACTTTGCTTTTTGAGGTGTTAGCGCAACGTTTCCTCGCAGCTTACTGATATTGGGTTCGATGTACCGCGGACATTCATAATTATTTGTCTTCCCGACGAAACTTAGTCCCATCGTTCCAGGTGTAAACGTAGCGTAATTTCTTCGTTTTGGAAATTTATCAGTTCCTCGTTTGGGTCCACGATCGAAACAGCTACTTCGTGGATGCTCTTTGCAACGACCGGAACATAAATGAGTGTTCTCGGACATCCTACGATTTTATATCCAGGACCTACAGTAGAGGCGAACTCGTAAATAGTACTGCTCGGTTTTCCATTCATGTAACTGCAGCTTGCCAAGTTATAGTTTATGCATATAACGTTGGTTGACCGGAAAAATGTTTACGGCCCGCGACGACTCGTGTTTCATTCCTGCTTCATACACTCTGGCTTCGAAACCCAGCATGGGCGCGATGGTATCCGCTTCCATGAAATTTATATCTCTGGTGCAAAACATTTCAACCTTCAGGGTATTCAGATTCCCATGCAGTTCGAATGTAATATCATTCGGTAGCGATTTCTTTATGAAGTATTCCATATCCTTCAGCTCGTATGCTCCGGTGGGAATGCTGATTTCTTTCACTTCTCCTGCCACTACGTACCGGAATGTGGGAATCAAATTGTCTTCTATGTTGGATATGGAGTTGTAAGTTTGAAAGTCTACTATCCCCATACACAAATCACCCTCAATCTCTAAGGGAGGGTAAAAGCTGGCCCTCAGCTAGAACGTTTTACCACTCAGAATGATGGAAACCGACATACTGATGATATCAGTATGACTGAAACAGCTTTTTTTATACCCTGTTTAAAAATCGCAGACACAAGTGTCCACAGTTCCACATGTTTGGCATCTGCTCCGTTTCGTAGTTTTGAGTCAGTTAAAAATTCTTCAGGTACTCGTTTAGTTCGGGCGGAGGACGCAAATTCCCAAAACTGTCGTAATATATCGCATGTTTGCCACGTTTTATGTAAGCTTCCCAGTGTATGCCGGGCCCGGCTGCTGTGTCCAGATTAATTACGGCACATTCGTCTCTCTTGGGTTTAGGAGGCAAAGCATCTCCATGAAAGTGGGGTATATTCAATTTGCTGGCAAACAGTTCCAAATCCACGTTGTCTAGGCAGAGTCACTTTGATTTCCTTCTTCGATTTTTTCCTATCCCCCTCCCCTTTCTGCATTTGATCCTCCTCTTCCCGATAAGGGTGACGAATATAGAGACCTTTGTCATTCTTTTGCCCTTGGCGATAGCTTCCAACTTCTGTTATGACGGCGGGTTTTCGCTACCTCTTTTAGATCGCTAGAAGCCCACTTCACGGCACTAATGATATCCGTGACTGCCCGGCTATACCGGCCAGAGCACCGATTGCAGGTATCAGTGCGGGCAGGAACCCACCTAACTTGTTCTTCCCCTTCTTTCTGGTCCTTCGAGGGTGCTGGGAAGGCCTTTTGTTTGTACGTAATTTCATGATGTTGGATAAGGAATCTGCCTAGTGTCCAGATCCTTGTTTAGGGGGTACGTGATGTGTTGCTCACACCTCGTACAGCGCATTGATAACTGTGTCGTTGCTCTAGCTTGATTCCACAGAACCTGGAATGTAGAGTTCGAATGGACGATCCCACGACCGGATTGCACTGTCTTTACCTTATGGTGAATCGAATTAAACTGACTTACAAAAAATAAATATTCTTCTTTTATACTTTATTGTTTCATTATCAGTCTAGATTCAGATCAGTAAGGATGTAAGAAGCAGTTTTCTAAGAGTGGTATTTTGAAGAGACATTCTAAAATTTGTAGCACTGTTTCTCTGTCACTACAATCACCAGCGCAATCAGCACCGCATTCACCGCACTCAGCACCCCACTCAGCACCGCACTTATCACCGCACTCAGCACCGCACTCACAGCACTCACCGCAAGATAGCGATAGTAACGTGCATACTATAAAGCAAGATGTTACTCTACCAGCACGAATTCATTCTGAAAATGAAGATATTCTCACGAACCATGCCAGCGTGCCCTGTTGCCTACTAGCGTGCGAGGCCTGATTTGCTTCCCGTCGGGTTTCGGCAAGACATGCGTCCTACTGAGCCTGCTGGAGGAACCAAATGGCCTTCGGTTCGAGAACATGTATGTTTATTCGAAATCGTTCCAGCAACCGATATACAAGCCACTGGCATGAGTACTGCAGACCGTGGAAGGTATGAATTATTTACCCTGCAGCGATAAAGAAGCCGTCGTGCCTCCAAGCGAAGCTCTACCAAACTCGATATTTGTCTTCGACGGCATTCCCTGCGAAAACAAACTCGCATACAAAAATACTTCAGCATGGGACGTAACACGAACGTGGACTGTGTGTACCTCGGCCAGACTTATTCGCGCATACCTAAACAACTGCTTCGCGATAATGCTAATGTGTTGGTGTTGTTTCGCATGTACCACACAATTTTAAGTCACATTTACGACGATCATGTCAATACGGCCATTACACTTGCAGAATTCAAAGATATGTGTGCCTTGTAATGGAAGGAAAAGTTTGGTAAATTGTTGATCGTAAAGGATTGTTAACTACATAAGGGAAGATACAAGCGTGACTTCGATCAGTTTATCCTACGAAAGCAACGATGAGTCATGGAAGCATATCCAAATTTGGCGATATCGATCGCAACGATGATATCGGCAGGTGACATCACTAGTGACGAAGTTAATTGGCCCCTGATCGATTTGCTGCATGCACGGGAAAGGAAATTAATCCGGGAGCATGGACCCGAGGTGGGCACTCTTCTATCTGATGACATCGCTACCTACTCTGACCGTTCTGCCGACAAGACTTATGGTTTGCAGAAAAGTGGTGAAAAAGGTTTTTTTTTTTTTTTTTTTTTTTTTTGGGAAACAAGGAAGTTTTGCTTTTACCCAGGGATATACTGCAGATCGGCAAGAGCAATGTGATAATCACGCAGGGGTTGGGCGAACTTTTGATTCGTAGGCGTCCCGGACACTACACCGAATTGGATTTGCGCAAGTTCCGTCACCTGCTACAGTCCAGTCGAAAAAGTGTGAAATTTTCCACAAAGGCTTCCGTCACAACTGGTATGTAGAGCTGTACAAGGTGGTGCGCATACAACATGCGTACCCATGCATGTTTTACCTCAAGGACCTACGTGGGGAACCCATCATTGGTGGATTTTACGCTGAAGAGATCTGTCCTACACAGTTTACAGATGTGTACTTGACGGAGAAGACGCTGAAATGGCATAATGACCGCATGTACGTGTGATGGCTGGGTCACTCGAAGTGTTATGATTCCTGGGTCGACGAGAAGGACATTTTGTCATAACAATCTTGATACAGCTAACATTTAATGTAAAACGTATAATTTTTTACTATAATAAATCTTTACACATTTTACTGAATTGTTCGTTCTTTCATTTATATCCCTCCCAATTCCTATGGGCTGTTGTGTATGTGCTCATGGATACGAACAATGTACTTGTTTACAGCAAAAAAAAAAAACTATGAAACTGATATATTTTCCGCACCTTCGGCTGTGCGCGTATTTTTGCGCACATATATTAGTTCTATAAATTTTATCTTGGTAATGTACGTAGTGGTTGGTCATAAAGCTTTTTCTCGCATGGGTGTTGCACGTATTTATATAAATCTATTTTGTTGGTTGCCAGGACAAAAATTTGTTTTCCATGAACATCTTAAGTGAGTGTTGGAACATATTCCTTGTCATGACCAACGTACTTTTACCATGTACGTGCATATGTATATTTATATAGGAGTGCCTTGGCAGTGCAGAATAATTTCTATACATTATGTGCGCTTGTTTTGCCACTGACATGTTCCCCTCCTGTTTTTATCAGGTGGCGAACGTGAACCTCCCGTATTTTATGTCTCATGTGTAGGGTGTCGTGTATAATTTTTTTCCTCGTTAGTTTGTTATGCCTTTTTCATAAATCGGTATGGTAATGGATATGTAATTTTTGCCGTACTATATAATTTTTCTTGTTCGTGTACATTGTATAAGTTTCTTTCGTTGGATTGTTCTCTGTTTGCCCCACCAGAATACTTTTCCCATCATGTACTGTAAAGTGTATAGTTTTTCATAAGTATTGTAACTCATGTACTTCCTATATGTCGCTATTTTTGTTTCTTTACCAACAATTTTTTTAAAATTATGTAAGCAGTACATAACACGAGATAAAATATTATATTTTTAAACACATTTATTTATTTACAAGCACTATTGTTCTGCACAGCAGACAAACATAACGATTCGTCTCCACATCTTTAATACATATACAATGTTTTTTCAGTATTTGAGGTCATTCAAGGGAATATTTTTTATATATAGCACGGATTATCGCACGTCCAGAGCCTTAGTGCTTGGGCATTGCACGATGCACATCGCCCATTATCACAGTCGTGAAACCTTGAGGCATACGTCTCTACCAGATGCCTGAACGGTTGGTATCGTCGATGTCTGTAGAGGTCTACAATTTTCGTAACGGCAGGACACACATTGCGCATCGCCGACTCTTGGCGATTCACGTACACAGGATAATTGGGAATTATGGCTTCCTCCAACACTTTGCGAATGTCCCCGTACGGAATATTTCCATCGACCCACCTAAGTCAGTGCATCTGTAGGCAGTATCCCCATTGCGTGGTGCGGTTGAGGTGCTCCCAATGGCATGGTGGTAAAAAAGTAAAACAATTTGGTCTTCTCGTTGTCAGTAGTAGGGGCGTAGGGGTCCGAGACCATTTGTTCCAAAAAGGGCCTAAGTGCCATATGATTAACCTGGGAAATGTTGTTATTGGGTATATGTGTGTTGAGGTTGGTACAAGAGTGGCACAAGATACTGTTTGGTATACTGTTTGGTGAGGGATGAGTGAGGCAAGGTTCAATTATTTGTGGGGAGCGACATAGGTTAATCTTACGGCACTTAAGACCTTTTTGCAACAAGTGGTCTCGGACCCCTACAGCGCTACTACTGTCGTCGTCATTACACGATATGGCAATCTGCTTGATGGTGTACGAGTCCCCAGTGATAGCAAACCTTGGATGTTGCAAAACATTTTTTCACAGACACTATAAATGTTAGTTATTTCACACTGTATTCTGGGTTTGCTTCCTCGTCGCTGGGTAGTGCTTGCCAGTAGAAAACTTGCACGGGGTCTTCCATGGGGAGAGCAAATGTTGCGAGGGCGTCTTCCGCAGGTATGGCTTGTGCGTAGAAACCTTGCAAGTGGCGGGCGTCGTGAGGGTGTGTTCTGTAGGTACTGCTTGTGCATAGAAATTTTGCACGAGGGCAAGTGCTACCAGGGCTGCACGGCGGGCCTTGCACCAGCACCTGTGGTGCGAAATGTCGGGAACCGAGATGGCGCAGCCCTCGAAACACTCCTTGCACGGGAGGCAGTCCCGTATGTCTTCGTCCAGCTGTAGGTAGGTCGGCATATACATGAATATGGCTGAAATCCGTCCGGACCCCCCACCCATCAAATTATAATTATGCCATTGTTCATCATTTGTTTTAATTTTCCTGAAGGCCGCCATCTTGATAAGTGTCATTTGTTTTCAAGTTTGTCTCATCTGTTAGCCCGCCATATTGGTAGGCTCCCACATTCGTTCAGCCAATTAGTCACCGCCGTTCCACCACCATATTGGTCGGTGCGTTCGATGCCATCTTGGCATACTTTCACTTTTTTTAAAATTTATTTGGCATTTCCTGGCCACTATTATGCAACTTGCTACAAAATTCAATAGTGATTCTTCATCTGGGTATTTACTGTATATCCTTCCCATTCGCCATTGTATTGCACGCTAGTAGACTCAAGACCTTTGACCTTACCTTGACTCATGACCTTGAGTGACCTTAAACCCAAAAATTCTCAAAAATTAAAAAATTTATTTAAATTTATTTAAAAAATTATAAATGCTATTAAAATTTATTATAAAAAATAACAAAACAATTGTTAAAATTTCATTATTAAAAATTATTAAAAAAATTATTGCAAAAATATGGAGGCCACCCTCACCAATAACCCATTCCACCACCAAGATGGCAGACAGCTGGTGCAGCTGTCTGCCATCTTGGTAGATGCAGCTGGCAGCAATGTTGGTCGGTGCAGTCTTCCATCTTGGTAGGCATCCGCTATCTTGCCAGGTTCAGTCAAACCTGTTGTTTTTCGATTGCCATTTGTTTTAGAGTTTGTCTCTCACCTTTGTTCGACTGCCATATTGGATTTGATATGTTTTCATCACCTAGGTGGCACTGTCAGTGCCCTTCATATTGGTTTATATTTTGAACACATAGGTGGCGTTAATTTCTCGATTATGCCACTTGCCACTGGCCTGTACCGAATGGTGATATTGACCATTCCTGCTAAGTATGTAAACTTTCACATTTAGTTTTATATTATTCTTAAATGCGAGTATTTTTATTAAAAATAATTTCTATATAAAGTGGAGAATTTTTTAAATAAATTAAAAAACATTTTTTACACAAAATTTATTTTACGAAAAATAAAATATGCATAATCGGCAACAAAATCAATAATCGTCATTAATCTTCTTTCGTGTTCACCACTCGATGTCCACCTCAGTGACCCAGAAATTGAAGTGGGCAGGGAAACCCTATCACTTGACATACACCCATCTGCTATGTCATTGCAACACCTCCTCAAACCTTGAAGCTGACGATGCTTGAAGTCAAATAAACAGTTATAGTGTGTGAAGAGTTATATTTATACATTCTCAGCTGTGTTTACAACAGTAAGTTGACGGTCTTGTCTTGGTAGTTGTACAACACAAACAGGTCGTGAAGTATCAGGCAGAATGCACACGTGTTGGTAGGAATATTTTCATGTGTAGTGAATTCGATACTACAGTAGATCACATTGAAAGTATCAGGGACAAATATCGTGGATTGGGTGCACCATAATATGCATTTTGGAATTGAGCGTACATCTGATATACCAGCAGGTACTGTTCATTTTCAAAGTTCATGTTCATGTCAACATAAGGGTAGTTTTAGCTATTTTAAAATATGCTCACATTTTCTATTTGACATGTGTCGAACTGCAAACAGCTCACTCTTAATTGTACTGTCTTCCGGCCTGTAGCCCAACGATGATGTAACTCGGTTTCTCAGAAGAAAAACTATACTTCACCATCCAGTTGATGCGCTGGCTTGCTGGCAATCTCGGATATGTCTCAAGACTCAACGACCTGTCACGACCACCTGTAGTGCTCTCTTCACGACGACAGGCATGCAAATCATGCTCTGGGGTGCTATGACCAGTTTAAAACCTGGAGGGACAATAGGCGAAAATTCGTGCAACGTATTGCTCGGCCTGCCATTGAGGTATGTGCCACTTGCCATTTTGCAGTTTATTCGTATCACATTGACTGGCAAGATGTTTACTGGACACGACAACATGAGTTTTTCCAGCTTCATAGATGCGTGATTCTAACCCCAGCATCGACCATAGTATCTGGTTTTGTAAAGTCGATATCTTCACTGCATCTGATAACACTCCAGAGTATTAGAATTCCCATATAGTTCGAATTCTGTGCAGGGGGACAGCGAATCTTCAGTGCACCTTGCGATGTTTTCTATTTCATAAGAGCCTATGTGTAGCGACATATATTTGGAAATATTACCACTCTTTATGAGGTAAAGCTTGCAGATTTTCCATCAATGTTCGGTATCGCATTGTAGATGTGGAAATCGACCAGGCCTATGCTCTATTCCCCCTCCAGAGTGGTGAAAAATCTACTGTACGAAGCTCGGAGCTACGATCTGTCAAGGTAAGCTTTATCGACATGTCTGACAGTTTCCTCTCGATGTATAGCCATTTTATACAATTACTTGTACGAGCAAACCAGGAAGTGCAGAGACAAATGTCCACAGTTCCATGTGTTAGGCAGCTGCTCAATTTATATTGTACATTAGTTTGGTATATTTCTATTACTTGCGCAGTTCGGGCGGACGATGCATGTTCCCAAAACTGTCATAATAGTCTGGGTGTTAACCCTTTCTTATGTAAGCCACCCAGTGCATACCGGGCCCGGCTTTCATGTCCAGGTTGATTATGGCACGTTCTTCTCTCTTGGGTTTGGCGGGCAAATCATCTCTCATTAGGTACTTTATCAGTTTGAGTGCAAACAGTTTCAAATTCACGTTAGTGAGCATTTGTTTCAGTAGAGATTTAATTATCGCCTCTTCCTGCTGCATCGCATTTGCACACTTCCACCTCCTATTGGGAATGGCCTTAGGTAGAGGCCTTGGCTCTTATTTCCCCCAAGACGATAGCTTCCATATTTGCATTTTGTCTTTGTGCTTAGGACAAATGCTTACGTTCGATGCCATGTTGATGGCTCCGACGATACCACTCGTGGCTCCGATTAGGTCCCAGAGGGCTGGCAAAAGCAATAGAAAAATCTGCTGGTAGATGTTTTCTTGGTCTTGCATGCTTTTCTTCCCTTTGTCACCACTTTTAGCTTCACTTGCGCCATTCTCTTGCTCTTTGCACCCATCCCATCTTCACTTTGGACCGTATCGTGTCGAAAACACCCCACCCTGCTATTATTTTTCCAAGTCCGATGTCTGATGATTTTCTTATTTCGACGGCACTCTGTGCAGGTTTCTTGTCTGCCTTGTCTGGTTTGTAGAGCCTTGTGCTGGGAGTAGGCAATGTCATGCTGCTTGCATTCCTCATCCAGCATGTTTATGCCTACCTCGTTGTATGACAGCCTTTTAGCTAGTTTGGTTTCCGGCCCACAGAACATGTATTCGGAATGTGCAACTTGAACAGTAGATTGTTGATCAGCGTATCGACGATTCTGCTTCCAGCTATGTCCTTAGCTCTTCAAAGAAACACAGTGAACTGAGTGAGAAAAGTACAAACATGCTCCATTTATACAGTTTCGTTTCAGTATCATTCTAGAATTGGAACAGCATGGGTGTATCACATATTAAAATGTGATATTCAGTGCGAATTCTGCCAGGTGCAGTTTTCTTGGAGTGAAAAGTTGAAGGGACATTATATTACCAAGAAAAATGCTTAATGTCATCAAGGGAATATTGTTTATGCTGTCTCCTCTGCCTCTTCCTCTTCCTTCCCTTCCTCTTTCTCTTCCTCCTCATCCTCCTCCTCACCCTCCTTCACATCCTCCTCCAAATCCCAATACTCTGTATCCTCCTCTTCCTCATCCTCCACATCCTCCTCTTCTTCGTCCTCCTCTACTTCCTCCTCCAATGTATGATATAAACCAAGCAGAAGAAAACAGTTTACAGGTCATCAAGCAAGATGTTACTGTACCCGTATGCACTCATACTGAAGATGGTATTTCCCACGAATCCCAACTTGGAAGCCTATTTCCGAATACTGCGAGTATCGCGAGACCATCTTATTGCGGGAAAACACGCGTCCTACTGAGCCTGCTTGAAGAAGAGAAAGGCCTTCTGTTCGAGAATGTGTACCTATATAAAAAATCGCTCCAGCAACCGAAATACTAGTGATTGGCAAGAGTAATGCAGGCTGTGTAAGGCATGGGGTTTTTTCCCTGCAGCAATAATGAAGCCATTGTACTACTGAGCAAAGCACTGCGAAACTCGATATTTGTCTTCGATGACATTGCCTGTTAAAAACAGAAGAATGCATCTAGGATTACTTTAGCATAGGATGACAGGCGAACATGGACTGTGTGTACCTTGGCCAGACTTATTCGCGCATACCCTAACAGATGCTTGGCGACAACAATATGTTGGTGCTCTTCTGCATGGTGGACACTAATTTACACCAAGGTTATGATGATAACATCAACATGGACATGACACTAACAGATTTAAAGAGTCTGTGTGCATTGTGCTGCAAAAAGAAATACGGATTTTTGACGTAAGTTAAGGATTGGCCCCTATATAGGTGAGATAATGCTTGGGTTCTATCAATTCATCACCGGCCATCGAGAATGAGTTACAGCATATCGAAATTTGGGCAAAGTAGCCTCAGGCTGCATCTTCACAAAGAAGACGGTGGAGGTTGCCTCGTACCAAGAAATGAAACTTGTGATGCTGGTAGAAGAATAATTCGAAATGTTGGCGAATCCGAACGATCCGAGGATGCTGCTACTAAACATTTCGTTCTCGAAACTGGTAATGGCATCATCTCGGAACTGCGCAGTATGTTGGCTGAACAAAATACATTCTACAGAACTACCTGTCCGAGCTAGGGGCGAAGATGGAACATGTGAAGGCGGAGATAGTCCGCGATATGGTGGCCATTGACGAGCAAGTGATGAGTGTTCAAAGGCAAGTTATCGACAGACTGAATGTGGCATTTGCAGAAAATTAAGAGAATCTGAAATACCGGGAAGGATATATGAAATGTATATTCACTACCTCGATTTCCTACCTCGCCACGAAAACAGATATTCTAAATGACATCAAAGATATATAGGATGTCTGCAGCGAACACCTGGGCAAGATCGAAAGTGTTTTGTGTTTTGGTGGAGACTCACATCTAAACCTATAAAAGAGAGCTAAAGTAAAAATTTTTATTCATTATGATGTGGGACATTGCCAGCGACTTACATCGGACGATTCAGTCTGTTCGTTCGCTGTACGCTCGAAGTATTTGCTCGCTAAAAGAGTCAAAACTTCACACGACCTTATAAATGAAGACATTTTTACGCTCATTGCTTGTTGTCTCGATGTACTCAGGGAGAACGATGGAGCACCCTTAGCCGTGAAGACCGAAATCGACGATACTACAAAGCCTTTGAAGAAGCGAAAACATGATGATGTACAGTCAGATCGGGACAATGGAGTGGATGCGGATTTGCCACGGCATACAGTGCATACAGACATAATGATAAATGATTCCTTGGTGCTGATTAAAATAGAGTTTCTACCAGGTGGGATAAGCCAAGTAAGCAATCACAAGATGCGTGGAACTCTCTGGCTATATAAACTTATATTTCGCAAGGAGCCCAGGGAGCTTAAAGAATCCAAACTGCCGGAATACAAGACTCGAACTCATGCACGTGTTTTACCAAGATAATGATCTCGAGACTTGTGCTTATAAGGACGAATATCATGAAAAAAAATCAAAACTCTTGCATACTTCTTCAGTGGCCTAGCACTGAAAAGTAGCGAAGGTCCTAAGAAGATAGACAATGGCACTGACCACATATTCTGGGACGACCCAAACGAACTGGTCGATAGGCTTCAGCTACTGCTCGCTTCGCAAAGGGTTGGAAATTACTCCCACAACAAGATAGTTTCAATCATCGAAGAACTTAAGGAGGGAAGAATATACGATGAGTCGATTGGGTATCGTCCATGAACTGCATGCAGTTTCCAGGCGCAACTACCACCGTTGCAAGGTCATGATTTGTGGGATGAACTACCTATTTCAAGCCGACCTCGTCGAGAGGATATCATATGCTCTGGTCAACAAGGGCTACAAATACATGTTGACAGTCATTGATACCTATAGCAAATTCGCCTGGGCTAGACCTGTCGAGTCGAAGAATGCGTGTGATGTCACTGAAGCAAAGGCAGATGTATTGTGCGAAGGATGTATCCCAACTAATCTACAAACCGACCAGGGCAAGGAATTCTACAATGCAAAGTTCAAGGCTCTGACAAAAAAACATAACGTAAATCATTATTCCACCTACAACAATCTCAAAGCTTCTATCATCGAGAGGTTCAACAGGACTATGAAGGGAAAAATGTGAAGGCAATTTTCTGAGAATGGGAGCTACAAGTGGCTGACACTACTGCCGAAACTCATATGCGAGTACAATTTTAGTTTCATTCTACCACTCGCATGAAGCCAGAAGACACGAAAAACGACTCCCTGGTTCAGACTGTGTATGCTATTCCGAAGAGGAGGGACCCATGCAAGCCTAAAGCCAAGGTTGGCGACCTGGTGTGCATTTGCATTTCCAAACAGAAATGCATCTTCAATTGGAGCCCCAAACACTTTCATGTGTGACATATATGCAACTATTCGCTGAGGACCTACTTTCTCGAGGATCTGAATAATGTTCCCTTCCATGGTGGTTTCTATGCAGAGGAGATCAAGCCAACAAAGTTTTCTGATATGTATTTGGTCGAGAAGGTGCTGCAATGACTAAACAGTAGGGTGTACTTCAAGTGGTGGTGTTTCCCTGCCCGCTTCAATTCCTGGGTCGCTGAGGCGGACATCGAGTGGTGAACACAGAAGAAGATTAATAAAAAGAATTAATTTTTTTGCCGATTATGTATATTTTATTATGTGTACAATAAATTTTGTGTAAAAAAATGTGTTTTTATTTATTTAAAAACCCCAACTCTTTATATAAAATGTCTTTTAAATACAAACACTTGCATTTTAAAATAAATAAAATATAACAGTTAACATACTTTGAAGGAATGGGTAATGTCACTAGTGGGTACAGACCAATAGCAAGTGGCATAATTGAGAAATTAATCTTACCTATGTGTTGATAATATAAACCAATATGGAGAGTGCCGACACCACCACCTATACTTAAAAAAAAAAAAAAAAATATATGCTGCCATCTGGTGGGTGAATTAACCCTTTAATGCCCAAATTAATTTTCTTGTTTTTATTTCAGTTTCCTTTATTCTAGTAACTACAAACTGTCCATATAATCACAAAAAAAAAAAATATTGACAAAATCTATTTCTCTTACAGTGACTAAAAATACCTGTGCCTATATGGACACACTAAGTAGTTAAGAGAGCAAAAATTATTTATCTTTCGAGAATATTGGTGTCCTATTTAGCTTATTTTCATCGCACATAGTCTACTTCAGCAAAACTTTTCTACGAAGTTCATTCTGCATACAAAGTCTCTTTATAGTCCAAATTCATTTTGAATGAAATGTCTCAAAACAGTCCAAACACAGTCCCAAGTCACATTTTATACACTGAGTGTGAACTGCAGACATATTCAACTGCCATCCTTCTCCAGCACATCCTTTTTCTCATATTTTTTCACAGGGTGATTCAAGCAGTCAAACCGGACCTGCTCAGGTATTCTTGACTTGTTTGATGAATTAGATGGTCTTCCCAAACCTTTGGATGGATTTGCAAACCTCGACAAGTACACCTGAACAATTTCACGCCTAAACTCCAACCATGTGGACTTCTTTCCTGAGCTTCTTGCCAGCTGCCAGGCATAATGCACACAAACAAATTAACCATGACAGCAGAGGCCAATACCATTTTTTTTGTTTCGGATGTTTATTCTATACATACCTGCATTTTGTTCCAAATGGTCAGGACCATACATTTTCTGACTATACTCGTCAATAAGATAGGGCGTTGCACTTGAATGATGCGTTTCTCCTCCTGGGAGTTTAGTTTTGCAGTAGACTGTGGCTCAACACCAAGCCAATTAGTTGCAATGGATACTACTGAGTTATCGACCCACTTAGATACTGTAACTCCATCTTCTTTAACAATAGGGGATTCATGATGACCCCTCTCTTTCTTTAGTAAAATACTATTAGACGTCATTGGGAAAGATTTAGATATCCTATTGTTCCTCATTGTGCCAGTACCACCACAATCTTGATCTCTAAGAAAGGATAATAAATTTAGCCCCGTGAACAAATTGCCAAAGAAGAATTCAAAAGGTAATGTTCTTATTTCTGCACTGAACCTTTCAATCATTTGAATGAGTGATGCAGTAGCCTTACCAAAGTAATTCTCACAGACAGTGTTTGAACGAGATTTCCCTTGATAAATACTAAAATTTACTAGATACCCCTGAACAAAGGTCAAGCACCACACTTTATACCCAAATTCCTTCATATAGATTGCTTACAGGAGTGTTTCCAAAATATTTCACCATCGATTCATCGTACAACAGGTTCTGTTGAGGGATAAAGTGTTCTAGGAATTTCTGTTGGATTTTTTCTACCAAGGGCCTAATTTTACACATTTTGTCTTCATTATCCATGCTAATGTTATCTGCACAGTGCACAAATCTTAGGATTTCCTCAAATCTATTTCTCCACATTGCATTGCACACTAACTAATTTCTAGTGTCTTTATGATTTTTCCAATAGTTTCTTTTGTTAGGGACACTGTTGTAACCACTGAGGATCAAAATTCCAATGAAACACCTAATGTCATTCTTAGTAATATTTGGATGTTCACAGTTATTGAAAACAGCATATTTGTTTGATTACTGAACAAAATACTCAATTTACATCATCATCTAAGAATTATTCAAAACAATTGTACAATCGAAAAGTCTCTATATTTACTATAGTCCTGTTCAGGAAAAGGTTTTAAATGCGATTCCATGTTCCCATGCACCCATGTTCTCTTTGATGACGTTGCCAGATCATTATACCGTATTTATGCTTGTGCTCTTAGTTGCCTGGGATTCAAGTTGTCTGCTATTCCACCAGTATCTTCATCACCCGAGTCTTCATCAGTAAGAACAGATGGATCCGGTGGTGCGAAATATATTGTATAAGCAGTGCCAGCTTCATTTTCCGCATCAGCAAATATAATATCTAAAGCCTCCTAGACAGAAACATCTGGCTGCAGGATGTTCTTCCAATGCCTATAATAAAGCAATATTCAATCGGTATGTTGCCAGAATATGACATAGTGTGCCTCACGAACAAGTGCAATTTTTTACAGTTATTTCCGTGACAAAATATTTTGTTTTGGAACAGTGGACGTGTTGAAATTTACATGTGTGCATTGTGCAAGTTTCGTCTGTGTGGAAGCTAATACACTAGACGATATACCAAACAGCTTGCACATTTCTCCGAGACAACCCAGCTCTGTTGCTACCCTAAGACAACATATAGGAGCACACTGCAAATAAATAATAGTTACACCATGTTATTGGCCGCACTCTCGCCTATGTTATTTGTATGGACGTGTCCGGTATTATTCTATAGTGTATTTGGTGAAAAGCATACACATTTGTTGCCATGGAAACCGCTGCTAAAAGAATTACCCTCATAAGTGTAAAAAAAATAATCAGGTTTAGTACCAAAAGAGTTTGAATGTAAAATCAATATGTATTTTAGAATCATATCTCTAGAATATTGTTTACCTTTTGGTACTAAAGATCTTACGCAGATCAAAATATGACTATAATTGACACTGATAATCTATTTGGATTTACTGTAAGTAGTAAAAAGTACTATCATGAATGCCTGGCATGTCAACTTGGACACATCAACATTTCACACCAAATAAAGACATGAAAATGCCAATGAGCTGGAATCTTAACCTCGAAATGCAATAGAATGTCCCTTTAGATTATATTTTCAAGTCACATACATTATGACTATTATTATAGTGCCTGATATTTACTTACTCTGTGTCAATGTCCATGGTTTTTTAGTTATAAAATATTCACGATTTAACACTCTCACCTACCACCGCAACAATAACTAATCTACACTGTTTATACACGAGAAAAAAACTAACGTGTCTGTTGTATCACACAATGTACGTACAAACATAAAATGTTTCAACAAAAAAAATCCCTCGCTTTTTTTGTAAGTTACTACAAGTGTGTCCGTGTGGACGCACAGGGAATTAAATGGTTAATAAACTAGCATCACCTAGGTGATGAAAACATATGAAATCCAATATGGTAGTTGAACGAAGATGAGAGACAAACGCTAAAACAAATAACAATCGGAAAAAGCCAACATGTTGGACTGCACCTAGCGAGATGGCAGATGCTTACCAAGATGGCGGACTGCACCGACCAACATGGCTGCCGGCCGCATCTACCAAGATGACGGACAGCTTCCCATAACAAGATGGTGGGATGGGTGATTGGTGAGGGGTGACCTCCAAATTTTTAAAATAAATTTTTAGATAATTTTAATAATAAATTTTTAATAAAATTTAGATAACGTTTTAACATTTTTTTGGGGAATTTTTAAGTTCAAGGTCATTGAAGATCACAGGGTCTACGTCAAGGTCAAAGGTCCTGAGTCCTGAGTCCTGTTCTCCTGGCTTGGAGCCAAAAGTCAAAATTTCCGGAGTCACGAGTCCACCTCCCCTGATATGGGAAAAATGGGAAATTTTGAGGGAAAAAGGCAATAAAGGGAAATTCCAACATGGTGGTGCAGTCGGTTGTTGCGCCGCCGGTCTGGGTGCGGGAGGTTCTGGTTACAATTCTGGGGTAAGGCATGGGTGTTACTTTAAAATAGGTTATAAGTTAGTTTGTAAGCCGTCCCGTGATAAGCCTTCAGGCATAACACCGGGAGATGTTAATAAGCCCTTTCCATCCCAATCCAACGACAGTCAGTCACAGAATCGCTTCCACATAATCGGCGCAGTGTCGACAACTCACAAACTTTCGAAATAATCGTTGTGTACAATTTCAAAATAATACTTCTAGTTATGTGTAAAATTCCCTTCAAAAAAGAGTAATCCATATTTTCGTTTTGTGCTCCACTGTAGTTGCTTATGAACACTAGAAGTTTATACATCCTTTTTGTAGTAAATTATCAACTAAAACACTTCGAAATTAGTTATAAAGACTTAAAAAAAAAAAATTAAAAAAAAATGAAATACTGCCCATTTTGTACTTAAATTTCGCCTTATAAAATGGTAAGGATAGTGATGGCTTGTGATATAGGATGAGTGAGTGAGTGAGTGAGGGAAGAGATTTGGTCGGCTTTTAACAGCGAGGTCTTGAGAGCCGACGCGGGAGATTGAGGTGAGTCTGGAGCGACGCCGGAATGAAAGGGCAGGGGAAACGGGAGATACTCGAGAAAACCCGCCGACCAACGCCATCGTCCAGCACAATTCCCACTTGTGAAAATCCAGTGACCTGGTCGGGGATTGAGCCCGGTTCGCCTAGGTGGGAGGGGAGCAGGCTATTTGCTCAGCCACAGTGGCCCCTGTAGTATAGGAAACTCCTAATAATTTGTTACAAAGTATATAATAAAACCAACATAGTATTTGCTAAATATCTTCAAAAACATTTGCAAAAATTAAAATGGAATTACCCAATTCTGCATATTTTAAAAATTATTTTTTTTTATTCCCTCGTAATTAATATTAGTAATAATTGCTTTGTTCGGATTATAATAAATATATATTTTTTTATCTAATTTCTCTTAATCTATGAAACAATGATGACAAACATCTGTTTTAGTAATTAAATAAATTTATTTGTTGTCAAAATATTTTTCTGTTATTCTAAAATTTTTTAAATTAGATTTTTGCATAATCCATTAATACGACACTAGAATAATTTAATAATGACAATGTGTTTTTCTACTTTTCTGCTAGAGGAATTTTACTCTACACTATTAATAATCAATGATCATATTTGATTCCTACCTGTTATCTCCAATTTCTTTACTAAAAAGGCAGATGTCACACACGAAAGAGGTAGAAAATTAGGTTTTTATACTTACAAGAACCATAGTTGTGAGGCGAACCCAAAAATTGTCAGATTTAATTAAAGTTGTCGCGACATTTTTTATAGCTCTGTAAAGTCATTTTTAAACTAATTGACCGTAAATAGAGTTTCCTTTATTTTTCCTCACTGCCGAATAAATAAAAGCATTCAAAATATTTCATCAAATGAATTTCCAATAAATTTGTGTATGTGTGTATATACACACACATGCACACATAAGGATTGTTAAGACGATTATGCTGAAAGCAATAGTTATCATGTCACGAATATGTAGCACAATTAGTCAAAGCAAGTTGACATCGCAACCGCAAGTAGCTACAATTTTGCATCAACTGTTCAAAGTGATGGCCGTTGACAAAGTTACACGGCGGCATACAGTACCGCTGTACTCGAAGCAGCACATGTGGCAGTATTGATGATTGTCGTCGTCAACTTGACTTTGCCAGGTGGTTCTTACAGCAGCACATTACTATTTCAGACTTCCCTGCCACTGTGTTATGGAAAGACAAGGAACTGTTTACCCGCGAGGGCATCTTCAACAGCAGCAGTGCGTCTTGACATCCCCTGTCATTCCCCACAATATCTGCACTCATTTCATAAACGTCCTGTATATTTCCAATCTTACAGGTACTTATTTTAATTTCCTTGCGCAAATTAAACAATAGGTACTATATATACTTTGACTGCTTTGTTTCTTTTACAGTATGTTTCTATTAACGTTAAGTTTTTTTCCAGTAATAACATTTTAAACATCTTTCATAGGAATACATTTTTGTTGCATGATATGGAATTTGAGAACTATGAGCTTTTGAACAATATCTTGTCCATCATTAATAACTTAACCGTTTTTTACCAACAGTAAAGGTAATATCATTATATTCTGACTTTTTTAAAGTGAAAAAACATTTTTGAAGAAAAAATGGTAAGTTTAAGTAATGTACATACATATTTTGGGAATGTCGTGTATTTTCATTACCTTTAAAAAATGTTCTGAAATGTTATACATTTCTGAATCAATATCATTTTTCTTCGCTGGTATAGTTTAGCTTAAGGATTAAAATTACTATAACCCTATTAAAAAAAAAGTGAGACAAACTTACAATAGGCTATTAATAGTTTATTTTAATTTTTAATTTATCATAAATTTGTTTTGAATATAGTTTAAACCATTCTTTTAAAATATGGGAATTAAAAATGGGAAAAAATAAAACATTTATATTATTTTGTCTATACCAAATACATTTGTTAAGAATGTTTAGGTATTTTAAACAACACTATTTATTAACTGATTTAACAACCTCATGTTTTTAATATTTTTTTTCTGCTATTAAGATATATTTGACTTTCGTATTAATTTTTAAATAAATTCTACAAAATTAAATCTAAATTTTTATCTACAGTGTTATTCGAAGAAAAAAAAAACTATAAATTGTATTAACTATAATTATGAAAGTTAAAACAACTGATGGGAAAATAAAATATATAGTTAACATAGTTAAATAATATTTGATATTCTAAATATTTTAAGTTTATGTAAAAGGTTAACTTTTTTTAATTTTTACAGATTTCTACTATTTTACAGTTTAAATTCTTTTTTATAATAAATTCTGAATATTTGAACAAGAGTTTCTTTATTTTTGTTTGAAATAAAAAATATATTTTTCCAAGTTGAAGCTATCTAGTGTTGGCTCTGAAGTGCACCAGAAATTAAACTATAGCTACTCCTATAAGTGCAATGACCACATGTGTTATGTTGTGCAGAGATTGTATAACCACTCACCAGGTATAAGCAGTTCCATGCTGGTTGCTTCCTCCTCGTCTATGGCTGACTCCTCGTGGCCCTGAACACACAATAGCACGCCACTGACTCGGGACATGCATCAAACTCAACTTGTTTGCTTGGTACACTAAACTGAATAACTACTCACCAAATACTGCTGCGCTTGATTTAAAATTTCTCCAAATAATAAAAATTACCTGCTGGAATTAGCGAAAGTCTTCAGATTACTGGCTGACTGAGTGTATCAGATACGGTAGTGAATTCTAATTTATTTCTGTGGTGAACACTTTTCCAACTCTTTTGCCTACCAGGTATTTGCCAAATTAAATTACCAGTTGCATTAAAACTACAGAAATCGCTTAGTGTACTCCGCAGCATGTGATGTGAGGATTGAGTCCATGTGTGAGGAACTTGACAACCCAAGTGTGGGGACATTGTTATAGTCTATCTCACGAACGGGTGCACTTTTTCGACAGTTATGAAAGTATATAGACGTGTACAGTTTTTTTCACGGAAAAATTTTTCTTTTGACGGCGTAGGTTGACAGCTGAGTGTGTTTATGTAAACATAATTTGGATTTGGGGGGGAGTGGAGGGGGAGGACACCGCTGTACCAATGGAAACAGCTGTAAAGTGGACTGCCTTCAGAATTTTCAGAAAGTGCACTCGGTCGTGAGACAAACTGCAGTGTAGCCGGCGAATACTTGCTTTAGACCTACATCTAATCGCGGTTTCTTCACACTTTTTGAATCAAACTTTTGAAAAATCACCCCTTGAATCACGTGCTTGGTTGTTTTTTATGACATGTATCAAAAGTGCTTTATACGTGTTTTAACATCAAAGTACCTTATTTTTGGTTAAATTCCTATTTTACTTATATTTAAGCTACAAATTGTAATATTTAATTTATAATTATACGACTTAAAAAAGGGAGAAAATAGGTGTATTGGTGATACCTAGTAAGAAATAATTCTTATGCAAAATTTTATTACACTGAGCGCACACGAATGCGATATGTTGTTTCTTTGATGTCATTTTCTAGACTCGGTTAAGCTTTGTTTGTATGAGGTGGAGGAATATCCTGGAAGTATTACAAACTGGATTTGAAACAGCCACGCAGTTCGAGCACCAGGCAGGTCGGACGGGCCTTTTGGGCCCCTGTATATCACACCGTCACACAGTCACCGTCAACTGCTGCCAATAAGGTTGGTCAAATAAGTTGGACAGTTGTGACATCACCGAAACTTCATAAACACCACGATATTTCTATAACCTTCAAACATTTGCAGATTGGACCGGTACTAAAATTTTTTGATGTTTGGCGGGCTCAGTCAATCAGAATCGTGCACGGCAAAAATTACAGTTTCCGACGACACGAAACTTAAAAATAACGAAAGTGATTGAAGAGATTTAGGCAGCTCTTAACATCGGCGTCTTGAGAACAGAATAACGAATAATAACTGGAAACGAAATAAGGTTATGGAGATAATTAATTTATATAGATGCTGTCTGAGCATGAATGCTACTTAAGTGAATATTTCACGTAATATCAAGAACTCAGAGGCATTCAATTTCTTTATGCAGGAAGCATCTCTGATAAATAAAATTTGAATTCAGTAAAGAAATTAAAACAAATCACGACATTCGTTATATTTCTTCCTGTTGTGGACTGCATACAAACACAACAGCAGTATCTCTAATTTAAAATAAAATTTTAATATAAATTCAGATTAGATTCTTCCAGTAAAAAAAATTGACTATGTGACACATTTCCAAAAACATTCAAGATTATTTGATAAAATTTGTTGCAAAGAAAAATTCGATGTCAGTATTTCGTCTTCAAATGTTATTATCAAATATATTTGAAGGCGAAAATTCGACAGTGTAACAGGGGCTTTAGAGAGGCACATAATAATCAAGTTCAAGAGTGTATGGTACATTAATTATTGTTAAACGTATTGACAGATCTTTGGACGCCAACATTGAAAAGCTAAGACATGGCAGACCTAGATAATAGTGTTTGCACAATTTTCTGAGCGGATATTTTACTAGAGAAGTGCATTATTTTAGCGTAATATCTTACGCAGCATCAAACTATGCACATTTACAGCGAAATAGCTTGAGAGGATTGCATCGCCCTGGAAAAATATTTGTCCACAAAATTGGCAGAAATTTCTGCTTGGAATTGCCTTTTCTTGGATTTTTATACTGGCTACTAGAAACCTGTAAATTTCAATTATAGTACTTTGCATTATTTTATGTCCAACTCCTTTCTAGCCTCTTTAATATACATATATTATCCCGAGTATACTCATTCACGTATCAAATCTGAAAAAAAAGCGTGAAATCAAGGTCATTTCTGTGCAAGACTAGAATTAGCATCAATAATAATAGTTCCCTTCCCTGGGTAATGCTACTGACTGATGCTAACATACAAACTATTTTATAACTGGTTCGCTCTTGTGATGGGCCACGGTGGTGTACTCGCCTCCCACCAAGGCGAACCGGATTCGATTCCCGGCGGGGTCGCCCACGGATTTTCGCATGTGGGAATCCTTCCGGACGATGCTACTGGTCGACGAGTTTTTTTTCTCGGGGATCTCCCATTTCCCCCCGCCCTTGCATTCCGGCGCTGATCCACACTCACCCCGCTTCACCACCTCGGCTCGCAAGACCTCGATGTTAAGAGCCGCCCAAATCTCTTCATTCGGTCACTCGTTCATCTGCCTTGAATAAACTGAAATCCTTTCCTTAGGTTCCAAAGTGTCGCTTGTTATGAGAAATTCGTAAGTAGATTTCAAACCACAAATTTTATCTTTTGCAGCACATGAAATGAAAATTTAATGTTTACGTTAAGTGGTTAACTATACTTGCTGCTATTGCACTCACGTCGTGGTCGAGAGAGGCACCCTCCGCGATGAACAGGTCGTAATTACTGGTGCAGATCTCTGCTACTATCTCCTCATCGTAATGCTTGCTGCGCTCTTGGGGCTTCTCCGGCCTGCAGTACACAAGTGACACTGTTAAAACACCTTACTTGGTGTTCTGTATGATCGTGTGTGAGATGTGTACCCCAAGCGCAGCAAAAATGGTCGATATCAAAGAAGCTAACTACATATTAGAACCCTGACAGTGTCAACCCCGAGTCACGCAATTGCGGTGGGGGGGGGGGGTGGCTGAGCTGTCAGCCTCCTCGCCCCCGACCAAGGCAAACCGGGTTCAATCTCTGGCCTGGTTACTCGCGAATTTTCGCATGTGGGAATCGTTCCAGACTATGCCGCTGATCGGCTGCTTTTTTCGGGGTTCTACCGTTTGCCCCGCCCTTCCATTCAGGCACTGCTCTGTTTCCGTCTCACTTTACCCCAACCCCCTTGGGCACTGAATAAATCGAAGATGCAAAGGGAAAAGCAGTAATTGTTGTGAAATGTATGTCTTTTTTCGTGACCGGAAATGTAATGTCATGGAAGTGAATTTGACGTGCATACCGAGTGAAGTGAAGCGCAGGACAATCTTGGACTAGCGTTCGGGATGATCTGGGTTTGAATCCCGGTCCGGCCATCCTCACTTCAGTTTTCCATGGTTTCCTGAAATCTCTCCAGGCGAAAGCTTGGATGGTTCTTACTTCAGACCTTGATTGAATCCTTCCCCACTTCTCTGAGTAACTTGCACCGCCTCTAATGACCTCGCTGTCAGCGAGACGTTAAAACCTTCCTTTCTACTTGTCTACCAACCTTGATGCCTGTGGTAATAACATTTTATTATGACTGACTACACAATATATATTCTTGCACATGAAGGTTAGAAGTTCGCTAACTTGTTAAGCAGTTATGCGTTGGCAATGGTTATGACAATTGTTGTCCATGGATATAGCAAGTGCCATAGTAGAGAATGTACCCAGCATTCACTGTTATCAGTATGGTTATTTATAATATAGCACAGCTTTTCGTTGTCATTATCACTCAGTCGGGTGCACAACATAATCAGGATCTCGGATCAAGATGCGGATGTATGCATTTAAAAAGGAATCAGGATAACTAATAATAACCTCAACCGAGCGGCGATACCCTAATAACATGCACATTCACAATCCCTCTATCTAGTAATGTAAGTAGGTAGGACTTAATGTCCCGTCGACAGCGAGGTAGTAGAGATGCACGAGCGGGATAGTAAGTAACTATCCCAGCATTCACCTGGAGTGATTTCGCAAAATCATGGAAAACCGAAATCAGGATGGCTGAACTGGGATTCAAAACCAGGTCTTCCCGAATGTGAGTCCGAAGTTTTATCATTGCACCACCTTGCTCGGCTATCTGGTAACGAGTTGCTCACCTGTAGGGCAGGAGCAATGGCGAACCTATGATGTCCTGGGCTTTCTGCCGAACCACCATCTGGTCTGCACCGATAGGAAGTGGGAGAGACGACACCAAGCAGCACAGCAGTTGTGACTCCAAGCCCTCTAGGAGCACACTCAGGATCTCCACCCACTGAAACAAACCACAGCACATTGCTAGCACACGGCACTTCAAGTGTCAATAACACATAAGCCGGATGTGCACAAGTATGTATACTGAAGCTGTGACGACCCTGTCATTTCGCATTATAATTCGGTATTTTGGTAGATGGCACAAAGTACATATATGTTAGTTTCATGTGTGCCATTGGATCTCCACTCATTCGACACGACTTGCAGAACTCACAACCAAGTAGTAAATTTTCAGCACTCTGGTGGATTCATTCCGAGTGGCCAGGTGGAGCAGGAGAATGTGTTCTGCCTGCGATGACAGTCAATGAACATGTGATTTTGGCTTAAGTAAGTAGACGAGCATGGAGTTCACCTTGGTGCTGTCTTATACCACAGTGTCAATTGGGTCAACCAAATTTCCAACAACGTATTCAGGATCAACAAGCATATCACAGCTAACATGCTGTAAGTATTCATAGGAAAGTTGCTCTTCACATATACATTATCGACCAAAAAGTAATTGGGCACCTGTCCACAATGTTTACTCGGTGGTTGTCACCCCATTAGAGTCTTGTAGGGCCACCTCTTGCAGCTATAACAGCACCCACCCTGTATGGATGCTCTCTAGGAGTGTTTGCAGGACATCCACGGGGATTCGTCGCCATTCCTCTTGCAACCATTCCACGAGTTGAGCAATGGATCTTGGCCGCGCCTGACGAGCCCATCACCCGGCCATCCAATTCGTCCCAAAGATGTTTTATAGGGTTGAGGTCGGGGCTCTGGGCGGGCCAGTCCAATCGGCGAACATTGTTGTCGGCATACCACAGCCTAGTAGCCCTTGAAACATGGCACCTGGCATTGTCATCCTGGAAGTAACAGGGGTCCATTCCGTAAAAATGCCACAATGTTGGGAGCATTTCATTATCCAGAATGTTACAATAGGCCTCTATGTTCATGCTATCACGGACAAACACCAGAGGTCCTATACCGAAGGCCGTGAAACAGCCCCACACCATCACTCCACTATTACCGAATTTCCTAGTTGGCACTATACACTCCGGCAGAAGCCGTTCCCAGGGTAGACGCCACACCCATCCATGTCCATCGGACGAGAATAATGTAAACCTAGACTCATCACTCCACAGAACCGATTTCCACTGCTCCAGTGTCCAGTTGCGATGGTCCAAACACCACCTGCATCGCCGAGCGTTATTGCTTGTCTTGATATGGGGCTTATGTGCAGCTGATCTTCCGAAATATTGAAGTAGGTGGGCCTCTGTACGCAATGTTCCAATGAAAACCGATACTCCTGTTACTGCATGAAACTCCTATCGGATGGTAGCCATGTGTTGTGCCGTATTTTTGACAATTTCGATTTCTGTCGGTCAAGATTGGAGGTCGCCCAGAACGTGCAGCATTGGCAAAATGCCCATCGGACTTCCACTTATGCAGGACGGATGCGACTGTTGATTTGGGCCTGTTTACCTTCCGTTCAATTGCCCGGCTAGACAGCCGACTGAGATGGTAGCCTACAATCACGCCCTTATTGATGTCCGATAGCGCTGTGCTTCATGCCATTTCCTTGTCAACTGGTTCTACACCGGCCTGCAGCGTATGGCGGCCACACAAGTCAACTGACATACTGAATTACCTATCTTCACGGGTGGCCAATTATTTTTTGTTGATAGTGTACCAAAGGCAGGACGAAACTAGGAATCATGGCAACTATAAATCTTGGTTTTGCAATCACTGCTACAACACAGTGCATTCCTCACACGTGTCTGATTTGTCAACTTTTCTGACAATTTTGGTATTTTGTGTACTACTTTGTAATTAGTTCTGGATGTTGTACAGTCGAGTGCAGTTTTCCAGTGGATCTACCTTTGTAAGCACACAAGGTTGGAATATACTGGAGCTGGCACGACATCACCCATTTTAAATTCTGTATTTTCGTCCATCACCATAGTGTGACACCGAAACATTGTAAATAATGAGGCAAATTTTTGTAGTTAATGCATGTAAAATGTGGACTTTTTTTTTTTTAACAAATAACAACTATTGAAGCTAAATTTTGATGTTATGCATCAACAAGCTCTGATACAATATTTTTAGTTTAATTGTGACAGGTTAGGTATCCAATGTTGTGGTCGCCACAACATGGCGCACATCCGCAGATAAGGCAACCCCTTGCACATTGAACAGTTATTAAATGGCAACTATACGACAGAACCTTGAGACAGGCTGTCTCATCTATGTGAAAACTTTCCGCTTACCCCAGCTGACTCGCCATTCTAAGCACCGAAATTTCTCCGTTCCTGTCCGCCTGCTGTTACGACGAAATTATTGATCGGCAATATTTTCAATCCTAAAACCGCACAAAGAAAACAATAAAGTGTGTAGAATATTTGTGTCTTACATTAAAATCTGCAACTGGTGTGTGCCATGGCGATCGATAATGTGATGTGACCTCAAACAATTTCATTGAGACCGATAGACCAACATGCCGCTGCTTGCATGGCATTCCTCGTCGTACTAACAACTGAGCCGCTATTTCACTGCCGCCCCGCTACGAGCACTGCGGTCGCTGGACAGCCTAACAGACGTGCGCAATTCAAGTAAAGACAGCACACATATATGTGATTTTCCGGAGTTGTGCTAATGTTCCAGAACTTCTCATGGTTCTGATTGGCTGTATTTGTAATTTAATCGTTGCACCTTGCTTGTTACATTTGGTAGTATAAATACCCCCAGGAACCGATAGCTCGAGGAGAGTCGGCTGCTGGGGCCCAAACCAAGTTGGTTGTTTCTGAATTATCAGTGAATACTTGTTAAGTATATACATTTGTGTACCAGCAGTGATGTATACTTGTGGCGTACTTGTTGAAATTATTCGGACATTTCATTAGCTATTCATATTAGACTAGTCACGCATTCTGGTGGAAATATCAGAAAATATGTGACAACAGAAAAATTTGGTGCAATGTGGTGTTACATATACGCTACAACTTCTATGGTTACTCATTAGTTTATATGCATATAACCTTTTAACCATTTATTTATTTTTGTCATGGTTTTGTACATTGACGTATTACTAGCTTAAGTTCTGAAACATGGCTTTAGCCGGGAATGAGGAATTAATAGGATCATTAGTGGGTGTGTATTATTTGCACTGCAGAAATGAAAGGTAACACAGATATTGTCTTACACTGATTGCTTGGCAGAGCAGCAGGCGTGTGTTGTTTTGAACGAAAACTAATACAAACAAATATTCCAATATAATTTCTGTGTTTGGTTACTGTACACTTTTAGTAGAAATTGTACAAAAGAAAAACAAATTGCAGAAATATATAAAGTCTTGTGTCGGTATCCTGAGGTTATGTTTATCTATTCAGCTTGTCTAGCTTTTACAAGTATTCATGCCACAGCAACAGCTTTGGAATATTGTTTTATCACGCCGTTGGACGATTGTAAACAAATTAGGACAGTTGTTATGGGATTAGTCGCATTTATTTATCTTATGTAAAAGGGCATTACACAGAAACTGGCATTCTATCCTCGTCTCTCGACGTACGTTACCTTACCATGTGGTTGAAATGTCCAAGTTGTTAACAAAAGAAAGATAAATACAATTTAACGGGGTTTCTAATAACTTGAAAATGCGGATTGCAAATGTAATATTATTTGTAAGCATACACGTGGGAAATGTACTACAGACGTCTACAAAATGCTCACAATTTTATTCATAATTGGAAGCACATTTACCAAACTGACAATTATTTACGCACACAACAGAACGCTTATAAACTTTTAAAACTTGCGAGCTTTATAACCACAAACATACAAGTTAATTTTCACACCTGAAATACAACATGGCGACTGTCGAAGTATGTAAGTATGTCCAGCAAGTATACAATATCAAATACTTACCAAGTATTCTTCCTGTGTGTACTATACTGGGGATTTGAACAACGCTAGTATACACATGGTGATGTCACTTCCGGCAACAAGTACACACAAGTATGCAATTTTTGAGGGTTCAGAAACAGCCTAAATACTCAATGTATTCAGCTAGGGCTCTTCAGGCCAAAATCTGAATAAATGGGTATTTAATTAGAATTTTATTAGGTAGGGATAGTTTGGGTTTGGTTTCTTATTGTTTAGTTATTTATTATCAGACTGTTTGCAAGTTCTTGTTGGTAGTCAATAAACATGGAAAATATTCAATTTATTGGAACAAATGGATGTTCAGATTTTAAAGAATTATAAAGGCTGTTTGAAATTGCAAATATAAGTTTTCAGCCTTGGTCACACAATACTTTGTCAAGTTTGGTAAATTATGAGAGTAAAACGTTTTCTCACGTTAACGTAACTGTCCATGTAATGTAGAGTTACAAATGTTTGACGATGTACAAAATTTTCCCGGAGAGTCATTTTTATGCTAAAGCTATTCTGTATGATAGAAAGTTCTAATCCTTCAATGAAATATAACACTAAAGTTTTGAAAACGTTTGTGTGGAACGTTTGTGTGGGCAATTCATATTTGTGTCAAAGTTCATAAATGAAATGTACGTTTACATAAAAGTTAAGAGGCTACACAAAGTATGGATAATGTTCCTTGTGAGATATGTTATGTAAGTCTGTTTCCTCAGTTCGTGTTTTGTCAGCCTTATGAGAACTTTGAAGTTACCAAATTACCAAATAATAATGAGACATTCAAGGTTGTATCAGCTACCAATGAATTATGACATTTGAAAGCAGATTTTATTGATAATGTCGTGAGAGTGATAGAATGTTTGAGCAAGTCATTTTTTGTGTTTCATAAGAGCATTATTTAGAGGACTCATTTTAAATGAAAGGTTTTTCATTTAGTATTAATAGCCAATGCTACTCAACAGTATTAGTCAGGCATTTGATGTTTCAAGGAAAAAAGCCCATATAAAAGGTAGTTGGTTGCATGCAAAATATTTGCATATTTTGTAGTGTAATATTGAAAATATATTTCCCAAAATACATTGAGATTTGCAAATGACTCATGTATGTATGTGTTAACATTCATTACTTTCGCTACTAGCTCTCAAATCAATATTCTTTCTCTGCTAAAAGACTTCGGTCTTTGTTTTATAGTGAAGTGATGTATCTTGTGTCGCTCTGCAGCGCAGGGCGTAGCAAGGGCTTCAACCTATGCTCTTTTTCTTTTGGAGCTTGGACAGTTCACATTCAAAGTGGTCACAATGAAAAAACGATACCTGCTGCAGCAAACGACGTTCCTTCCTGCCATACAAGAAAAAAAACTTAACTACGTCATAAATAACTTAAAGACGAGGCGCTAAAGGTGCTGCAGGGCAAGTCGCAATCAGGCTTATTAGACTTCTGGTGGTATGATACCAGATAGCATACAAGTTGGGCTCGAGGTTTTCTTGAAGATCTCCACCCATAAATACCGAGGCAAATTCCTGAAATATGTCTTACATACCCATAGCACAAGTGTCATACATACACACTACATGTCCGTGTTGCTTTAGTCATATGGCAAGCTCAGGACGACACTAGGCAGTACATAAGGTGAGACTGCAGGCATATGTATGACAGTGCATTGTATGTATAATTGTTTCTGGAGTTCATGTAATGGCATTGACGACAGCTAAACACTTGTTCTGTTCTTACATGTGATTAGCCCTGCATGATGTTAGGCATACAAGAGAGGGTAACCATTGAGGTGTAGCAGCTGGAAGGATTGTCGTATGATACCATTCGGACGAGATGTCAGTGCAGATTCCATAAAGCTGGTACCACTGACAAAACAATTCAGAAATTGGTGAACAAGTTTAAGCACATCGGGACGATGGCTGCACCCAATAAAAGGACTTCCCTTAACTTCCGACAGCAGCATTGAAGCCATCGGGATGTCCACTGAATGAAGTTCAAAATCGTGCGACGCTTACATGACGATGACGTGGCAGAGCATGTGGCCAAGCGCACTTAACTGCTAATAGTAAATGAAGAACGTAACATCCGCGCGCGTCTTATTTAGTGATGAGGCAACTTTACACATTTGTGGGAAGGTTAACAGACATAATCGCCGCATATGGGTAGACAAGCTGCCAGTGGAGCATATCGAATTCCAGCAAGACTCTCCCAAGATTAATGATTGGTTAAGAATAACCACAGACAAGGTTTATGATGGTCCATTTTTATTCGCCGATAGAACCATTAATGGGACGACTTATTTAGACATGATTATGCTCTTTCTTTTCCCACAGCTTGTCTAAGATGATTTTAAGAACATGCCATTATGCACTTTATGCCCGCAAGTTTGAATGCTGAGTTTTCTGACAGATATGTTGTGTGCAGAACACCTATGTGGTGGGCGACACGTTCCCCTGACCTCACATCCATGGACTTTTTTATTTATGGATCTATCAAAGAACACGTGTTCAGCCGACGCATTACCACCATGTTGGATCTCCGAGATCGCATTTTGCAAGCTGCTGCCATAACACAAACAATGCTCTGGAATATAATTCGCACTACTGCCGGCAAATGGGAGGTTTGTTGGGATGTGAATGATGCACATGTTGAAAATAATGTCAAATGAACCTGTACAATTACAAGATTTCATGAACAACATCTCTATCCACAAAATCGATACTTAATTTATGGACCACTTGTATTAAGTATCCTGGAACTAAGTCACATAAAATAATGTACAATCTAACTAGCATATGTCTATCATTACATGACTGAACAATTTCTTTTTCAGTACAATTTGTTTTTGAACACAGCGACACTGCGGGATTTAAATGTGCTATTCCAATGTTTTTGGCACGTACTTAAATGATAACTTGTTTTCAGAAATAAATTTAGAAAAAATTTCTTTGGCACCAAATGGGATATAGCTTTTATATTTTTCGACTTCGGTCTCCTGGTGAAATATTTTTCCCACTTCGTGATATCTTGTCTGAATTAGCAGACTTTCAGATACATCACCTTCAACTCTTCCAGTTCAGTTTTCTTGGTGTCCTTTCTCCATTTGTTTTACTTTCCAGTGAAGCTGGTTGGAATTAAAGTGTGTGCTACAAGTTGCGAGTCAGGCTTGCTAACTCCACGACCAAGCACTTTCGGAGTTGGATTATAATGTGGTTAATCAAGAACACACCATTAAATTTATGAACTTGGCAGTCTAAGATGTGAGACGTTTTTGTGTTTAGATCCTACTACCTTAATTCTACAAATAGAAAAGATTTATACGGTGTGCTATTTGTAATAAAAATATAATCAAGTTTTTATTGAATAGTATTTTGGCAGTCGAGAATTTTCAGGAGCATGCCAACAGAAATAAATCGTGAAAGTTCGTAATTTGAAATCAAAATCTGTAATAAGCTAAAATTAAGACCTGGAAATTGATTTTTCTGGTCTCAGGTTTTTTCTACTGCGAGACTTAAGCAGTAAGCAGTAGCAATTGTATTGTGTATACTTCGATCTGAGCCAACCTGGCGATTGCAGTGTGTTTGAAATATACGATTTCTATCAAACGATTAAAGGTGCGTACAATATGTTGATCTACGAGAAGAACACATGCTTCAGACGAGGCCTCTTGAGTAATCTCAAGACGTCACATACATTAGAAAAACATTTTGGAGAACAACATCATAATTAAAAATGGCATTTTATATAAGCGCCCGATAAACACAAAAACATTCGAGGTTCTGGCATTGAACCTTGCAACCTAGGGGACCTTGCAACCTAGGGGCAGCCTTGTCTGTGGGTGTGCATGTTGTGTCCGTGTTGTGACACGTAAAACGTTGGAAACCTAACCTGTCAAAATTAATGTAAACTTTTGTATCATAATATGTTGATATATAGCTAGAAAGTTTAGCGTCATTATTTATTATTTGTTTGAAAAAAGTCCCTTTTTGCACGCATTAAGTACAAAAAACTGCCTCAACATTTACAATGTTTAGGGTGTCACACCTTGGTGATGGATGTAAATGCAGCTTCAGTGACTTCATAGCATGGCATCTCCTGTTATTCCCACCTCCCTGCCTGCAACACACTTCCCATCAATAAAATTAAAGTGATATCACTTAAAGTCCCATAAGAAAGTACCTATGCCGTACGCGCAGCACGATGTGAACACTGCACGTCAGTTCAGACCCCAACACTTAAAGGCGACGGCGTGCTTGATGCGCGTGACAGCGTAGCACTTATTGCTCTCGCGCTTCTCGACTGAAATGCGTAAAATGGCCATCAAGTAGGCGAGCCCCTTAATGCTTAAGAGCGATTCTCAACAGAAATTGCATAATTTTATACTTGTAGGAAATACGTCTCATCTTCTATACATTACATAAATACTCTTTCCTCGCATAAATAAAATTTAGGTTGCATAGTTCTTGCACTGGGGCGTCTAAAAATCACAATTTAGTGTTTTTGGACATACAATTAAAATTAACGAAACAATTTACAGAAAATTCAACAAAGGCGAATGAAAGGTCATGTCTTAACGCATTTTAAGGTATTCTTAGTAAAATTTATTTTACGAAAAGCATACACTGCCACAAATAAAAAATATACAATTATTTCATTATTTTAAGCAATTTGCGAAAACGTTTTATATTGTGATATTAAAGATTCCTCGTAGTGACTCATGGAATTTTATTTCAATGTGGTCTATCTCATTTCTGCGAGTTAATTTTTATTACTCGTACGTATCAAAATCACAAAAATTGTCATTGTGTCACGCCATTGTGTGAAAAGTGCGCAGTCTGAAATGTTTTTTATGCGAGGAAGATATACTTGTAAATAATACCTTCAAGTTGAACATAATTTCTTCAAATAAAAAACTAATTATTTTTTCGGACACCAGCAAGGAGGAGGTACCTTGAGGTAGTGTGTGGGTCCGTCTAGCGGGTCGTACAGCTGCAGCATCTTTAGCAGTGTAGTCAATACGGCGGTCTGGTTGCGGTACTTGTGGCTGAGCACAGTCAGCAGCGCCCTCAGGTCCTCACAGCTCATGCTGCCCTCCGCCGTGCCTGCGCCAAACCATGTCACTCTCTCACTCACTCATGGTCACTTCCTTCTGAAGCCTGCCCTGCTAAATTCCTACTTCCAGGCTATAGGTCCTCCGCCCCACACAAACAAAACCTAACCAAGTATTAGAAAATTACACAAAAGGGCCACCACACCGAACTTGGACCCACTCTGTGTAATACCATTTTGCATGAAAACTAATTTTTGCTACACATTACCAATACACATATTTTATCTTTGTTTTTATTCAAATTAGCTTTAAATAAAATGTTATAGTTTATAGATGAAATCTGAGTAAATGTTCAGTATAACCAGTAACAAGATAACTTTTCACGTTAAACAGGAGTATAAAATGCTTGAAATACCTGACGTATTTAGGAAACAACCAAAGACGTCAGTAGCATTAGCAGGGTGTTTGGCCCACTTCTAGAATTACATATGGATGGGTGCAATTGTCCAACCTGGTATAGGATCCTGGAGGCGAGGATACAAACTACAAGCAGCATTTTTTTCTTTGGAGGGGAGGACACAGAGTGCAGGCACCCTGGAAATGTGATGGTCCGAAAGTTACGCCACTTCCCAGACAACAAACAGGATCAAATGATCAATTATGCATTATGCCCTTTCATAAGCATAGTTAGTTATAATTTCCGAACCACTGAAGCTATTGTATTCAACTTCATAATCACCAAGTACATACTCACCAAATATATTCTTACCAAGTACATACTTACCAACTACATACTCACCAAGTACATACTTGCCAAGTACATACTCACGAAGTACATAATCACCAAGATTCATTTAATGGCTACCAGAACACCATCTCAGTTCGAGAGTTGGTTACTAGGCGAGTGCTGGTGTCGTTTGATATCGTCACTTGTGTTCCTGCTAGAAGTAATTAAAGTAATATTTTTTGGATTATCGAGTTCGATTCTCGGTCAGGGCACTTAATATTGATTTATTTTCGAATTTATCAAAAATTTATTTTTTGAGTTAGGTGCCTGTCAGGTGTAATTAACGCAATGTTATTTCAAAATTTTCGAGTTCGAATTTCGGTCAGGACACTTGATATTGTTTTATTTTAGAATATAACAAACATTTTATTTTGAGATGGGACCTGCTAGGGATTGACGCACGCCACATACCCCCTCCCAAAAGTCAGTTTGCCCACTGCATCAAATTTCCACACAACACAGTGAGTGCGCACTCTATGCCGCAGGCGACATAGGTGCAGTGCTACAAGAGGGATTCGAGGGAGCAGCGCAAGTGCAACGAACACCGAGAGCGCAGTGATACAAAAAAGAGATCCCACATTTCACTTTTTCCATTAATAATGGCTTAAAAGGCAAGGCAGATGCTACACAGAGGCGTGTGCACATGAACACCCCAGTGAAACTCCTTAACGCCCTAATATGTTCTTTTAAAGTGTTTTCTATAATGAACTGTAATTTATGTTCTCACATGTTTCCATCCTCACCTCATCTCATCTTTCTAGTGTGCATGTACCTTGTTTCTTATTGCAAGGATTAATTTCACAAATGTGTGGGAATCTCCAAAGGCGAGTACGAAGTGTTTTTAATGCAAGTGTGATGTTAGCAAGTAGTTCCACACAGTGTGCTTGCCTGCTAACCCAGCCGGCATGCTGCGTTCCACAAAGTTGGTCATAGTTTGTCTTGCGAGGGTTTCGGTCGTTACATTGTGGCTCGCGTTTCGCATGCTAGGGTGGCATTCAACTCTTGTGTACTCATTTTCTAAGCAATACACTTTTAATCAATCCAGAACCATTGTTCATCTAGCCGCCCGAGACTTCGCCCCTTGTACCATCCAGTGTTTGCATCGTCTGGGTGGACTTTACTTTTACAACTTAAATATTGTGTGACCACATGTCTTTTTATCTGTACTACTCACGCTGACAGGTTTTGCTCAGTAAGCAATGTAAGTGGCCTCAACTGAGATATGTTAATAACGCTGTTTAAAGTACACAGTAACGAAAAATACCACTGATATTTTATTTCAGGCAGCTGCAAGGGATTTTAAGTACAGGCTTTCTCCCGCCAATTTCACTTAAAAGATGCAGAGAGTACAATGAAGTGTTTTAATGGTCACATCTAATCGCAACGGAAGTAAAGTGTTGCACGGGCATGTGGAAAGCCCTGATATCCCACAGTGCAGCTAGCAAGAATATAATAATATTTTGAGGAGTGTTTCCAATCCCTGGAGGGATTACGCCATGATCGTCAGCCGAACGACACTAAGGAGAACGAGTCATCTATACCGACATCACTAGCATTATTCTGGTAAGTAATGTCTGGTGCCCCGGGTAACCAAATCAAAAAACTTCAATTTTCAACATTGAATATTCACTGCTCCTCAAACTTAACCACAATCCTCATCTGACCACATGACACTACGTCAAAGTGTCGCCTAACTTTGTGGCTTATCTCTCCAGGAATCTCATAAATTCTTTTCTGCAAAATTTTCTGCAAAAATCTCATATTTCCAATTTTTTCCAAATTTTTCTTCAGTATTTCCTGTAAATACCCGCAACGAGGTAGTCGCGTGATCAACCAAGCGACCAGAAAAAACATTGGCAGCATCGCGACACCTTTCAGCTGACCAGGACATGCCAGGAAGGATGCACATCACCAGTGAGGAAAGCAGACGAACAACAGCTAAGCACCGTCATTATTCAGCACAAGGGAATAGTGGCAAGAAAATGGCCATCTTTAGACAGCGGTGTCACGCCACAGCAGCAGGATAAAGGACATAGAATTAGTCGTCGAGTGCCAACCTCCCCTTACATACCTGTCGCATCTTGTGCCATGAGGACGAGGAGAACGAACTGTGGGAATGAGAAATGAAAGACTCTCCTCCCTCCCGTACTATCCACTCACTGCATGCCGGCAGTCAGTTCTGCGCCTGCCGTACAGTGACCCCTGCGACCACGTCACAGGACAGCAGCACCACGCCATCATCCATGCCACGCTCCCACATCCGCATTTCCATGTCCGCGCTTCCGCATCTGCGCCATGCTTCCACGCACACGTGGTGTTGTTTACTAACACCCATGGCTGGCCAAACGCCCTGCGGGGCACTGGCACCAGGGTGTGTGCAATGTTTATGCTCACTACCAGTTGGCGTGGTAGACATATGAAATGGGCACACGCTTCTGCAAATGCACTCGAAAGACCAGCCCAGCAGTCAACCAAATCGCGAGCAACCATGGAATCGTGCTTCAAGGGCAAAGTGAGAAACATTTTTCACTAAAACCACAATCATATTTCAAAATTTTCAACAAATGCACTTGTGCACAAAGTTGTTATGTGTGGGTTTAGGAACACCCCGATCAGTTGCGGACAGTGTCAAGTACAAGCACACCGGGAATGCTTGAACAATGCAGAAGCAAGCACAGTAACATGTTTACAGTACATTTGTGACGATTGCTTTGAATGTTTACGACCACAAATGATCAGGAAAATCTACCAGGATTTGTTAATGGGATCACAGCCCCGTTTCGATTAATGTAAATAAAAGGAAAGTCAAGGGGAAGGAATGTAACCAGAACAGCAGGCTAAGGCTTACAACGAGAGAGTACCGGAAATTGTAGCGAGTGAGAGGTCAAACACTCAGGGAGCACAACATGCAGAAGTAGACTGTAAGGCCAAGGATGTTGACAGCACCACGTCACCTGCCCAAGATGTACCCGTAACAGCTGACTGCCATCCAGTACCAAGGGAGCAGTTTTCCCAACAAATGCCAAACCTTCCAAAACTACGTCTACCACTCCAGCCAATAAATCCGTACTTACAACAATTCTGTGCCTATCCTAACCAACAAGTATATCCGCAAATATTACCACAAATTTTCCCGACACCTTTTCAAACACCTACCCCACTAACATCATTTCCCGCTCCCAGCTACAGAATCAACACAACTCCGAGTTGGCCCGCGGAGAAGGAGCAACATAGAGAACAGAAGACCAACAACCAAGCGAGCATAGAAAGTGGCCTGAAACGCACTCCAACGCGTTTCCAGAACATGCCAACGTTTACCAGCACCACAAGCAAGGACCCAAGTGCTTTCTTAAAGGAATGCACATCCTGCTTAAAACATTACGGCGTGTGGGAGGACGAATGGGCCAGCTGCATTGACAATCAACTACAGGGAGACGCGAGCAAGTTGTGAGCGCCGCGAGCCACTTTGGAATGGA
This sequence comes from Dryococelus australis, assembly GCA_029891345.1. Classification (NCBI taxonomy): domain Eukaryota; kingdom Metazoa; phylum Arthropoda; class Insecta; order Phasmatodea; family Phasmatidae; genus Dryococelus; species Dryococelus australis. Next base: position 137,723,189 of record CM056997.1, read on the forward strand.
ATGAAAGGAGTTCGTGCACTCTTTTCAATGTAGGTACGGCAGTGTCTTCTCGTCACTACAGCCACAAAGTAAACTGCTCTGGCAGTAACATCGGCCAGGTGAGCAACTGCCCACCTTCATCATCCAGAAAGTGCATTAATCAAGTGCTGCTGACTCTCTTTCCTCTCTGACAGCAACAACAGCCAACAATAGAACACCACAAGAAGCACTGCTACAACAGGCGAGTGGGAGCCACTCACAGTTTATATGTATACTAATGTATGTAAATGGACAGCCTTGCCATGCGCTTATCGATACAGCCACATCGCATAATTTTGTACAACCCTGCTTTGTAAATTCTAAGGATGTAACACCCACGAATCATGTAATAAAACTCGCTACTGGTCAAGTAAATAGTGGCGCGCTGGGCCAAGCTACAGATACTGTCAAAGTGAGGGACCTGGAAACAATAATAAGCGCGATAATAACAACAGAAATCAGAGAGTATGCGATTTTAAGCGTGCCTTGACTCCAGGAGCAGAACACAGTAGTAGAACTGGCTGCCAGGCACATACATTTTGGCGCGAAGGAGACGTGCATGCAGTATAATATCGATAAAACTTTTGCAGCTGACCTAGCCCCATTTTCACTCTCAGAGTTTGACCATGGTGTTCTGCGACAGTATCAGGCAGCTTTTCAATGAATACTGGATGAGTGTAGGGAAGTTTTTGCGAAAGTAGTTGCACTTCGAAGAACAACTGTGGCCGAGCACGAAATAAAACTCACGCAGGAGCAGGTAAGGAACATGCTAGCAGATGGAGTAATAGAGCCCACACGTAGCAAATTCAACTTGGCAATAACACTGGCACTGAAGAAAGATGGGAGCGGATGTTTTGCATCGCTTTTTAGCCTGTCAGCAAAGTGACTTGTAATGATTTAACACCCTACATAAGTGTTAAAGATGTCCTTGCCTCGTTGGGGAAAGCTACCATGATGACGTCACTCGACCTCCACAATGGCTATTGACAGATCCCTGCAAAGCCGGAAGATCACGAAAAGACCATGTTCACCATGCCAGAGAGGCGCAGGTACCATTTTTGTGCGATGCCATTTGGTTTGAAGGTTTGAAGGGAGCACCCACAACGTTCCAATCAATAATGGTTTGTGTCCTGGGCAGAATCATCGGCGATTTCACGTTAGCCTAGTTGGACGTCATAATTATATAGTCCAGTAGCTGGGAAGACCATGCCCATCATGTGTCAATGGAGCTAGAACGACTTGCAATAAATGGGCTAACCTGTGCAGTGAACAAGTGTCATGTAGGGAAGAGCAAGCTGGAGTTCCTATGACATGTTGTCGATGAGGACGGAAATATGCCAAACACAAGCAATCACAGCTAATTGAGAATTACATAGCACCACATACTCGCAAACAACTGCACCGATTTTTCGGACTAGTTAATTGGCTACAGGAGTTTATCAAGTATTTTTCATTAGTGACCGCACCCCTCACGAATCTTTCACCACAGAAACGGTTCATGTGGGGTGACGGAGAAGAAAAGGCGCTCAATGAGATCAAATTACGTTTTTGCTCCTGCCCTAAACTCGCGAGATACGACCCAGGCAAGCACTTGCATTTGCAGGCGGACACCAGCCAGGAGGAGTTGGGTACCATGCTGTATCAATGCACAAAAGATGGTACGAAATGCATAATTGACTTTGCAAGCACGAAATTAGGCCAGGTAGAAATATGCTACTGTGTTAATGAGAGGGATATGTTAGCAGTCGTATGGGCCGTAAAGAAGTACAGACCCTACCTGGAATACCAGCTGTTTACCCTCAGAACAAACAACATATGTCTGGGATGGTTGCACGCGATGAAAGAGGCATGCAGTAAGCTGACCCGGTGGGCTTTGCTCCTATAGTCGCACGACTTCACTGTGGAGCACTTCCCTGGGAAAGAAAACCAACTAGCAGTTGTTTTATCTCAAGCACCAGACACGAGCACGATCATAACAGACGAGGCAGAATGGGATGATGTACTACTGCCAGTGGAACATGAAATGTTCCACGAATTACATATAAACAAACTCCAGGTTGTCAACACAGAAGTATTGGTAGATGCATTGTACCACGAGATAGTGAGCGTGCAAAACAGCTGCTCACTGGCGAGGGAAAAGAAAGGACAGTGTGAGACGCAGACAGTAGAGCAATGGCGTGTAACCGAAAACCGCTTAGAAGCGTGCTAGGCGCAGGATGCAACAAAATGGAGACTGTACGTGCCACCAAACTGCAGAGAGAAAGTGTTAGACTATGTGCACGCCAGCAATGTAGTGGGTCAACCGGGAATGGAACACACACGCAGGAATGTGAAACTGCATTTTTCTGGACCGGCCTGTCAGGTGATGTGAGGAAATACGTGCAAAACTGCATGAAATGTCAGACTTTTAAATCGCGCAGGAATGACGGAATACAACAGCAGCAACACCGCTTGTCCAGACCGTTAGTCGCGACCTGATGGGGCTGTACCCAAGAACATCTGGGGGGAAAAGATTCATCCTGGTAGTAACAGATAAGTTTTCCCGGTGGGCGGAGGTTTTTGTGATGAGCAGCACGCGAGTGGCACGTATAGTAAAACTACTGGAGCATGAATTTTTCACACATTGGGGGTGCCCAAAACAGGTGCTTACTGATAACGGCACACAATTCTCCGGACGCAAGTGGCAAGAAATGCGCACCATGTGGGAGTGTATCATTTAAAGACGGCTGTGTATCACCTGAGAACTAACCCCACGGTGCGCTGCAACCAAAATTTGAAGGAGCAACTGAGGCTCGATGTGGGTGAGCTACATACAAGCTGGGCAGAACAACTGTCACTGCCCTATTCACCCTCTGCTGGCATATAAACACTGCAACGGTACACACGCCAGCAGATGTCCTATTAGGCCACAACCTAACGGTACCAGGCGAGAGGAATTGACTGCAAAATGCAAGCAACGAGAGGAATGGAGGTAGCACAGCGTGGCAAGAGAAACACCGCCATGACAACCGAGAACAGGTGGAGCGGCAGAAGCACTACATAGCGGGGTGGGTCCCCACGAGTACAAAACCGACATCAGAACTGTGACCAGGTCAATAGGTGTACATGAAGGCACATCCACCATCCGCAACACAACAGAACTTCTGCACCAGACTCGCTGCACGCTGGATGGGATGATGGGACATCACTAGGTCATTAAAGGCATCAGATCCAGCACATACCTTGTTAGAGTGGGCAGAAAATGCGTAAGGGTGCACCGAGACGCAATCCATCTGTCACCCGGAGACATCTGCAGCGAAGATTCACCCGGAGTCCAAACACCCTTAGACAGCACACCACCTGCCGAGCAAGCAATGCAAATGAGAGATGAGGAAGGTGGTGCGGCACCTCCCACAGGAGTGCCTCTGCCAGATACTGAAGCACCGTCGATGCCGGATGAGGACGCATCCACTAGGTATCAGACAAGAGCAGGCACAGGTGACAGGAACTGCGGAAACACGGTGGAAACCGCAATTCCAACACCGCTAGCAAGTGAGGAGCAAGTCGCAAGTGAGGAGCAAGAAGTACGTGGTGAAGGAGTTGCAAGTGGACCAGAGCCCCACGATGGCGACGTCGAGGAGGAGCTCCTGGAGGAGAGCACACGAGAGAAAGTTGTGTCAGTACCATCCCCAGGGACAACTACAACAGGTGCAGGAAGCATGGCGTCGCCCTGCAAACATGGCGCCGAAAGGCGAGCGTCAACAGTCCCATCTCGAGGTGTCTGACGGCGCAGCGGCTACAAGTGCCCCCATTCAAGACCCGAGACTAGGACCAAGTGCAGTACCCCTGGGGAAGGTTTCTTTCATATGGCTGTAGGGTGCCCGTTGTTAGTGCCCAAACAATCGATGGGGGAAGCACGTCAGCAAGTGAAGAAGCAGTGCCAACAGCAGCTGGGAGACACCCGAGGGTAGCCGATCACGCCCAGTCGTCACCTGTCCGACTAGTTATCGGTGGTGGCAACAACATGTGCACGAGAACAGCAGTAGAGACAGCGAAGACAGCAAGTTAGATGACTGGTAGGAGCTCCGTCGGTCAAGGCGGAAGAGACAGCCGCCGGTGGAATGTACGACGTGCGTGGGTGTTCCAACTGTCGAGTGCAAGACCACGCAGGACATCGGCAGCAGCTGGTGGTTCCAGAGCATAGGGGGCTGGCAAGAAGCCTCTACATGTTTCGTCAATGTCTAGCAGACACCAGGGTATGCCTCTGCCATAAGTGAAGTGTGCGGCTGCAAACTGCCTCACAAGGGGAGGGGGGTTGATGCATGATGCGTATCCTCTCCCAAAAGTCAGTTTGCCCACTGCACCAAATTTCCATGTAATGCAGTGAGTGTGATCACTCTACACCACAGGTGTCGTAGGTGAAGTGGAATGAGAGAAATGCATGGGAGCAGCGTAAGTGCAACGAACGCCGTGAGCGCAGTGATACAAAAAAGAGATCCCACATTTCATATTTTCAATTAATAAGGGCTTAAAAGGCAAAGCGGGTGTTATACAGAGACATGTGTGAACATGAACACCTCAATATAATACCTTAACACCCATATATTTTCTTTTAAAGTGATTTCTGTAATGTACTGTAATTTAATTCTCATATGTTTCCATCCTCACCTCATCTCATCTTTCTACTGTGCATGTATGCTGTTTCTTATTGCAAGGGTTAATTTTACAGATGTGTGGGAATCTCCAAAGGCAAGTACGAAGTGTTTTTAATGCAAGTGTGATGTTAGCAAGTAGTTCCACACAGTGTGCTTGCCTGCTAACCCAGCCGGCATGCTGCGTTCCACAAAGTTAGCCATAGTTTGTCTTGCGAGGGTTTCGGTCGTTACATTGTGACTCGCGTTTCGCATGCTCGGGTGGCATTCAACTCTTGTGTACTCATTTTCTAAGCAATACACTTTTAATCAATCCGGAACCATTGTTCATCTAGCCACCCGAGACTTTGCCCCTTGTACCACCCAGTGTTTTCATCGCCTGGATGGACTTTACTTTTACAACTTAAATATTGTGTGACCACGTGTATTTTTATCTGTACTACCCATGCTGATGGGTTTTGCTCAGCGAGCAATATAAGTGACTTCAACTGAGGTATGTTAATCAACGCTATATAAATTACACAGTGACGAAAAATACCACTGGTATTTAATTTCAGATAGCCGCAAGGCATTTAAAGTATGGGACTTCTCCCGCCAATTTCACCTTAAGAATGCAGAGAGTACAATGAAGTGTTTTAATGGTCACATGTAATCACAACATATGTAAAGTGTCGTACGGGCATGTGGGGAACCCTGAAATCCCACAACGCAGCCAGCAAAAATATAATCATTTTCAGAGGAGTATTTCCAATCCCTGGAGGGATTAAGCCGTAGTTGTCGGCCGAACGACCCTGAGGAGAATGAGTCAGCTCTACCAACATCACTGGCATTATTCTGGTAAATAATGTCTGGCACCCCGGGTAACCAAATACAAAAACTTCCATCTTCAACATTTAATATTCTCCGCTCCTCAAACTTAACCCTGATCCTCATCTGACCACATGTCATCACATCAAGGTTGTTAATTTTATTTTTGAATTATCGAGTTCGAATTTTAGTCAGGGCATTTAATATTGTTTTATTATTGAATTTTACAAAAATTTATTTTTTGAGTTGGGTTCCTGCCAAGGTATTGTTGTACTGTTATTTTAGGATTGTCGAGCTCTAGTCTCGATCAGGAAACTTATTGTTATTTTATTTTCGAGTTAAAAAAAAATAATTTTCGATTTGGATACCTGCTAGAGGTAATTAATGTAAAGCGAATTTTGGATTAACGAGATCGATTCTTTGTTAGGGCACTTAATATTATTTTATTTTCGACTGCAACAAAAATTTAATTTTGAGATGGATACCTGCTAAGTGTGATTAATGTAATGTTATTTTTGGATTATCAAATCCGATTCTCGCTCAGGGCACCTAATATTATTTTATTTTCGAATTTAAACAAATTTTTTTTTGAGTTGGATACCTGCTAAGTGTGATTAATATAATGATATTTTTGGAATGGCATGATTGCTTCTCCACCAGGGCACCTAATGTCATTTTATTTTCGAATTGAACGAAAAATTATTTTTGGTTTATATTCCTACTTAGAGTAATTAATGTAATGTTATTTTTGAATTACCGTGTTCGATTCTTGGATAGGCTACTTAATATTATTTACTTTAGAATTTAACAAAAATTTATTTTTGAGTTGTATTCCTGCTTAGAAAAATCAATTGAATGATATTTTAGATTACCAGGTTTGTTTCTTGGTAAGATCACTTATTATTACTATTTAATTTTTGAATTTAATAACAAATTATTTTTGGGTTGTATTCCTACTTTGAACAATTAATGTAATGCTATTTTTGGCATACAGAGCTAGATTCCTGGGCGACTCACTTGATATTTATTTTAAAAAATACTGAAAAATGCATTCTTACGCATTCACTTAGGCTCACTGATTAATGTATTACCTGATTGGCATCTCTCATGTAATTAATGTGTTACATCTTCAGTGTTAACTATTGAAGGTCGAGAAGGTTGTAGGGTGAGTGCAATTGTATGATGTAATCGTGCATATTATGTAATCATGCAAGTCCATACATGCATAAACATGCCATGAATATTTACTATGTGTGCACATTCACACATAAAAAGTTAGCAACAACACAATCACCAAAGTCATATGTATTCTCAGCAAGATAGCTAGACTTTAACTGTCATATACCACTTCATTTGAGTCGGATATTGTAATTATTATTATTATTACTATTATTATGGGTGGGAGGTATTACACTTGCACCATGCTAGCATTCACTATACACAATGACCAAGTTAGCATATTATACCTAGAGAGACAACATCTGCTCCCGTGGCATGACAGCTCACGACGTAAACATGTTTTCCATAGGATATTTTTAATAAGAACACTTCGTGTTTTATTCCCATCAGGTCAATGAACTCTATTAGAAAAAAATCGTGCATGTGGCTTCAACATGTACCAGCACCCACAGACAGAATATTCCATCAGATTACTCTAATAAACCATTTCATCATGCAATATCAAAACGCACACATACATGCACTTTCACCTATACCCCTGCACCCTGCAGGCTTTCAGCTAATCACAGCTGGCATGCTACATGGCTCAGAGAGCCTACAGGACGGGAACTCTGATAAACAGTGAGTGGATTGGCACAGAGATCGAGTCCGGGACAGAGTATGTGAAATTTTGTTTGTTTTTCTTTCCTAGCCTTCGATCTCTGTCATTTTGTAACTTTTATCATCTTCTACACTTTATTCCTTTCTACAGTTTAACCGATAATGCACTTTAAATTATATATATTATTGTGAACCATAACATATTCTTGGAGTCTATTGGTTTCCTGGAGTTTATCCTTTTTAAAAAGTAAGTTTTTCTGATATTTAAATAATTTTATTATTGACATGTTTTGACTTGATATTGCTATAACTCAATATGGTAGACGGTTTAACACACATAAGTACACCCAAAAACACACATACATACTTACACCAATCAACACACACGTAAACAAACCCATGCATACAACATACACAAACACACACACATACTTTCACCTATCTCCTGCGGAATTACCAGAGATATCAGAGTGCCGTAGGATGGAGAGCCAACAGTATGGGAACTCTTAACAAGAGGTAGGCGGATTGATACTGAATTCGAGTCCCAAAGATACTTTCTTTTTATTAGCGCAATGAGACTATTTACACATCATCATCACCATACGAAAACCAGCTCTCGACTAACACCATTGACATATACAAAGGATACTTGTTTCTCTTTTTCGTCTGACTACTGCCATCTTGCTTTGACTTTGTGTATAACACCAATTCAAGGTCGGAAATCATCGACATTGCTTCGCAGGCAGCCTGTGATGCAAGATACATACGTCACCACCTAGGAACTACCGTAGGCAAATTTAGAACCCGATCACAATGCCCGATACAGAGAAACGTCCATGCAGCAGAGAATGAGTTGTTTACCATACATTCATAACGTAATAACACAATAACCCTGCACGACAGAACAACATGCATGCCCCAAGACTAGCCGTTGGAAGTGCAAGTAACACTTTACCTGTCACTGACGAACCCAGACACCGTGGACCCTGGATACCAAGGTAACGAAACATTTTCTGAAGAAGTGATAATGTTGTCGAATAATACTAACACCGAGTCAACACCATGCATAATGTACAATTTCAGCCCTTGTTACGAATATGAGCACGAAGGCCTACATTGTGTGCAATATGGTATTACCTTTAAAAATGAGTGTGAAGATATTTACAGAACGATACACTTTGAAACCTGTTCTGAGAACATGCATTGCCGTATAAAGTGGAAAGAATTTCCACCTATACGAAACCATCAGACTAGTACCCAGCTTCATGTGCGAAGATAGTGTGTACCATTCACCTCTGTGTTCCGACGCTATCTCAGATCTATATCATACCCATAGTTTAAATCAACTACACAGAATTGTATGATTGCAAACATCGTTATAGAAATTTTAAGAAATACATACTTAGCTATTTATCGACATTTCATGCGCCATGTACATCAATTTTGTGTTCCACATATAGACAAAAATTGCTTCCAGAAGCTAGATTTTCTACAAAAACATTCATATCAATTTTCAAGTCCGACTAGATAAATAATGCAGATATGTTTATTCATACACTAAGAATTTCAATATATGTACTTCGCCAGCAGGTATGTAAGTAGTGACTCCATCTCCAAGGACTCGTCCTCCAGTTTCTAAAACAGCAGCACTTCCACCTATAGGTCTGCCATGTTTATATACACAGACAATTATATTCTTTCCTTCAAAACATTAACAGATCTTAATATGTAAACTTCAGGTATACGGAAAAAATAGTAAAAATCAAATGTGTAACTGATGTCATAATCTATGATGTTAGACTATGGGTTGCGCTATACCTACATCGGGAAACTTGAATACTCACCCATCAAGAACATAATGTATGTATTCGCGTAACAAATATTGTTTATTTAAGTACACTATTTACACACAAGTAGTACTACGTACGTAGTGATTCAAGAGCCATACAGAGTAATTAGATTTTTATTTAGACGCATGTTAAGTAAATTAACCAGATTACTGGTGTAGTGAAGATCAAAATGCAAATAGTATGTACATAATGAGCTGACACCAACTACCCGTCAACCGATAAAACACATTTAATGAAGATCGAATATAACTGCAGGGTCTAGAACTTATGTCCTGCTTCATATCACGTCAAGGACACATGTAAATACTATTTCTGTATTGATTAACTATCATTATTTTCACTCTAAGTACACATCTTACTATAACCAAAGCTAATGTCCGACTAAAATTAGTAAGATATTATGCACAACTTATATGCATACGATATTGTAATGCACTACACAACAAACTCTTAAACAATATACAGTTTCATTAACTATCTCATTCTGTCTGCACCGTCTCACTAATCAAGCTATGACATGTCGTCGAAAATCAAAGAACTACCTACCACCCATCACTCCATCATTCCATCAGTCTATCGCCTTTTCTGGAAGGATAACAACAGACTCGCAGAAAAGATGCAGGTGAGTGATTTAACGAGGAAAGCTACAGAGACACAAACGGCATACCAGTTATATTTAATTAAGCAGACCGATATAAAAATCTTTTTCAAAATGTCATCCACTTTAGAAATGACAAAATCAGCACAAATCTGTATGAAATTACTACTCAACATATTATAGAAAAACATACCTCAAAAGCATTCCTTATACCTCAAAAACATGACTAAAGCTTAAAAAATTATTGTGCCTAATGCTTAAAAAAATTACTTTATTGATTAATGTTAAACAAGTAAATAATCGTTAGTAATAACCAAATTACCCATACATCTACCATTCTTTACACAAGACTGTTCAGAATTTTCCCATTAAAGCTAACTAAGCTATAAAACCATGCTTTATCTCCCATCGACGACAAGTTTTTGTATTGTTATGAAAACCAACTATGTTATATATATATATATATATATATATATATATATATATATATATATATATATATATATACACACACTCACACACACACACACACACACACACACTCAGAGACATGTCTACGTTAACCCTAACTTCGGTAGTTACATTTTTCATTTTTAGTATTGCATTTTATGCTTCAATCCTAACGAAGGTGATTATGCATATACCGTTTTACTAAATGTGTGTTAATATTAATTTAATGTCGTGAAAATAACACCCAAGTCGTCATACAGATTAGTTAAAAAATACAAGAGAGAGACCATGCGCACATTTCTAGCAAACGTCCTGAGTGACTAAATCTCTCGAACGGTAGACGCGAGTACGGCCAACCAACTTGCAAAGGAGATGAAGATGAAGGCTATACCACTTCCTGCATTGTCGCTAAGTATGCGTTTCGGCGTACAAGACATTTGTTCCCACCGTCCCAACAGATCACATACACCTAATACAAAAGCCCACAGGGGTAAAAAGGCAACCCATGCAAATAGCAACTTTACTGTTTGCGATACAGATAATATCTAACAAGCAAGAGTTATAACACATTACTATTTAAAAAAATATCCTTGCAGAACTTTTTAAAAAATTTGTCTCCATATACACTCCACGTACAAGAAATAAACAATGTTGACAACTTAGCCGCTTACCATGCGAAGGCCTGTATTCGGAAGAACATAGGTTTGAACATTCTGCCAGCCCTTACCTATACACACCCAAGATATTCTATTTAGTAGAGAACATTTGCTATAATAAATACTTTTGTTAGAACCACTTCATCTAATACACATCATTCACGTGTAAATTTCGCTTTAAAACTCGCATTATATTGTAATTTTTTGGTGCATTAATTTGTTTTTTTTTTCCAGACTTATAAATGTGTATATATATATATATATATATATATATATATATATATATATATATATATATATATATATATATATATATATATAATTTCTATTTCTTACTTATCCCGTTATATCATTGTTTCATTTATAGAAACAGAGACCTCGCCATAACACTATATTATTAATTAAATATGTCGACGAGCTTTTCCACTACTAATCATAATTTACTGTCTTATCAAACAACTATATACCCCAAACCGTCATCTACCAATCGGATATTGTTAAAAAATAACCCATAATATCTTGATATCATATCATACTCGATGCGAAAAAACAGACCAAACATCGATTTATACTTATTCTGCCAGACAAAATATTTTAACTTGTAATGCCCAAAAATTACCTGAACACTGCCTACATTCCATTCCTTTATATCATATCGATTTTACCAAACATTTCCCTTCATACCATCCAAGCCAACAAAGCAATCATATAAGAATTCCTATGGCGTAGTCCAGCGAATTACACTTGAAGCCCTGCTTCAAGTCTTACATGCGTGTCAATCAGCAAACTCAAGAAATTTTATACGAGTACTCCTTTCTTGCCAAAAGACTATCCTGCCTGAACGATTTATTTTTCGTCCCGCCAGCTGGTGAAACGTGTGATGCCTACAATTTTCTGGAGTAGATTAAATGCTGCTATTATGGGGTTGGGTTTTACAGAACTGCATGACGTAAATGAACGTGGTTAGCAAATCTGCTTGGTTATTTGCCACGTGTGTATTTGGTAGCCCCGACTAATAAACTGTTATTTTGTTTGAAGAGGGGTTACTATTTGAAGAAGCGATATTTTTGCTGCAGAAAAAGGTACTTTGTTTTTCTTCCCCCCCCCCCCCCCCTACTCCGTCAGGGTGGCGCACGTCTGTACGAACGCTTCCAAGCGCTAAATTATACTGAAGAGAGGCGCACGGCGCTCCTGGCGCGCTCGAGTGCTGTCTGGTGGCTACTACTGGCAACGAGTTCAGCCTCGCACACTCTGGCACCTTCCATACGCCTCTCCGCTATTCCCACCGCTTCCTTAAGCTTCCCGATCAGCGTTTTCGCGTATAAATGTTCGTCCCCAGCCCGAGCAAGTGTGCAGTGTTCATCTTCGAGTTGCACGGGTTGGCCGACGATAGATCATGTCTACACCTCTTCGTACTTCGGGGCTTCAGCATGCTAGATGCGTTTTCGCGTCATATGAGTACTACTCAAGTTAATTATTGCAATGAACGCAGTAGTTGTTATGCCGGGGGTAGAGTTTGCCTTTTAGTAGTTTTTTTTAGCGATTTTTGTGCATATGGATTTTTGTAGGAAAGTGTTTCTTCACTGTTTTGCTTGTATGAAGTTTCAATATTGTATTTAATGGGAATGTTTGTAAGAGGTGGATTCTTCCTTAATTTTTTTGCCGTATTGTAGGATTGGTCCCCTGGACTACGATTTGCCAAAAGAATTTTAAAGTCAAGGAGTTTAGTGGATATTTTATGGCGTGCCTTTATGCTCATGGTTAAGTGTAATAAGGGTTTTTGTTCCTCCCAATGGTATTCTTTTAGTGAATTATCAGGCGAACTTTACTTTTAAAGCTGTAATGGTGTTTGCTTTACTCATGGAGTCATTTTACCTTTTTTAATGGGATCTCACAAGTGTTTATTCAGGTTGGGTGATTTCTCAGGATATATTAATATTGTTGTTGTTCTGTTTGTTTCAGTGCATGTGTGTTCTCTCCTTCCCCTAGTTCACAGATTGGTAGCAAGCAACAAAACTTTACAAAGGCAATTGATATGTTTCAAGAAGTTGCAAAATAGTTATTGTTGGTGATATATATATATATATATATATATATATATATATATATATATATATATATATATATATATATATATGGCGTGCGTCCTTTAGCCCTGCTACGCCCTGAAGGGGCGTAACACCTTTACAAACCATTTCATCGTATATTAGCAAAACACAGATTCAATTAATAGCATCACCCATTCAGTAAACCATAGTCAACTATCGAACCTTAACAAAATCGAATTCCAATAGACCATAACACCAAACCATCTTTGAATATGTTGTAACAGAAACAACATTATAACCGCCCAGTCGCAATTCCCTTACCATCAAAGATTACTAGCAAAACTAACATGCCATACAGAAAAGATATATCAACCATCGAACCATTCATTACGACTTTAATTACCAACACACAATATGATCGGTCTAGTCAACCGGATGCTACCCATCACTCACACTATCAAAACATTCCTACCAAATACTCCTACGGAAAAAATATCAAAACAAAATCCTTATGAACTATATCGTCGTTATATCATAATCATCATTATCAACGTCATATCACTATATCATAATATCATCATCATCACCATATCATGTCATATAATCACCATAATTATACTATAATACATGACTCTGGCTTCTAGTAAATCAGGAAGTTCGGAAGTCAGTACCTACTACTTTCAAATGTTCGCTCCATACTCCGCATCAAACGTTACTGAAAGAATTATAATAAAAAATACTGTTATTTTTTCTATCTAATTCTAAGATACAGTGTATATTTAGTGATTAAATACATTACAACATTAGAATTTCATAGACTTTATCTTTAATTCACACAACTGTCAAAAGCACATATTATTACTTATATACACTAAAACATAATCTCCATTCAACAAAATGTGTGCTTTACTCTAATTTTATGATTCAAATATTCTTGTGGGCAGTCAAGGTATGTTTATTTTCATATACAGCATTGCTGTTAACACACCTACACGTGTGTGTATATATATATATATATTATATATATCTTGTTCGAGATGTCGAACATACAGTTACTAGCTTCGTGTTGTCTGATGCTAAAACTAGTCGCGAATGTCTTACTGCAATATTTGCACTCGATCCCTGATGAACGACAGATATTGCCATTACATTTACGTGTGTGTGTATGTGTATATATATATATATATATATATATATATATATATATATATATATATATATATATATATATATATATATATATATGTGTATATATATAGTTTATCACTGCGAGTAAACACAACATCGTACTTATCACATTGGAATGCCTTGTATGATGGGCTGAACATCAATTGCTACTTTTGTGTCGACGTGCATTAAGTCTTTGAGTAAAAGTATTTCCACAATATCAACATTGATACAGTAATGTTTGTAACGACTCTTTGGAGGTATTTGCCATCGCTGATGGTTTTACAGATGGTAAGTCTTCAAACATTGATGACATCTTCATATTGTAATAGGATACACTATCACTAGATAATTCCACTCATGATGATTTGCCTTCCATCACGTCCATCGCAGAAGTGAAAACATTCATACAGGACACACGCATATATACTGTTTTCACGTCAGAACAATTGGCTTATGTGTCACTCGAACACAATCAGAAAAAGAGAGCTCTCACTCAAACGACAACAGAACTGCAAATAAGATCTACTCGACTATCTCAAAGTATGTGGAAATTATTTGACAGGTGTGGAACTCAATCTCACACTCCCATACAGGGAACCAGAGCTCAAATCCAGCATCTTAGACCGCTCGATTAACCTGTCAAGTTCAGAACATTTTTATAATGTAAAGTGTTAACATTGTCCTTGGATGGCATCATATGATCTTAAGCTTTTGTTCAAGATCTATTGTATAAAACAAAAATAAAAAATAGATCTCATTCGCAGTTCGGTTGTCGTTTGAGTAAGACCTCTCTTTCTCTGACTGAGTTCGAGTGACACATAAGCCAATTGTTCTGACGCGTAAACAGCATATAAGCGTGCATCCTGTATGAATGTTTTCACTCCTGCGATGGATGTGATGGAAGGCAGATCATCATGAGTGGAATCATCTAGTGATAGTGTATCCTGTTACAATATGAAGATGTCATCAATGTTTGAAGATTTACCATCTCTAACACCATCAACGATGGCAAATACCTCCGAAGAGTCATTGCAAACGTTATGGTATCAATGTTGATATGGTGGAAATACTTTTACTCAAAGACTTTATGCACATCAACATGAAAGTAGCATTAGCATGTTCAGCCCATCATACAAGGATGTTGTAAGTGCGATGATTTGTTTACTCGCAATGGTAACCTATAGCTATATACACATAACAAGATATGTAAAGGCAATGTATGTACTTCATCGGAAATCGAGTGCAAGTATTGCAGCAAGAAATTCGCGACTAGTTCTAGCATCAGACAACACGAAGTGCGTAACTGTATGTTCGACATCTAGAACAAGACCTTTATATGTGTTAACTGCAATGCTGTATCTGCAAATAATCATACCTTGACTGCCCACAAGAATATTTGAATCATAAAATTAGAGTAAAGCATACATACTTTTGTTGAATGGAGATTATATTTGAGTGCATATAAGAAATAATATGTATTTTTGACAATTGTGTGAATTACAGATAAAGTGTATGGAAGACTAATGTTTTAATTATTTTATCATCAAATATACATTTTATCTTAGCATTAGATGGAAAAATAAGAGTGTTTTATTATAATTCTGTTAGTAACATTTGATAGTGTGCATGGAGCGAAAGTTTGAAATTAGTACTGACTTCTGAAATTCTACGATTTACTGGAAGCAAGAGTCATGAATTATATGATGATGCCGATGATGCTGATGAAATGCCATGATAATATGATGATAAGATATGATGGTATGGTGATGGGGATTATGATGCTGCTGATATGATAATAATATGATGATGATATGATGACAATAGAGTTTACAAGGATTTAGTTTTTGCATTTTCTCCATATGAGTGTTTAGCAGGAATGTTCTGATAGTATGAGTGATGGGTAGCATCCGGTTGACTAGACCGATCATATTGTGTGTTGGTAATGATAGTCGTAATGAATGGTTCGATGGTAAATATATCTTGTCTGTATGGAATGTTAGTTTTGCTGGTAATATTTGATGGTAAGGGAATTGCGACTGGATGATTAAAACCTTTTTTTTCTGTTACAACAAATACAATGCTGGTTTGGTGTTATGGTCTATTGGAATTCGATTTTGTTAAGGTTGGATACTTGGGTATGGTTTACTGAATGGATGACGGTACTAATTAAATCTGTGTTTTGATAATACATGGCGAGATAGTTTATCAGAGTAATTCGCTGGACTATATCAAAGGAATGCTTATATGATTGCTTTGTTGTCTTGGATGGTATGAAGGTAAATGTTTGGTAAAATCGATGTGATATAATAGAACAGAATATAGGTAATGATCAGGTAATTTTGGGTACTACAATTTAGAATATTTTGTCTGGCAGAATAAGTAAAAATTGACGTTTGGTCTGTTTTTTTTTTTTTTTTTTTAACTTCGAGTATGATATGACATCAAGATATTATGAGTTATTTTTAAAAATTTTCGATTGGTCGATGATGCGTTGGGTTACATGGTTGTTGGATATGACATTAAATTATGATTGGTGAGGGGGAAAGCTGATTGACATATTTAATTAATAATATGGTGTTATGGTGAGCTCTCTGCTTCTGTAAATGAAGTAATGATATAAAGGAAGGTATGAAAAAAAGAAATTATATTATATATGTGTCTGAAAAAATGAATTAATGCATTAAACAATTACAATATAATGCGATTTTTCAAGCGAAATTTATAAGTGAATGATGTGTATGAGATGAAGTTGTTCTAACATAACTATTTAATAAATCAAATATTCTCTACTAAATAGAATGTCTTGGGTGTGTACAGGTACGGGCTGGCAGAATGTTCGAACTTACGTCCTACCGAATACAGGTATTTGCCTTCGCAGGGCAAGCGACTAAGTTATAAACATTGTTTATTTCTTGTGTGTGAAGTGTTTATGGACGTAGATTTTTTTACGAGTTTTGCATAAATATTTCTAAAATAGTAATGTATTATAACTCTTATGATATGTTTAATTACCCTGGGATGGATAAAATATATAATATTTTCTTTTTCATGTGATACTATGTTCACAAAAATTGTAAATGGTTGACATGTTTCGGTAGAGTAGAATGGTATCAAGCAATGAATGTTTACGTATTTACTTCATTCACTGTGTCTGTCTGCGTGTGTGTTTAGCGGAATAGATCTACGTATGTTTTGTTGCTGTATTGCGATAGCTTGTTAGATAATATCTGTATCGCGAATGGTAAATTTGCTATTTGAATGGGCTGTCTGTTTACACTCGTGGGGCTTTGTATTACCTAGGTGTTTGTGATCTGTTGGGCGGTGGGGGCAATATCTTGTACGTCGACATGCATCCTTAGCGACAATGTTAGAAGTAGTGTTGCCTTCGCCTTCACCCCCTTTGCAAGTTGGTTGGCCGTACTCCCGTCTACTGTTCGAGAGATTTAGTCTCTCGGGATGTGTATTAGTGATGTGCGCATTGTCTCTCTGATATTTTTTTAACTAATCTGTATGATTACGTGGGTGTTATTTATACGACATTAAATTAATATTAACATACATTAAGTAAAAGGGTATATGCATAATCAGCTTTGTTGGGATTTGAAGCATATAATGAAATACTAAAAATTTAAAATGTAATTACCAAAGTTAGGGTTAACATAGACATGTCTCTGGTTGTGGTGTGTGTGTATGTATATATATATATATATACATACACACACCACATATATATATATAAACTTAATTGGCTTTCGAAGCAATACAAAATCTTGTCGTCGATAGGAGGTAAAGCAAGGTATTATATCTTAGTTAGCTTAAATAGGAAATTTCAGAACAATCTTGTGTGAAGAATGGTAAATGTACGGGAAATTAGGTTAAGGTACTAGTTGCATTTGGATTTTCATTACTCTATCAATCTGGTTAATTTTTCTTAATATGCGATTAAATAAAAATATAATTTATTTCTATGGCTCTTGAATCGCTATGTACATAGTACTACTTGTGAGTAAATAGTGTTCTTAATTTAACAATATTTGTTACGCGAATACACACATTTTACTCTTGATGGGTGAGTGTTCAAACTTCCTGATGTAAGTATAGCACAACACATAGTCTAACACCATAGATTATGACATCAGTTACAAATTTGATTTTTTACAATTTATTCCATATACCGGAAATTTACATATCAAGTTTTCTTAATGTTCTGAAGGGAAGAACACCATTGTCTGTGTATATAAACATGGCAGACCTATAGGGTGGAAGTGCTGCTGTTTTAGAAACTGGAGGACGAGTCCTTGTAGATGGAGTCACTACTTACATACCTGCTGGCGGAGTACATATATTGTAATTCTTAGTGTATGAATAAACATATCTGCATTATTTATCTAGTCGGGCTTGAAAATTGATATGAATGTTTTTGTAGAAAATCTAGCTTCTCGAAGCAATTTTTGTCTGTATATGAGACACAAATTTGATGTACATGGCGCATCTAATGTCAGTTAAGTATGTATTTCTTAAAATTTCTATAACGATGTTTGCCATCATAAAATTCTGTGTAGTTGATTTAAACTCTGGGTATGACACAGGTCTGTGATACCTTCGGAACACAGAAATGAATGGTATCTTGGTAAATGATGCTGGATACTAGTCTGACGGTTTCGTATAGTGAACATTCTTTCCACTTTATACGGAAATGCATGTTCTTAGTACAGGTTTCAAAGTATATCAATCTGTAAATATCATCACACTCATTTTTAAAGGTAATACCATATTGCACACAATGTAGGCCTTGATGCTCATATTCGTAGGAAGTGCTGAAGTTGTACATTATGCACGATGTTGACTCGGTGTTAGTATGATTCGACTATATGATCACTTCTTCAGAAAATGTTTCATTACCTTGGTATCCAGAGTCCATGGTGTCTGGGTTGGTCAGTGACAGGGGAAGTGTTACTTGCACTTCCAACGGCTAGCCTCGGGGCATGTATGTTGCTCTGTCATGCAGTGTTATTGTGTTGTTACGTTATGGCTGTATGGTAAACAACTCATTCTCCGCTGCATGGACGTTTCTCTGTATCTGGCATTGTGTAGTAGGGTTCGAAACTTGCCTACAACCGTTCCCAGGTGGTGACCTATGTATTTTGCATCACAGGATGACTGCGAAGCGATGTAGATGTTTTCCGACCTTGAAGTAATTATTTTTAAAAATTAACTCTCTTTCTGTTATACGCAAAGTCAATGCAAGATGGCAGTAGTCGAACGAAAAAGAGAAACAAACAGCCTTTGTATATGTTAATGGTATTAGTCGAGAGCTGCTTTTCATATGGTGAAAATGTGTAAATAGTCTCATTGTGCAAATAAAAAGTGAGTATCTTCAAAGGAACTCGAATTCAGTATCAATCCGCCTACCTGTCAGAGTTCCTATGCTGTTGGCTCTCCATCCTACGACACTATGATATCTCTGGTAGTTCAGCAGGGGCTAGGTGAAAGTATGTTGTTGTGTGTGTTTCTGTGTGTTTGAATATGTGTGTGCTTCGGTGTGTTAAACAGTCTAACATATTGAGTTAGAAATACTCCAAAAAAAATCATCAAACTCCTAGAAAATGTTAAGGTTCACGAGAATATAGAAAATATTAAAGTGTTAGTCTGGTTAAACTTTACAAACGAATAAAGCGTAGAAGATGATAAAAGTTAGAAAATAACAGAGTTCAAAGGTTAGGAAATAAAAAGAAACAAAATTTCAAATACTCTGTCTGGGATTCGATCTATGTGCCTATTCACTCACTGTTAGTCAGAGATCTTTTTCTGTCAACTCTCTGAGCCATTGCGCACGCCGACTGTGATTAACGGTAAGCCTGCACGGTGCAGCGGGATAGGTGAAAGTGCGTTTTGCTATTATACGCTGTTCACAATAAAGTGAGCACTTTTTAAGGCCCTTCTAAATTTTTTCTTTCATCCAATTTTCATCTTCATGATGTTTTTTTATATAAGCATTGCAATGCGATCAATAAACACAGTGTATAAATTTCACCGCCCTAAAAATTTAATTGCTGAGGCTGCAATAAAATATATTAATTAGTGGTTAATGCCTGTTGAAATGCATGTTGAAATTGTATATCTGAGTAATTTGTTCGAATTTGTCTGTGGTTGCTGGTAAATGTCGAAGCCTCACATGCAATAGTTTTGCCTGATAAGAGTTCGTTGACCTGACAAGAATAAAGCAGGAAGTGTTCTCGCTTGAAATATCCTATGGAAAACATGTTTACGATAAGGCTTCAGTCGTGAGCTGTCGTTCCTCGGGAGCAGATGTATGTCTCTCTAGGTATAATGTGCATACTTGGTAATTGTGTATAGTGAATGCTAGCACGGTGCAAGTGTAATACCTCCCACCCATAATAATAATAATTACCAAATCTGAATCAAATGAAGCAGTATGTGACAGTTGAGAGGGCATATGACTTTGGTGATTGTGTAGTTTATAGTTATTCATGTGTGTATGTGCATACATAGTAAATATTCATTGCATGTTTATGCATGTATGGACTTGCACGATTACATCATATACACGGTTACATCATTACCCGATTACATCATACAAATGCATTCACCTTCCAACCTTCTCGGCCTTTAACAGTTTACATCCGACATATAACACATTATTCGAACAGGAGACACAGATCAGGTAAGACGTCATTCAGCGAACGTAATTGAATGTATAAGAATGCATTTCCCAGATTTTTTTAAAAATATTAAGCGAATCGCCTCGGAATCGAACTCGGTAATCCATAAATAACATTACATTAATTGTTATAAGTAGGAGTACAATCCAAAATAAATTTTTGTTAAATTCAAAAATAAAATAATTGTAAGTGTTCTTACCAATAATCGAACTTGGTAATCAAAAAATAACATTACATTAATTTTTCTAAGCAGGAATAATATTCAAAAATTAATTTTTGTTAAATTCGAAAATAATAAAATATTAAGTAGCCTGACCAAGACTCGAACTCGATAACCCTAAAAGAACCTTAAATTAATTACCCCCAGTAGGCACCTAACTCAAAAATAAATTTTTGTTTAATTCGAAAATAAAATAATATTAAATGCCCTGAACAAGAATCGAACCTTGAACATCCAAAAATAACGTTACATTAATTGCCCCTAACAGGTACCCAAATGAAAAAAAAAATTGTTAAGTTCAAAAACAAAATAATATTAAGACTCCTAACCGAGACTCGAACTCGATGATCCAAAAAATATAACATTACAACAAGCACCCCTAGCAGGTACCCAACTGAGATTTACATTTTTGTTAAATTATAAAATAAAATAATGTTAGGTGTCCCGACTGAGAATCGAATTCGATGATCCAAAAATAACATTACATTAATTACTCCTAGCAGGAACACTAGTGACGATATCAACCAACACCAGCACCCTCCTAGTGACCAACTATCGAACTGAGATGATGCTCTAGTAGACATTAAATGAAACTTGGTGAGTATGTACTTGATGGATACTTGATGACTATAGCTTCAACAGTTCGGAAATCATGCCTAGCTATGCTTATAAAATAGCATAATGTATAATTTACCTCACCATCGTGATTGACATTGGGAATGATGCCTATGGTATGAATTTGATGACTATAGCTACAACGGTTCGGAAATTATGAATAACTATGCTTATTAAAGAGCATCATAATGACCTTACCAAAAAGGGCTTAAGGCAAAATTGACCTTACCACCATGATAGATATCAGGTATGATGTGTATGTTATGAATTATATGAATATAGCTTCAACGATTCGGAAATTATGACTAACTATGCTTATGAAAGGCCATAATGCATAATTGATCATTTGATTCTGTTTGTTTTCTGGGAAGGGGCGTAACTTTCGGACAATCACATCTCCAAGGTGCCTGCAATCTGTGTCCTCCCCTCCAAAGAAAAAAGGATACCTGTAGTCTGTATCCTCGCCTCCAGGATCCTCTCCCAGGTTGAACAATTGCACCCATCCATATGTCATTCTAGAAGTGGGCCAAAAGCCCCCGTTAATACTGCTCACGTCATACATGGGGTTATTTTTCAAAGGTTTGATTTTTTTTAATGTGAAACTACTGTGCTCACAAATCTGTACGAATATGCACAACACAATGTGTTTCTCAAACGGATGCGACGCCACAACTCTTTTACACAGCATTTCTCTCAGTGGTTGCAGATTATTTTGTGTCACTTACGCTGTTTCCGATTTGACAGTATATACGTGTAAGTATGTACATTTGTCGTGCACTTGTTGAAGCTATTCGGACAGGTCATCGCCTCTTCTTGTTAGACTGGTCGCACATTCTGGCAGAAATATCAGAAACTATGTGACAACATAAAAATGCGGTGAGTGGTATTATATATACGTAACAACAACTAAAAAAAACCCACTAATAATTACCTTATGAACATTAGTTCTTTTTTGTCATGGCTTTGTATCTCTACATGGCTTTAGCCGGCAATGAGGAATTAATATGAGCATTAGTGGGAGCGCATTATTTACAGCAAGGAAATGAAAGACGGCACTGAAATATTGTTATACACTAGTTATTTGGCATAGCAGCAAGACAACAGGTGTGTGTTGTTTGGGACGAAAGCTAATACAAAAAATATGTCAATATAATATCTGGTTTTGGTGGTTGTTCACTTCGAGTACAAATTGTATAGCAGAAACCAAAATTGCAGGACTATAGAAAGACATGCATTTCGGTATACTGAGGTTATATTTATCTGTTAAACTTCTCTCGATTTCACAAGTATTCATTACACACCATTAGCCTTGGGATATTGCTTTATCATGTCAGCGGAAGATTATAAACAAATTAGGGTAGTTATTATGGGATTTGTTGCATTTATTTATCGTGTCTAAAGTGGCATTACCTAGAAACTGCCATTCTTTCCTCGTACCTCGATATGTACCTTAGGCCTACCATGTGTTTGAAATATACACATTAATAACAAAACAAATAAAAATACTATTCAATGGGGTTTGTAATAACTTGGAAATGCGGATTGCAAGTGTAAATAAACACATGGGAAATATTCTGCAGACGTCTACAAACGCCCAGAATTTTATTCATATTTGGAAGCACATTTATAACACTGACAATTATTTACACATGCAGCAGAACGTCATTTTGTAAATACTTATTAACTTTTAAAACTTACGAGCTTTATAACCACAAAACGTACAAGTTAATTTTCACATCTGAAATACAATATAGCGACTATCGTAAGTACGCAAGTATGCCCAGCAAGTATAAAATTTCAAATAATTGCCAAGTATAGAACCTGTGTGTACTATACTGGAAATTCGGACAGCGATAGTATATACATAGTAATGTCACTTCCGGGGACAGGTACGCACAAGTATGGATTTCTTTAGAATCCGGAAACAGCCTTAGTAAAACATAAACTGCACTAGCGCTGGTGTAGTGGTAAACAAATCCGACGTGTTTTCCGAGTCAGAACAATAATTTAGTTCGATGAAGTAAGTGTATCAACGGGACATGAACGTTTACAGTTGCTTGTTTCGCGGATACCTTAGAAATGTGAGCAATGTCACATGGGAATTAAAAACTGCAACCAAAACAATACTTTCTGTGAGATACAAGTACAGAAACTAAAATTTAGATATTATGCTGAGATATTCGGTTATTTCAATTACATCATTAGCGTCCAAACTAAGCCCTAAAAAATCGAGGGAGCGTGTAAATATTATATTACACGGTGGTGTAGTGGTTCGACCACTCACCTTCTACCTAGGCAAACCGGGCTCCATTCCCTGTGGGATCGCTCCAGGATTTTCGAATGTCCGAATCGTGCCGGACGATGCAGCTAGTCGACGGGTTTTCTCGGAGATCTCCCGTTTCCCCTGTGCCTTCATTCCGGCGCTGCTCTCTACTCGCCTCACTTCACCCTCATCGTCTCTCAAGACCTCACTTTTAAGAGGGATCAGTCCCTGTCATCTTGGATTTATTAATTTTTTCCCCTAGTTCCATTTGAAAGAGTTCAACGAAATTTCTCGCATAACAGGACATAAATAATACTCGCTCAAGCTTTATCAAACTAGCACAGCTGTACTGCCTTTATTAACTTTTTATGGAGTCTGCCTGCAAGAAATGAGTAATTTTTCCTCGCGGGCCATTACAGAAATGACACTAGCAACAGTAGCCGAGCAGTACATGTTTATAACACGGCCTTGTCGATACTTAAAATAAAATACAAAATCTGTGATGCAAATTGTAGCAAAAATCACACAAATCCAAGTTAGCGTTGGCTGATGATGCTTAAGACTGTTCAAGTGTCTAAAGTATTTTTCTGTACTTTTAAGATAATTCACTGTTTTTAAATATTATACCAAGAAAAATTTGATTAAAATGCCAAATCAGTTAAAACATAATTTTCGCATACTATTTTTAGTAGAATTATCAGTAATTTAACATTAAATTTGATGCAAAACAAATTTCAAAATTGTATCCGACACGACGTTTGATTTTACCTTACGTGTTAAATCTTAAGAATTCCACAAATAGTTTTACTCAAGTAGGGCATTTTGTTGTCTGCAATTAGGGTTTAACTTCTTATTATTTTTAATTGGAATTTTATTGCAAAACTTAAAATAAAATTACGGCCACACCAATTAAAGAGTCTCCATTACATTTATTCATATTATTCTTATGACATCTACAATTAATTTTAACTGTAGTCAAGCACCATGCTTGACTACAGTTGTGCAATTATGCAAAATTTAGAAATTTGTATGCCAAAACACAAAAATTGTAAATTGCTATATGTTCGTAATTGGTATTTTGAATTAATTTTCCACATTATTTCAGCTTTTATAAAACCAATATTTGATTTAATAAAACTACTATAATATGCCCTAAAAATATATAACGTAATTTTGGGTACTTGAACTTCCTTGAACGCCCACCAAAGCTTTTTCAACCCTATCGAATACGGCTACCGCGGAACCTGTGAACACAAAAAATCATTCCATCGTGCAGTGAAGTAGCATACTCTGCAGTTCTACTGCTCCAATGAAAGAAGTAATTTTCTTTAATACACATTTTATTTGTTATTTTTGTTAAAACTTTTAATATAATTCATTCACGGATTCTTCCAACTTTTTTGAAGCCCTACTAAAATTCAGTATCAAGGATATTTCTCCGCCTCATGTAAGCAAAGCTTAAGTGAAAGTATAAAATTACAGGTCCTGCCAAAAATTTAAGAACACTGATTTATTTAATCAACACACGCGTTACCCTTATAACTAATTGTGCCCAAATGGATTAGTAATTACAGTTGGATGGCTTTTATATAAAAGGAACCAATCGCCATCCATCGTAAAGTGAGCTAAGGCTGTTTAAAGTTATCGTCATTTTAAAAAAAATTGAAAAGCCCTCCTATGGAAAAATATATTAGGATAGCGTTAGGTACACAATACGCTGTCAAGCTATTACACATTCCATTAAATATTTCCCCCTCTTCTTTTATTTATAATTGAAAATGGCTGTTGGTTCTCTTTACATAAATTACAATAGGATTTACTTAAAAGGAACGGAATAATGTTTGGCAATAAGTCATTGAGTATCAACATATTGGTCAGTACGCAATACACAGTTACACATGAGGAACTATAAATACAACATTTGAAACAACACATATTAGCATGTATTCATCATCTTCTATTGTAAAGTCTGCACCGAAACCATCAATGTCATCTTCAACGTCAGCACTGGAATTAAGTTTCTTATAAAACGGCCAGGCATCCTTTGGTATGAGGTGACGAATATATTCGAAATCCTACGCTTTTCCTTACTTATTGGCTTTCCTTCAGGCCATAGGTAAATCAACTAAACCGAAATATAGCTGTCGGATGATTTTCCTCGTTGTTTTCTCTTAATATCAATTTGAATTAAATTCTCTTGCAAATTGCTAGTTTTCATCTGAAGGACAAAGTGTTTGGTCCTATTAAGTTTAATAGCACGAACTGTAGCCAGTTGATTTTGTTTCCCTCAGTGCCCACCTTCCTATTGGTGATCAGTTTTTCAATTTCCTTCTCCCTTTGAAGTCATCCATCTGCATTAGTAACAACAAATTTTTTTCCTTATGAGACTTCCTTCCATCAACTTAATGTAATCCTCCAACGCGTTGTTGGTTTTTGGCAGCAGATTATATATCATCGAAATCGTTTGGGAGATAACTGTGTCCTGAAATGATGTACTTCAACGTCACAGACTTCAGCATGTATATATAATCAAACAGCGTATACATCACAGGTACATTCTTTATAGTGCGGTTCTGTCCTCCACATGAGTCAGACCATAAAATGAGATCTGTTACATTCCTTCCAGCATGAGTAAGAATGTGTTGTCGCAAGCAAGAGTCCACTTCCTGGGCACCTCGTCCTGAATTGCCTTATACCCAAACATAAAAAAAACTTTTGTTTTCCTTTCCAGAATGGATCCCAGTATTATATACCCATATTCTCCTCTGTAAAGTATAACATTTTTTGGAATTCTTGGTAGGGGCAATGTTTTCTCCATGTCATAACATAAAGTTTCCAGGTGTTCAAATTCCTTTGCAGTTTTAAGGTCATCATTCATTGCATCTCTTGCTCCTTAGGCTTGCAACTGGTGCACATTTCAATAATTCGCAGTTTGTTCCTTTTCAGCAATGTTGTTATTGCTCTGCATATTTGCACGAAAACTGTCACTTTTATTGCAAATATCTTTCTTCAACTTCTTTCTTTTTATGTTAAAATTTGTGTGCAGTATCTTCCTATAGCAGTTAAATCTTACTGTGGCATTCCCTACATTTTCGTCTTTGTATAATTCGTACATTTTAGATTCAGTTAGTTCTATGGACATATATTCTGTATCACCGCTTTCTCGTAGTGGGATTTATATTGTGGAAACTTATTAATGTGATCCTTTACTTCCTGAATTTTATCAGGAGGAATTCGAGGTACACCTTTTCTGCGAGTTCCTCTCTCGTGAGTTACACAGTCAGGTCACATTTTGTTAAGAGCGGTATTCACTCGTTTTGTTGAGATTCCCTCTTCAATATGTGTTGCAATGAAAAAGTCTGGCAATCATACGATCCTATGTCCCAAAACTTTTTTTTAATGTCCTGTCTGTATTCAATAGGAACTTTATCATCATGGCATCGTTTGGGGCAGTTGCAATTAAAATCATTGAAGATCTTTTGACTGCAGTACATGCCTATCACTGAAAAATGGGGGTTGTTACTATCCCTGAGTTTCTTCCTAGACCGAAATGTCTGACCCACATGCTTTCTTTTTCGTCCCTTTTCAGGTACTCCTGCTCCCTTAATTGGAGTTTTTTTTTCACTGTTAATACCCTTATCCCCTTCCACATTGCGTTTTCCTCTTCTTTATTTTCATCCCCATTCTGTTCCTTATCGCTCGAATCTGAATTTTGAGTATAGTCTGGATCTTGTACATTATCATCAGAAAGTTCACAATCATATCTATAATCATGTCGGCAATATGTGGCCTGATCATGAGGTTCTTTACTCTAAAACAAAACAAAAAACATTACATCACATTGTTTTATACTTCAAATAAACAGCATCATCTGGTTTCCCAGTAACCACCCCACACCTGAATTGCCTTGCCAAGATTTGACCACCAACCCTGAAACCTTATCTCTAACCCTACCAAGTTCACTGTATATTTGACGATCTGGTTTCTATGAGAGGCAATACGATTATATTTACTATGTAACAATAGACCTAAGAGTCACAAGGTTCTACTAATGCAGTCACAAACATTATTGCACTATAATGGTAAGTATTACATTACCATGACATTATTCTGAATGTCGTATAGTTAAACATTACCTAATCAAGGTGAATAAAATACCTAAACAATTCCTCATAGTCATCATGAGTAACACATGGGGACTCATTATGGTGGGACCTACTCATACAGGTACTGCCATTTCCACGTATAGTATTAGTAGAACTAAATTCGCCAAAGTGTGCATCATCATATGTTACCTGTACAAAGCCAATTAAATACGGTGCATGAGAGTATTTAAATGTATAACAACTATTCCAGTAAAGACATATGTGGCAAATACAGTACTGACAAACTAACCTCTAAATAATCTCTCTTCCTGTTTTTTAATAATCGTTCCTCTAGCTAAGTACACCATTCCAAAGTTCATCATTTCCCTCTTGATCATTAACCTTCACCAATGTACACGCCAATTCTATCATGTATTTAGCCCTTGACTTCCTTGCTGACATGTTTCACTACGTTCAAACCTGACATCTGTGGTCACAATAGACGTTTCTGTAAAGAGAACCAACTTCCAAAGATCGCTTGGTTCTTTTTAAAGAAACTTTGATGATGACATTTCTGTTTAGTACTTTGTTCCAACGCTCAGAGATGGCAGCACAGCCTAGATAACACTTGGTTCTATTTATGTAAGTAATTGAGTATGTTTCACGAGTGCACATGTGGGTATATCTCAGAAATGTTAAAAATGGTGCTTGGTTCCTTTTATATAAAAGCCGTCCAATTGTGTTACCGTATTTGTAGTTGTTCAGAGCTACATTTTAAAACAAAAATTGTTAAAATATCACCATCTATTAACAAGTTATTGCTTTTTTTAGTTTTTTAAAATAAACGAGGATTTTTTTGACAATTTGTAATATTTGCAGAGATGTGAAAAGTAAAATCAATGTAAAATGTTCACAATTTGTTACTGGAAGGAACCTAAACACCTAAGAAATATTTACAACATCTATACAGCAATCAAATTTTATTCTACGAGAAATTATCGCGAAATGAATCACTAAACATGTCACAAACCTGACAATCTGTGGCATTGGCCAAGGTCAACTGTGTAACATTTCAGTCAAAGTCACAGTTGAATATTTACGTGGAATCAGTACGCCGACATTTCCAACTTCTCAAAGATTTTTACTAAACTAATTCTTTGTTTCAAACCTATTAAAAGATAATTTACTTTTCTTCTTTATCAATTCTTACAAATTAAAACATTCTGCAGCAATTATTGTATTATCACTATACCATTATTTCATAATTAATTCTTTAAAAAAGAGCTCAGGTCTATCCTTGATAGTGGTGGTATTATTTATGTTGGAAAAATTAAGTTCGGTTTTACTTCTGCCTTATGTTGTCATTTGTCCTCCAATTGGCTGTCGCCTGACCACGCCACACATCTCCGCCAACCAGAAATGGCGAGACTAGAGACACCCGGTAAATTTTCTTTCATGCATTTGTTTAATAAACTTTCAATACTTCCTACCCTCTAAGGAATAAATGAAAAATAACAAACAAATTTAGAACACTAAATATCGTCTAGAAACAAATGAAAAATACTTATCAATGATCTTTATGTCAATAAACTATTAAAATAACCAAAGATTATAGTGTATTTTGTTTAACTCCTACAATAAAGCTGACTTTGGAAATTATATTAAATGACTTGGCAACATAAGCAAATACTCTGCAAAATTATAATATCTGTAGCTAACGGTAAATATAGCCCCTGAAAACCTGCAACGTTACAACTGAAACACCAAATGAGTCACCGAGGGCTGAGTGATGTCAATTTGTAGTTTGGATTTGATACGACAGATGACAGCACAGTGCTGGTTTGTAAACATTTTTCTGTCTTGCTGGTTTTTATTTGTGTCGAGGCTTTCATAGCATGCAGTTATACTGTAAAGAAAGTTGTTGTTACATGACTATGGGAAGAAAAGTTGTGAAAGAAGAAATCAAGTGGCAAATAATTGGCGTGCATAAGTGTAGCATGTGATATTCGGTTATTGCAAGCAAGTTAGATATATGTAAAACGTCTATTGAGCAAACAATAAACAAACATATGCAGAGTACCACTGCTGCTGACTTGCCGCGGAGTGGTAGACGACCGAAGATTGTAACACCCCGAGAGGACAAAACAATAGCAGGTATTTCCAAACGAAATCGAGAGGGCTTCCATTCTTAAAATTCAAATGACATGTCAGGAAAGGACTCCTAAATCAGTATCACCTATGACTTGTTCCCGTCGACTGCGTAAGGCAGGTCTTAATTCATGCGTAGCAATAAAAAACACTCCTGACAACAATTTCACGCAAAAACAGAAGACTTTGGTGCAAAACCAAGACGAACTAGAGACTTTAAAGGTGGGGGTAAGGAACTATTTAGTGTCGAGTCACGATTCCAGCTCTTTCCTAACCAGAGAGTTTGTGTAAGATGAACGACAACTGAGAGATCTCTTTCGTAAAGTTTGTCACCAGCAGTTCAAGGTGGCGGTGATTCAGTTATGATATAGAGCGTAATCTCTGCAAATGGTACCAGAATATTACTGTTCATTAATGGTTCCATGGACTCTAAAGAATATATATCTACCATGCAGGAAAATGTACAAGTCCTTCTGCAGAGGAGCTCCATGATCGTTACTTCATGTATAAACAGGATAGTGTGCCGTACCACAATCTCGTGCAACTGTGCAGTGGTTTGATAACAACTAAGTACCACTTTTAGCGTGGCCAAGCAGAAGTCCGAGACTTAACACCATAAAGAACTTCTGAAACTTCACTGGCACAAGGGTAGCTGCCTGCAGGCCCATAAATTACAGTGAATTTCGTGAGGAAATATCTTCTACTTCGAACAATATTAAGGTGCAAGAGTGTAAACACTTGTGAAGAGCATGGTGAAAAGGGTTTAATTGTTTTTGAAAGCTAAGTGAGGTCCAATAGACTATTAGGAATCTCTACATAGTGATCTGAGAGTGATCTGGATTGATTTGATGTGATTATGTAATACCAAGTGTCATTAAATTAGAAGTTCCACACATTTAATTGGGTGTATTTACACTTTTGGAAGGAACTGTACACCAAAGGGACAACGCACCGCATTCGTCTGCGTTAAGTGTAGTCATATTTTGCATTAGAATTATTTCTTACTAGGCATTACCAACATGCCTACTTTCTCCCTGTTTTATTCATATTAATAATATATGAAATATTATAATATTTGTATAAAGTATAAGTAAAAATTAAATTAAATTATAAATAAGGTACTTTTATTTTAACACTAGTATAAAACGCTTGTGAAACACGACATATTCCAGAAAATAACCAATCACGTCGTACATGAGCTGATTTTTACAGAGGTCTGATTAAAAAAATGTGAAGAAACCAGGAATGGACTATACAATACATGAGAGAAAAATAAATCTGATTTAATTTAACATTGTTTGTAAAAAACTTATTAAGTGTTACAAAACCAACAAATTAAATAATAAAACTTCTGTTTTCCCCTCCAAGTTTTTGATACAATGCCTAGACTTATTTCAATAAATACCTGCCATAGGTTTCATTTGCCGCAATTGTTTTTATAAACACCGGTGGTCTGTCGGAGTATTTATGGCAAGCGTCTGACATAACAAGTAAGTTTTTCAAACATCAAAATTCTATGTTTCGGATGGTTTTATATTAAAACGTGCACAGGCTTAGAAATCTTACGAAATAAGTCACTTATAAAGAACAGTTTCTGTCAATGTATGGAAATATAACGACAAACCAAGTATATCCATATTTTATTCGCACGTACTTTCGCATTCATTTGTTAATACATTTGAAATAGCAAAAAATTGTACACCCTGAAATAATTGTACGATATCCGAAGTCAAGTAGTTCCTTTATATATGTATGTGTGTGTATATATATATATATATATATATATATATATATATATATATATATATTCGCTTTTCGCTTTTTCTTACACTTAACATTGTACATAACAGAAGGCACATACAGTTATTCAAATAAATTATGTAAATTACTAAATAAATTCTAAGGCATCCAAGAAGAATGCAATACTTTTTACAACACAGTCGTGGGGAAATTGTATGTTATGATTTAAAGAAATATAGAGGAAATATTGATGTATTTGTGCATAACAAACCAAAGCGTCATTAAAATTAAGACGAACTAATGTGAAGATTGTGACGTTGAAATGTATTTCCAATACCTCGCTGGCTTCCAACGCGACATGTAATGGGTTGGAAACCTGTTATATTAAATGCATATCATGTGGTTTGTAACGACCCTCTGTCAATTTGGCGATACTGTCAAGTATAGTCTGTTCACGGTATGTCCACATTTTTGGGTCAACCCGATGTGTGACGTGTTTAAGTGTTTCCTAAATATGTCGTGTAACGCAATAGTTTTATACTTGTTTAATCTAAACGTTTCCTAAATATACTATCTATAAATTATAATATTTAATTCATAATTAGTATGAATTAAAGCGGAGAGAAAATAAGTGTGTTGGTAATGCCTAGTAAGAAACAGTTCACATGCAAAATATTATTAAACCGAGTGCGCAAAAAAGCAGTGCGTTGTCCCTTTGATGTAGTTTTCTTGACTAAGTTAAGACTAGTTCAGAATGAGGCGGAGGTATATGTAACTTACAAGTAGGACTTTAGCAGGGCTTCAGAAAAGTTGGCGGTAAAGGCTGGGCTACAATTGGCATTACCTAACACATTCACAGTTATAGCCATAAGCACATACGAAACACAACACAAGTACAGTAGCCTAGCTACAATTGATATAACGATAATAATATTAGTTTATGTTTCTACATTTGTACCAAAGAAATTGTGTTCTGTATAGTTGGTAGTGGTTTTTTGCCAAAAATAAATCTTTTCAAGTGATCTGAGACGTTTTTAAAACTTAGAAATGATTTTCATTTCAATTTTTACTACTAACATTACATAAAAACGTTATAAAACTTCCGTGGTTGCGATTATCCAGAAATAAACGAAAGAAAATATCTGCCCGAGAAGTGAATTCAAAATACACACTTTCTTGATTTGTAAATAAGTTTTTCATTTGATAACGTAGTATAATATTGACGCACAGCGATAGTAATAAGGAAAGTTAATCCAAGTTGAACTCGTCTTGTTACAATAACTGTGCTTACGTAAGTGCTTATCGCTATGCGTAATTGTAGTCACTCGAACTGAAAACAGGCAGTTTAACTCTTATGTACATCACTGTGTTGTGTTAGTAATGTGCTTATAGCAATTGTAGCCCGGCCTATGCGGCGAATGGCCGCCAGACGCGCGATGCATTGGTCATGCGACTCAGGATGGCGGTCTGTTCGTCTCGTCGCTCAGCCAAGCTGTCGCCGGGATGGAGCCAGCCGTCTGGCACAAGAAGAGAACGATATCGCCCAGAGTAATGAACAACAGCGTGGTTCGCCTTAGCTCACAGACCTCATTACACGAAACACACCCTGCAGCTGTGCACGAGATGAGTGCCGCAGACTACGTTGTACGCTCGTCGAGTGACTGTTTGGAACACCTTTCCATTACTTTACATTCCCGCCTACCAAGTCCAAGCACGTAGACAATACTACAGGCTATTCACGGCAAAGTGAGCACGTTTCTAGCCCTCTCATTTGGAATAATAGTCAAATATATTTTATTGTAGCCTTATACGTTAATTTTTGAGTCCGGGGAAATGTATGCACTGTGTTTATTACTTACACGGAAATATTTATTTATAGAAGTGGCGGAAGGATAGAAAATGGCTGATACGAAAAAAATAACTAGGGCTTACAAAAGTGCTCACTTTACTGTGAATAGCCTATACCAACATGCGTTGTGGTATGCTGCTGTGCCCACTTCACATACGATGGCGAGGAGGTTTTTAACCCTTGATATAAACAACATGTACCATTCGTTAATAAGCTTACAGTACTGAAGCCGCCAGTGTGTTCATGGCGACAGTCGGTGTGTGATTTCCTGCAGGAATTCCCTGTTGGTATTGCCTACGCGCCTGGAACTGTATCGCTGCAGCCGAAGTTTTGTGCACGTTTTTCACAGAGACGGTGGGTCCTGGGCAGTTTCAACAAGAGGATCATTTTTAACACCTACTATCCGAAATAAACACGGCTTATACATTCACGTTAATGTCTGTCTGGAATATATCCCCCCCCCCCCCACAAGTCATCATCCTTATAACTTTTAAATCCGCAAACCGAATTTCACCAAACTCGGCCCACATGTAATATTTAATAATTACATCCGACTTTTATAGTTCTCGATCAAATCGAGTACAAATTTTGGAAATGGCGGCATTTTAATATTTTGGCTACAATGTTATATCTCGGCGCCGTATAACTTATTTAAACCAAATTTAAAACATTAGCCGAGCATGATGAAAGGCAGTAATGTTATTGGTTCGTTGGTTTGGAACTAGTGCAGCATGACAAAAAAAAGTTTTCAATATTATATCTCGGGAACTACACAAACTAGTTCTGCCAAGTTTGACGTATAAGTAATACTAATGTAGGTCATGTTATTGCATGCAATTAAATGTGAAAGGTGCATATTTCAAAAATAGCGATCATATAAATATTTTTAGGTTCGTTTGCTTTATATACCATACCGTTTGAGCGATTTTGACCAAACTTTTTATGTTGAAAATATCTATTATAATTATCAAATGTGTCAACACAAAACCTCTTTTATGTGCCATTTTGTAAGCTATCACCACGTGAAAAATAAGATGTCATGTCATGTCTCGGAAACAATCAACCGATTCCTACCAAAGTTGGCAAACAAGGAGTACTACAATCGGCAATGTAAGCTTAAATGTTTTAAGCGGACCAGGCACTAATTCTCAAAATGGTGGCAATATAAATATTTTAGCTTAGTATTCTGCATCTACGAAACCATGTAACCAATTTCTATTTAACTTGCATGCTGATAGTATCTTTTCAATAATCAAATAGGTCTACATAAGGACTCTCTTGTCCGCCATTTTATCAGAAAGTCTGGCATGAAAAAATATAAAGTTTTGTTATGCTATATCTTGGGAAAAATGAACTTAAGTTTGCAAACATGTAAGACTATGGCACGCTATGACAACTGATAGGCTATGTTTTAAGAGGGCCAGGCACATGTTTTCAGAATAGCGGCCATATATGCATTGTAGCATAGTATGTGATACCTACGGAAGACAATATCCAAGGGATGTTAGGGAAATCCCCCCCCTTCTTTTCGCCCTCCTCCCTCCTCTCTTATATATACATATATTATACACATACAGGATGTGTGTGTGTATATATATATATATATATATATATATATATATATATATATATATATATATACACACACACACGTACAGGATGTGTCAATTATCTTGACCACCAACAATAACTCCGTACTGGGGCAACAAATGAAACATGTGTTTCACACAACGGTTGTTGGTATAACTGGAAGGGGGGAATAATACTGCTGGAGAGTCAGACTTACAGCATTATTTATTAGTGAGATACGAGTGTTAACACCAGTTTTTTAAACGGCACCATGTATCTATTTGTCAAACTTTCAATTAAGCTCGCCAAAACCTATTCAAAATGTATCACAATGTACCAGTCTAATAAATAGATCGTTAAAGACGCTACATACATTGGGACTCACAAGGGTTCAGGAAGGTCCGTTATGTGATGTCCTGCGGCACGATTGCGCTGCATGGTACAATACAGCACGACATTGACGCTCTACATTTAATGTAGAGGTGATGCAAACTGTGCAGGTACTCAGAGTTGCGCACCCCATTTCACAGAGGTTGCACTTGCAGGAAACAAAGGAACACACAGGACGTGACGACTACTCAACCAGTCATCCGTGTGCAGTCGAATTCAGTACACTGTGACAGGATGACTGGTTCTGTTAAATGAAGAGGTGAAGAGACTTGGGCAGCTCTTAACAGCGAGGTCTTGAGAGCCTATGAGGGTGATTGAAGTGAGTATGAGGGGGCGGGGGAAACGGGATATCCCCGAGAAAACCCTCCAACGGCATCGTCCGGCACGATTCCCACTTGCGAAAATCGGGTGACCCGGCTGGGGATTGAGCCCGGCTAACCATGGTGGGAGGCGAGCGTGCTAATCACTCAGCCACCGTGGCCCCTCATTCTGTTAAAGTTCAGCGTAATGCTAGTCAGGCGGAGCAACTCTACAGAGACAAGACCCCACCGTCCAGATGGATGTTTTCCCGTCTCGTTGTGGAGTATTGCGAAATTGGCAATTTGAACCCACAGCAACGCAATCGTCGTAGAACTCGCACAGATGAAGCTGTTGAGGTTGCTGTTCTCGTTTCTCTAGCAGTTTCCACAAGTCAGCCCTTGCCAACTTGAAGCCAAAATTGGCATTCCGAAAACGAGTGCATATCGCATTCGTAAGCGTAATACGTTCCATCCGTATCATGAACACTTACACCAAGAATTGTACGGAAATAATTTCCAGAATAGTGTAGAGTTCTGTCAATGGGCACAGCATTAAAATATCGCCAACCCAAACTTTTTTTCGGGTGTTCTTTTTACCTATGAATCGTCGTTCTCCAACTCAGGCCAAGTGAATACGAGGGACATGCTATATTGGGCCGTCGAGAACCCAAGTTGGCTTCGACAGGTGGACCACCAGCGTCAGTGGAGAATTAACGTCTGGTGTGAGATGGTTGGCAATAAGGTTATAGGGCTTTATTTCGTAAATGGTAACCGAAACGGCAGGGAGCATGCTACCTTCAAACAATTCTTCCTGGTCTGCTGACTTCCCAGAAGTAGTATTTTCCCTTTCCAGTTATGTAATTTTTGTATGCAACACTTTTTCGTTTGGAGCCCCGGTATGGAGTTATTGTGGGTGATCAAGATAAATGGGACATTTTGTATAAGCAACGAACTTTAAAAAAAAACAGCCAAACACGAAACAAAACACAAAATACGCGAATATAAAATCTTTTTTCAATAGGTATATTTGAATTACTGCGTGTACAAATATATGTTCACTCGAGAACCAAATACCTGTAGAAATATTTTAAGCCACTTATCTATTTCTTCGTCAGCGACTCAACGGCAACTCAGTCTTTTATACATTTTGCTGCGCACACTCAAATTGTCCCTGCACGAAAATACAATACCACAATAATCGTACTAGTGCATTAGAGACTGAAACCCCGCGACAAACCTTAACCAGGCCTCGTTCGACCTCAAATGGATCTCATTAAACCTCAATCGACCTCACTTCTAGCCCCCCTTCCTAGTGCACTTGCCCATAGAATTTTACATTAAAAATCCTCTTGCGGCCTAGTACTAACAGTAATGCTTTAATATTATACATAGCAATTAAAGGTATTGCCTCTTGCTTGGAACTGTGCATTTAGTAATATGTCTCATGTTTCGGTTTGTGAAATATTTCCTGTTATTTCGGTACACTGGACCGAGCCTTTTTGCAATGCGACGAGGTAGAACGTT
This sequence comes from Dryococelus australis, assembly GCA_029891345.1. Classification (NCBI taxonomy): domain Eukaryota; kingdom Metazoa; phylum Arthropoda; class Insecta; order Phasmatodea; family Phasmatidae; genus Dryococelus; species Dryococelus australis. The sequence goes on from CM056997.1 coordinate 137,760,581, forward strand.
TGACTGTTTTGCTCTGCACATTTGGCCTACATCCTGAGCCTGTATTACTTGGTTACGTCAATAATGAGTACACTGTGATATACTTACTGGGTTTATAAGAGAATTCATTCAATTGCTTTTAATTTTTGGTGTCGTGTTTCTAATAACATATTATTAATGCGTGCAGGACGGGTTCTGGTATGTAGGGCTTATTTACATGGGCTACTCCGTTTCTCACATCTAGGAAATTTTTAGTGATACTTTTTATCGTATTTATGTTCAATTTTTAATTATTTGCTTTTCATTGTAAAGGGCTTCGATACGATCTTATTTTGGCGTCCCCTTCCGACGTTTGCGTTTGATACATAGTTATAATTGTAGATTTTCTTTTATATTTTGATTGTGTATGTATATCCATGAAGGGTTAAGTTATTGGAAATATACCTTTTACTTGAAACTTGGAAATGTTTTTGAGTGCTGAGCGATTTTGTTTACGAATTGTCCTGGAAAATATTTTATTGCAAATAACTGAAACAACAATTTAAACGCTGTGTGCTGCAATTGAGGCCGCTTGGGTAGGCAACACGCCAAGCCTGTGTGTGCATAACTCCAGCAGAAAACGTTTTAGTTAAAAACCGTCCAACGTGTCTGAGCGAGGTCTGGTTACGAATGTCATTTAAGAAACGTTACGCGTCTGTATACATTTTGCAGTTCCTCCATTTATCTCTAAAGCATGTTTTTGTGATAGTGAAAATGGCTCAAACGGGTGTTTTTCACGGCCAGTTTTAGGTATACACATTCCGGCATAAAAGATTAAAAAATATATAGGGGCGTGCATCAAACCTTTATTTTTATTATTACGTAATGAAATGGCAGAGTCTTCGCTGAAAGTCTCACAGCGGCGCGTTATCGACGGTAAGACTGCACGCCAATACCGTGCTTTGTGCGTAGAGGCGATGAGAGAGTTGATGCGCATGTCTCGGTCGTCCTTAGCGCTCCCACGCTTTTAGGCCTCAAGTGGAAAATTCCTTCAACCAGGTGGCTACCTTAATTAAAAATCGTTGTACTTTTTGCAAGCTCCATGGGGAAAAAGATATATATATATATATATATATATATATATATATATATATATATATGATTTTTTGTTATTTAATTCTGGTGCCATTTAAATGGTATTGTCTCACTCGTAATTCATATTATTACTACAACTTTGTTCTTGATATTATAAGCTGAAAATTCAAAGCGATTATACTTGTCGTCCGTGCTGGTTGGTACGTACGTCAAATCGGAGGCATAACAGAAATTTTACCCCAAGCCCCCAAAATCCCCGGGGCCCCAAAAAGTAGCTTTGTCCCAGGCCCTAAAAATCCTGTGGGTGACCCTGACATATACTACGCATGTTCACTTTTAAAAAGAGATTAAGACGATACCCATAACGTGTTGTATATGATCTCCTACAAACATAGAAGTTGATAGTATTTAGGTACAGATAAACAGAAATCGCTACATAGCTGGGCAGGGGAGCCTAAAGTCTCGGCGATAACAAGGTCATTACAGATGAAGTAACATGTTGAAATAAGCAGGAATAGGGAAGCACGCGGCCATGGCTTGTACTAAGGGAGAACTACAGCAATGACTTAGAATGATTTCCAAAAAAGGAAATTCAGGACAGCCGGAGAACGACTCGAACCCAGGTCTTACTAATGAGAATACAGACAACTTACACTGCGTCTTTTGCGCAGCATAAGCGGAATCAACATCCTACGTAATCACATAGTCATTTTTCACGTGATGTTAACAGTACTCTTGGTATAGCCATATGTTAAATATAAGGTAAAGGCTATTCAGGGTAAAGTGAGCACTTTGAAAACCCTTTTATTTGGAATAATAGTCAATAAATACATTTTATTGTAGTCTTAGACGCTGACTTCAGAGTATGGTGGAATATACACACTATGTTTATTATTTATATGGCAATATTTATTTAAAAAAGGTGGTTAAAGGCTAAACTATGGCTGAAAGGAAAAAGTAACTAAGGCCTCAAAAAGCGCTCACTTTACTGTGACCAGCTTATACTGCTAGTGCCACAAGTCCTGGTGGGTGAATTTACGGGGAGTACGGTTTGACCGGCGAGGAGAGAATTAACGTGTGTGCGCAGCCGGAATGCCGTGCTGAAAATATTGGTCTCCGTATTATCAGTTACTCGCTGGCCTATGCGCGCCAAATGTTTTTGTAACAGTTTGTACACACCCGGGCTGTCACTAATACCAGCTGCAGTTGGCAGAGACGTGCCGCCGGCCCAAACACAGGCATTTAGGTTAATATAGGCTATTAAATGTAAAGTGATCACTTTTTGAAGTCCTGTAGAACGTATACCTCATTTGCGAAAGCGTATTAAGTACATATCTTGCGTAATGCTCTTAACTATTCACAATATAGAACGTATATCACATTTGCGTAAGCATAGGAAGAACGTATCGTACGTAAGGCTCTTGACTATTCGCGCCAAGCTTTTATATACAAAATATAAATTGATATTATGGCTGTTCGACCACATCTTACAAGTTCTACAAATTGTGTATATATTATAATTATTTTTCCCTTTTTAGTTGCATTTATAAATAAAAGGTTGGTATTAAAAGTTTGTTTTACATTAATTTTATTTTTCACATAATCTCCAACCATATGTTTGTATCACGAATATGGCTTTCCCGTACTAAGAAAGATCCCCATGATGTATCGTGATCGACCAGTAGTTTGCGTTCATTCCGATATGGAACATACTGTAGCAGCAAACTATAATAATAGTTTTCAGAACCATTTGCCGCTACAAAAAAAAAAGGCACGTGCGCAACAGCAGTGACACTTCTAATCTACATTTTACTGTTACTTAATTCTGTAAAACAAACTCGATACGACGTTTACTGCATGTAGTTGTAGAGTTCCTATGGCCACCTTCCGGCTCCATCATTAGATCAGCTTAGTGTGGTACCTTCACATTGTATTGTCATGGGAACTACGCATGTATGCCAAACTTCGGTCCAATTGGATAACGAGAAGTGGTTTAAAATCGACTTGCAAGATTTCACCCGAACGTACAAACTAACTAACAAGGCAAGTTAAATAAGAGCTTGTAAAAAGTGGTGAAATTATAGAAATGGTCAATAGTAAAAAAAAAAGCTAGGGTCTTAAAAGTGCCCACTTTACCGTGAAAGTTTTGAAGTTTCGGATGCATCAGTATTACCACGTCATTAACCCGACTAATTATTTTCTAATTGCGGATTCAGATGTAATCGTATATCAGTACTCTAGTTGGGTGCTAGCCTTCTACAGCAACGTAAACGTGATATAAACCGTGTCGGAAACCGCTAAGAGAGCACTATTTAGGTTACTAAATCGACCACGTGACCAAGTTTAGGCCTTAAATATTTGGGGATTTACGGTAAAAATTTACTGAGCTGGAGAAGCACACTCAATCACCAAATACTTCCGCAAAAGCGTCTGCTATTGTTTACATATAATTTTCACGCATTTTACCTTACAAACTACGAATACTAAAACCAGTAACACAGTAGGAAAACTTAACAATGACTCACAAGTGCGTAATAATGTTCATTACGCATAATATTTGTACTTATGGAAATTAGTTTGAAAAGAAATTTTTTAAAAAATATCATAAATTCTAAAATAATGTTTTAAATTAAGAATTTCCTTAATAGCACGAGTAAATAAAGGTATTTTATTATTATCCGAGATTTAATACTAGTTAATTTTTTCGTTGCCTAAAAACAAACAGCAAAACGTTCAGTAGGCTAATGCAGTTCCAAAACGAAACACTAGGAACGCTGCTCAGTGTCGTTCGAATTTCAGCACCCAAAATCCTAAATGTTCAAATAACGGTTTCGGATACAACTATAATTTCTAACTAAATTAACTTAGATGTTCAGAAAAAGCTCAGATTTCTGTATGCAAAACCAAGAAGCACAGAAAGGTTCCAACAATTGTTCGGAATCTATTTCCAACGTGACCATCACAGATCACTGCTTCGTTTGAACCATATTTACCTACTGAAACAGTATACAAACTACTCACGTGAATAAATTGTATTACTAACCTAAGCTTGACTTGGCATTCATTTTCTTGATCACATTTAACACGTCTCAAACTATTCTTCAAAAACCATGTAACACTATACTATCTTGATTCACAAAGTACACGCCTTTTAAATATCTAAAAACCTGTGTTGCCAACAAAACGTTTTGAGAGAACGTTCCTTTCAAAATTGCAGCCCGCTCTCTTCATTGTCGTGACACCAAAGTTAAAACCGGCAGACGGAACTGCCACGAGGAGTGACGTAATAAACAACTTCAAGTACCAATGTACACATATGTACAGACGACGTTGTCGGAGATGCACACCGCACTTATCAGCACGTAAACTCAGTTTTTAAGTTAACAATGCAAGTACGAAGGCAACATTGAATAGCAAAGAGCAAACGCATGTGCAGTTAGTCAACGATTGTAGTTCCTTTCTGCAGTATAGCCAACTGTTACCAACTCTTTGTTTTCCATAGTGAAAGTAAGGTACTGGTAAGAGGAAGTGCGCTAACAAAGATATAAGAAACGACCGGGAGGCTTTGTACTCAATTGAAAAGTTGAAATAGCCACAGAGAAAGTTAGAATCAGATACAATAAATGTCAGCTCTCGGTATACTATAACAGTATCAAATTTTATGGCTATGAAAACTGAATACTAGCGTTTTTGTAACACGGCAATAAAATTTAGTGGTAAAATTTACTATCACACGACTGCGCCTGCTGTTCCCGGTAATCGAAGTGTCCATCGAGCAAGACAAAGCGATAGCAGTGATATATTTACGTGATGAATTCAGTAGATGACCATTAGAGTACGTCCTATAAAATCGATACTCGTTTTAAGTATTCGTTCCTTGTTCAGTGAACACGTGCGTCATTCATCATGCAGAAAAAATCAATAATGACTTTGCTGCATGAAAGAGCGCATCAACCAGGCAAAATGCGAGATTACATTCTGCAGTGAACTTGTGAACAGCGCTGATAGAATTGGCTATTTCACCACAATAAGGTAAGGGGTTATGGGGTTCATACAAAAATCATATGTTTATGCTGAATAACTTCTTTACTGATTAGTTACTGATTCACCTAAATTCTTACGTTATTTTTTGTTCGGTTACACTGAATGAAAAAATACGGCTCTTTGCCTACGTGTCTAGCAGTGTATTGTAAGAGCCATTTTATGGATCTGTTTTGTGTCGTACGACTCGAAGTCGTACGCATTGAAAGTGCCTTGAGATAAATGATTCATTTTATGCATGCGACTTGAAAACGCCCGACTTTCTTTGTCGTCCGTTTTCTAAGTCATATCGTCCTCTCCTAGGAAACGCACGATTTCTATAAACGTACGTTTTCTGAAGTACATGGCATGCAATGGATCGTTTTATGCAAACGGATGACTTGGTGAGTCGTCCGCAGTGCTGCCAACCGTGTCTACTGTTGTGTTTCCTTACCTCGCCCGGCGTGATTTATTGTCGAAGCATGTGCTGTGTGACCCCATTGTTACTGTTGTAACACGTGTTTGTCTGTGAATCCATTTAGTCTGTGAAATTTGAAACATGGACGACTTCAACACAGAAGAGTTAATAGATGCGATACAAGGAAGACAATCAATCTGGAATACCGCTTCGGATGATTACAAGAATAGAAACCTACGAACAACGCAGTGGATCAAAGTGTGTGCACAGTTTAAAGAAGACTTCGAACAACTAGAGGCAAAGGACAAAGACCTTTTCTGTAATATAATTCAAGCAGAATGTCATATGTATTGGGTAAACTAACCAGGGCCATGTTCGAAATGACCAATATATTATAGTGTAAATTCGTGATTTGGTAGGTATCAATTTTGATGTTGACAGTCACTTGTTTCACACTCGTGCAACAGAATGTTAGATAACAATAGAATATAACTTTAAATATCACTTTGGCTTAAACTAACGTAATATTTCTACAGTCATTCTTGGAATGCTCCAAAATACCTGTACACGAAAATGTTGGCAATGCAGCCCTGGAAGTAAACCTCCAAGATTACAACATACGTCCTAGACAGGAGGACGCACATCTATCTTAGAGTATGGTTCATAGACGAAGTAAAAAAAGACTGAAACAGAAAATCGAATATTATCTAGGTAATTTCCAACAATCAAAAACAGCAAGAACACAAGAGCCTCGTAACGATGACACCGATGTCTTTAACTCCTTACTTCCGATTGTACAACCTCTTCCCATGCCCCTTAAAATGAAGTTCCAAATGGACGTAATGAGAGTGGCAATGGAATACGCGGTAAAAGCAACTCCAGCATCTTCCTTATTTCATTGCTTTCAAACACCATCAATTCCTCTGCTCCCAGCACAGTTCAATCTATGCGAAAGAATGTACCCTTCTATGAACAACTAGCAACTACCCATAACTTCTCAACCAATCATTGATCTACAAAACATGTTATCCACCTACCATCAGCTGCAAAGTCAACCAAGCTCCACTGGCAATCTTCCACTAATAATAAATTTGTGTGGTGGGTGGACCCAGGGCGAGGCAATACCCTCCGAGTGACGGGCTTTCCAGCTGGGATCCGTAGGTGCTCATCATTCCTAAACATAACATGAAATGAGACCCTAGGATGGAGCGGCACTTGAATTTCAAGGTCGGGGGAAATGGGAGTACCCTGAGAAAACCCGCCGGCAAGCGGCATCATCCAGCACGATTCCCACATGCGAAAATCCGGGAGCGATCCCACCGGGGATCGAACCCGGATCGCCGTGGTGGGAGGCGAATGCGCTAGCCACTGCACCACCACTGCCCCTAATCTTCCACTGATGGACGCTAATGGCCCACCCATAAACCTTTCCCCTTACTAAAGTCCAATACAAGGTCCAGCCAATACAGAAACTGGTCCATCCAAAACTGTTTCCCTTGATCATATTCAACTGTAAAATAGCCAAGATGTACGAAACTGTCGAGGAACTACAGCAGATATCGTTTCAAAGTCCCCTGCGCCACCACATACCCTAGACAGTTATTGAAAGGGATCTAATGAAAGTTATTGCTCTGAATTGTCAGACAACTCTCCAAACTGTTTTAGTTAATATTACTTTCTTTAAAGACAGTGCAGTATCTTTGCCGGTTATTGGAGAAATGTATAAGGACCTCCACACTAAAATTTGTTTACATATTTGTGTCTCTCTTGAGACACTTTTTGGGAAATAAATAGTTTCGCCAACACCTTATGTTATTGTTTTTCCTTACCTCAGAGTATTTGCTAACATTTCTTGTGTAGAAAACGCTATAACTTGCACCAGATCTTGCCTCTCTTCAATAGCCCTTTGTCATTTCACCACTAACTCATCAAACGATGTAACGAACATTCTAAAATAATTAAATAATTTCTCTTTCCCATCTCTCAATAATCCAAACAAGTTACGAAATGCACCGTCTACATGTCACGCACAATTTGTTGGCTGCACATCCCATCTTCTTCGCCTTATTTTTCTCACAATGCGATAATAGGCATACACCACGCATACAGTGGATCATGTTGGTAATACTAAAAATGGACGACATTTGTTGCTGAATGTAGTATTTATAAAATGCACGACTTTCTGTCGTATGCTGTCATACGACACAAAACGGGTGCATAAAAGGGCTCTAAGGTGAACACTGGTTCCGGCTCAGTTCAGCTAGCTTCGGTCAAGTGACCAACTATCAGTGTAAAAAAAACGAATAAAATCTAAATTCCTTAGTTTTTATCTCTCATTTGGGATAGTCATTAAGTACAGGATGGATCAGCTATGTCTTCAGCACCTTTGAAATCAAACTTTTAAAATATCACTGCACATGTCTTAATGGACACACTGACCTGTATGTGCCTAGTAAAGTTGGTAACGATGCACAGTGGGGCCAAACAGCACTGTTCTTTGGGGGGGGGGAGGATTCTTACTAAAGTGGAGATATGTTATATTCAAACGATCGATAAATCCCTTAACCAGATGTTTGTAATAGTCACGAGGTCTTTGGAATGCAGCTAATGTACAGGACATGTCAGAACTTGAGAGTATGTGGACCAGTGAGAGAGAAACTATCTATCTGGGAAGTCATTAACCAGGTAAGCACATTTTCGTGCAATTGCATATAGGGTTTGTGAATTCAGTAGTGTATTAATGGGACCATAAAGACAATGCACCATAAATTTGAAAAAAGAAAACGTTTCTTGAAGATTTTAGTATATATCTAGAAATATCATGTTCCTCATCATGGCATTTATAATTATTTAACACAAGATACTTGCCGTAACTGTAAGCAGTTGCTGCTCATAACTGCTCCTTTTGAAACAGTAGCAGTTTAAATAGTTGACAGCTTATAAAATCGATTTTGCAAGTATGCATGATATAAAGACACAAAACATTCCTATGTCTTTCTTTGCAGGTTCCAGTTGTACCGATTATGTTTTTATAATTGGAACATAACTTTATGATACCCTGAGGCAATCTGGATCAAGGAGCAAGGTACGGTTTTGAAAGACTTCGTAGTCCGAATCAAGACAATACACAGACGAATGTTTTCCAGGTCTTAACAAGCGAATTTCATTTTTCGTATCCGATTTTAAGAACGGATGACAACAATCTCGTAGGATAGAAGAACGTTTTTGGGGAAGAACAAGGACTGACTAGACACATCAGTGGGGTTTCCAAACGATGAAAGGGTTGCTACTAGAAAACATATGGGTCGACTTACAAAGAGTTTCGATGAATCATGTCATAGGGCAAAACTACTGAAAATAGAAAACTTGCGAGCCACATATTCAAGTGACGAACTTTCATTTGTCGCTCAAATGAGCTTGCGCTCTTGTGGCAAAGCGGAAGCCTCGAAAATTGTAAAAGATATAACAGCAACATTACCCTGCAAGCTTCGAAATATCAAGAACCTTACAAAATATTCTGTAGTCCACCAGTGAAGCAGCTCACAGGAACAGAAGCGCTTGCCATGTGTATTGATACTCAGCAATACTATCAGAAACTGCAGCTGAAATTAACCTACAGAGACTTCTTAACCACACTGCCTCTCGTCTTCTGGAGTCTCAGAAGGACGTATTTCACAATGCAGTTCAGAACATAAAATTAACCCTGAATTGCAAGTGGAGATTCGACGGTTCTCCACAATCAGAATACAAGCAAATGTTTTCAAATGACTCCGGTAGTACACACTCGAACTTCTTACTTTTTTCCTTTGTGCCTATATGTCTAGTTAACGACAACTCGGAAGGACAAGGGCCGAAAGTTTTCTGGCGAAATCCATAACCTTTGTCAACATGTTACTCTATCGCCCATCCGATTTCAGTTTCAATGTGAAACCGCAGATATTTAAAAAATGGAACAGGATGACATCAAACGGCAAACACAACAATGAAATCCTTTTATTGGCGAGTTAGGCGGCAAACAAGTTGAAATTATCTACAGCATTCTTTTCACTATTGTTGATGGCAAAGAGTGCAATGCCATTACAGGAGCTGCATCTATTCAGAGGTGTTTCCTTTGTAATCTCATATCAGAAGACTTCTACAACCTGGATAATGTGCTGCGCCCAGAGATAGTCGATTATTCAAGACTCAGCTTCGGGTTATCTGTGCTATGCACACATTAAGTTCTTTGAGTGTTTGCTCCAACTTTGATATAAACTTCCACTTGAGAAATGGCAAGCTCGGAGCATCGAGCAGAAGAATATTGTCTCGAAGAACTCGCACAGATGAAGCTGTTGAGGTTGCTGTTCTCGTTTCTCTAGCAGTTTCCACAAGTCAGCCCTTGCCAACTTGAAGCCAAAATTGGCATTGTCTCGAAGACAAAGAAAACCAAAATTGGCATTCCGAAAACGAGTGTCCTATAATAAGTTGGTTAAAGTACTGATGTGAATCACTAAACGACGAACCGTCATCGAGGCAAGATTTTCTGAACTGTTCAAGGTTTTCAAACTCCTAACACATTCATTTTTAAAGAATTGACTATTACGGATATGGAAGACCACACAACCATCTCCAACTTCAAAACCACCGTTCGACTGGAAATACCAAAATCCGAAGTATAAGAAGACAAATACATGGATCATCAAATATCACCATGGTCTAGCATAGGAGAGTGAGTATATGGACTGTGATAATATAGATGGTATTTGCAAGAACTACTTTAAAACTGTGAGATATTCGGGTGTGGACTCAAGCAAAAAAATTTTAGAGAGTGCGTGGAATGGCCAAATAACAGATATACATAAAGACTACATCTGTCCTTCATTTAAAAAGCTACATCAAAGGTATGGCTATAAATCACAATTTGTCTCAGCAGGCAAAATTTTCAAACTAATATTGAAATGGTTGTTAATGACTCACTGGGGTGACATGGAAGATGACAGTCTGCCAAAGTCCCCAATCGATAATATACGGCTAATGCTATAATGGTTGGCACAACCTATGGTAAGCAAAGACAGAAATTAAGATTGTGGACTAATGACTGTAATTTAGTACGTAAGTTATTGGTTTTTGAACACTTGTACAGTTTACAGATGGAAGAAAAAGATCATGAAGTCACTTGCTTGTGCACGCAGAAATCCAGATGTAAATTGAATATTAGCAAATTGTTTGCAAGGTTGAGCAAACCCTTCAGAGCCTGTGTAAGGAAGAAATAGTCTTATTATCACTTTAACTTTCCTACTGTAAACATGATTTTCTTCTATCCAGCTGATCTTTATGTCTGTCACCCCAGGAAAGTCAAATGTTGAATACTCTTTTTAGTCTAGCAGAATACTACATCAGTTTGGAAAGACGTGCGATGGATTGTTTCATTTCAGAAATATCCATTGCCCGTTAAAGGGCGAAAAAAGTAATGATTTAATATTTTGCCCAGACCTTAAAAAATGTCCTGCCTATCATATGCGCCCGACTAGATTTTTACCTGTGAGCATTGAAGAAATGTATTCGAACTTTCATGAAACATTTTCTGAATTACCAGACTATAATATCACATGCACCCATACACAGAAAATGTTAACAATCAAACAGACGAGAAGATTAAAACTGTACATATTGCTATTTGTTAAGGAGAGAATGGAGATATTAAAGTGAAGAAATTACATAAAAAGTGTTTTTGCAAACACCCAATGATGACAAAATGTAATGTACTCTGTAACCAAAATGTAACTTAATGCAGAGTTTGAAACTACTTTACTGTTTTAATGACTACCCTAGTGCATGAAGTGTAATTAAACTGTGGGCTGTAGTAGGGCCTATATGTTTTCACATATAAATAATCATGACAATGAAATGATTTTAAAATATAACTGAAAGTTACATAAACTTTGTTAGCATGAAAACACGCACTTGACAATAAAAATATATGTTTTTGCCTGTTTGCACATCTTCGTCACATAAATGTTAAAGGTTTGTGTGCAGGATATTGAATAAATAAAATATTAGTAATTTGAAAGTGCTGTAATACATAAAACTGTGTAAATGTACATCGTAGAATTCAGAATTATTGTGTTTAAAACTAATAATGTATTTGAATTGGTTCCTATTGCACTTTCTCGCAACCCCTAGAATTTCCTATTAGTTCGAGCGCAGACTGTAAAAGGGGTGCGACATCTGGTTATTTTGTCATTTGTCTTCAGACTTCCTAACTGTGCAGATGTCTCTGCTCATCAATTGATCAGGCATTCACTCTCTTTTGTTTCAAATTATAGTTATTGGTGAGTAAGGAGAGGGTAACATTTAGACATTGCAATGAGTCCCCCATAAATTTGACACATTTATTCAGGGTTGAAAAGTAATTCTTTTTCCATCTCGTCCTTGCTCAATGACGAAATGTTGCCCAAACTGCAACATGTCTTTTTGGACACAGTGTTCAATGCTATGCTAAATGATGCACAGATACATAATGATAAGTTAAATTCAGACCCTGATTTTGCATGATTTTTAAGCAGCGTAGGGCTCCCCTTCTAGCTTGAATCATGGCATAACCTGGCCTATTAAGCTTAGTGTCAACATAGCATGTAAATATGCTAGGAATGCAAAGGAAAGCACTACAGAGACATTTTATTTTCAGAGTAAAGCTCTTCCTGTCCTTCATTCGACCGATGTTGGTGAAATTTACAACAAAATCATAGTCCCTTACCTTACTACTAGACTTGGGGAATTAAGTGTGAGGGGTAGTGGCTGGTCAATGCATCTTATATCGCATATGGACATCCATATTTCGCGATATAGGTCATTTACCATCGGTGCTGCACACACTAAATTACCTAAGTTTATTGACAATCAGCAGGAGTGCATTAATGTACAGTGCCCGAAAGACATGTGCTTCCATTACACGACAGTAGCGGCTTTATTTCCTGCCACCCAGAACCCCACAGATACTATTTATATCGAAATCCTCACCAGATTTTTAGATACTGAAAGTATGTCGGCTCCTGTAGTACTGCAGGACATCGGTAAGTTCGGGGAGACCAATTATATTTCTATCAATGTCTACTGTGTTGTAGACATTGATAGCAACATAATTGACGAAACTTTCGATATGGAGGGGATAATTGTGCCCATGTGTATTGCTCCTCTACGACATACCCACCATGCAAATGTATTGGCCATTCGTGCTAGTGGTAATACAGCATATTTGCATTTTGTTGCAGTAAAAAACTTGTCACAGCCAATTGTGTAATAGGAAAAACAAAAAACATGTTTGCTATAATTGTCTCCAATACTTTGTCAGTGAGAAGAAACACGCAAACCATAGTGATTTGTGTCAGCAGCACAAGGCTGTTGGCACTACTTTCCCCACTGGAAACGACAAATACTTGGAATTGAAAGATTACAGCAAACAGCAAATATTGGGTTTCGTTGACTATTGCGATGTAGAGAGTTATTTGCAACCCTTGTCCACCTGCCTGACAAGTAATGAAACAAGTATTACAACTACCATAAACCAATATATTCCATATGCTTGTAGCATTTTGTTGTGTTTGTGGGTGAGGATTGTATGTATCAAATGGTGGATAAATTGGTTGATTTGACAAAGTGGGTTGCAGGAATATAGTGACTGTTTCAATGAAGCCAAAAATTGCAGCTGACAAAGCTAGGTTGGCGGCACAAACAAGTTGTCATATTTGTAAGAATGAGCTCTGTACAAATTATTTTGTCGATCACGACCATCTGCCAGGCGAAATCAGAGGCCACAAACATAATAAATGCAACTTGAATTTCAGACCACCTAAAAACAACTTGTAGCTGTATTTCATAACCTGAAAAATTACGATGCTCTCTTTATCATAAAGCCTTTGATTGAATGTTACATAACACAACCCGATGGAACCATGGAAATCGAAAACCCGGGTAAGATCAAAGGGATTGAAATGACCCTGGAAAAATCTAAATCCACCGCCAAACACATTCCTAATGGGACTGGCTTGAAAGTAAAAGGTCGATATTTTCAATTGTGTTTCATTGACTCATTTCAATTCGCGAGTGCATCTCTGGGAATAATTGTTTCTTTTTTTGCGGAAGTGGATTTGTCTTTTCCAGACGAATGCCACGATGCACGGTCAGATCTGTCTCTTGCTCCAGTGTCTGGCATACCTCCAAACGGCTCGCATGAAAAATTACTTTTGACGCTCGTCCCACAGAAAAATTATATTGTACATGGTGAAATACTGAGGCACTATTTGATGTATGGTGCCAAACTCGATGCTGTTCATCACATTCTGCTCTTTGAACAGGATACATGGATGGCTGCATATATCAGATTTAAAATCGATTAACGTGCCCAGGCTGCGAACAACTTTGAGAAATTGTTTTATAAATTGATGAATAATTCTATATATGGAAAAACTTTGCAGAATGTCAGCTGGGAACGGGACATCAGAGTCGTATCACGATATGACACAACATATGGGTCGGCAGAATTGATTGGGCATCCTACATTCCAAGCACAGAAAATCATCGATGAAAATCTTGTCCTGATTGAGATGCCAAAAAACTGTGTCCCGTTTAACAAACCTTTGTACACCGTTGTTCCCATTCTAGACCTATCAAAATTAACACTTTATGAATTTTACTATCAGTATATGTATAGAAAATTACTTACAATTTTTAAGGTTTAAGTTGCCGAGGTCAAGGACAAAGACCACGGTCAAGGTCACCAACGTCCAACATGGCGGACAAGTGGGCAGCCAACCATACGGGATTTACAGAATATGAACAGCTTCATGCTACACCAACAGACACCCTTTCACCAAAAGCCTAATTTCCTATCTAGTCACCAGAAATGAGTAATGCGCAATTCCCAATTATACCTTATATTTACATTTTGAGGTATTATTTAACATAATTAAAATTAAATATTTGACCGCGTATATTATTTTATCTAATCAAATATTTAAAAAATATGTACACGATTACTTCCAAAAGTAATTCCAGTTGTTCATATTGTTACAAATTCTCGCTAGAAATTAAGTAGGCTATACCAAGTTCGTTAAGGGATGGAGGTCTTAATCAAATAAAAGAATTAATTTAAATTTCCTTATTTTATTTACAATAACTACAGCAAAATTCTCTGAACTAAAAATCTCACAATAAACTGATATCACTTACTGTTCACAACTAATTACTCCAATATATAATTACCGCAAAGAAATCCATGAAATTAAATAATTAAAGATCAGCCCCAATAGACAGTGTATCAACCTATTCAAATATTATATAAAATATGTGTCCAAATTGACAGTTCGAATATTTACAGTAAAATTCGTATTTCACTTCCATTCAGTCCCACCTCAGTTAAGTCATGTTCCGCCAGTCTCAATGTTCAAGTGTCCTCCAAGCGCCCTCACGCACAGTAGGCTTCACTCGTCGGTTTCACACCCTCTCGTCTATTCACACCACGAACACCTCGCCCGCCGGAATCCCGCAATCTCCTGTTGTCCACAACTCACTTGCTCGCGCACAGTCGGCCAGGCGGCCTCCGTCAAAGACTGTCGGCCGCTGGGTTGCGAAAGTATATATAGTGTCTTAGGCCGCCACCTAGAATCTTCCCCAACTCGCGTGATGCGTCGCGGAGGGCCGAGGCGCCAGCCAGTCTCACCAGAACGTTCTTGCGTCGTCGCCAGACCCATCGAAACCTCCAGCAGTGGAGGGGGTCATGCATGCAAGGCGCCGAGCAGCACACCGACAGCCCGACCCCTGTCCATTATTCACGGGTTTCCCAGAAAGGTGGGTCAGGTGGCAATCCGTGTGGAGGGGAGGGTGACGTGTGTCCACCGCCACAGCGCTAGGCAGCAGCGCGTAACAATATTTTAACAGTTAGCATGGTGCTACATGACTGGGTACTAAAATCAGACTACTTGAAAGCTCTCCTCATACTTAAATTATTCTGAAATCCAGGAACTGCTTCTTAATGAGCCTGCAGTTTACTCTGGCAAAACAAATAATTAAAATGGTAAAAGTCTACTCTTCGACTATAGACTTATGAAAATTAAGTTAAAGCAAGAGGAGGCAAAATGTATGGTAAGGCGTTAGCATTTTATAATTTATTTAATTCTGCATTTAATAAAAATTACGTGTTTGTGTAACAATCTACAATATTTTATTTTAAATTTACATAAGTTTTATAATGTTTGATACTTTATATTATTGAGTGAAGAGGCACAATTGTAAACCACTGAACTCGCATTCAGGAGGAAAAGTGTTCGTTTTCCGATTTTGCCATCCAGATTGTTGTTTTCCATCGTTTCCAAAAATTACTCCAGATGAATGTTGAGATAATTCCTCACCACAGGCCACGACTGATTCCTTTTCCATTCCTCTTTCTTTCAGTTGCACGTTTAGTAACAAATGTTATACATTTATGTGGTAACTGTAGACAGCGGAAATTGCTCATCCCTGAGTAAATTAAACTACAATTTTAAATAATTCCATTAACCTATTAAGGGCGCAAGCTTTTTCAAATACTTTATCTTGATTTTACTTAATGTAGTTTCTCAGAATTAAATTTTGTACAGTACATTGTATTAATTTTTTATTTAATTAATTTTCATTGATCTCACGTATATTGTACTCTGTTACATATTATTACATAATTCTATTAAATGGAAAATGCATGGTTTATACAACATAAAAATGAAATGATATGATTTATTGAAGAATGAAAAACAATAATAATACATATAAGCAATTAGGGAGGTTTTTGTCGAAGTATGTATTTTCTTTGCCAAATAACTAAACAACGTGTCAAATTAATGTAAAAGCTGTATAAAATGTGTGAAAACCCAAACCTAATTGTTTGGTATTTAAAAAACAGAAAATTGTTATACATGTTATTTTAAAATTAATGCACAAATATTACTAAATTCAGTATTCAACGAATTCTCAATTAAAAGCACTTGTAAAACTTAAAGTAACTTTAACAATTTAAAAAAAAATTGTATTAGTAGGAAGCTATAAATGAATGCATTTGAATAGATTTAATAAAAGAGTGTAACAAAATTAAGCACAGTGCTATAAATATGTTACTTTTAAAACTGTTACAAATTAAATTGTATGATATGTTAATATATGATAGTGAATATAAGATACGTTCCGTTTAGTAAAATGACCAAGAAAAAAGAGGATTTCAAAGAGCTTATACCAGTAAGTGGTCCATTCAATTATTTAAAATTCATAAAGTTCAAAAAATTTGGAAGTTCCAGTCCATTGTTTAAAAGTTTCAAACAATTGTTAAAATTGTGTTGAGTTAGAGACACCTATATCCAGCTATATTTATTTCAAAAGTACAAAAAAATTAAATAAACTTTATGTTCAATGGTTAAAATTTAATTATTTATGTGATTCTTGGGGTTAGTAAAATTGATTTAATTATGTAAAATGTGCAATGTTTATTTTTTAAAATAATATTGTTAATAATATTACCACACCACTGAACGAAGTCGTACATTGTAAAGCCACTGGATTCGCTTATTTTTGGACAATGGTCTGATCCGTGGTCATGCCACCCTCAATTTTATTTTTCGTGATTTTCAAAATCACTTCACTTTAACACTGGTATGGTTTCTCATAACAGGCCAAGTTCTATTCATTCCCTGTGGGCGATAACTTTCAGCGCGCTCTGGCGGACGGAAGACAGATTTTAATATCGCACGTGAGCTTAAATGCAGCCTATTATAAGAAAGGAAATATGAATGGTTACAATAACATCACACATAGACTTACGCTATAATAAATAGGAACGAAATTTAAGATCGTAAATTTTTATTTTATTAATTTTGAAACACAACGTACAGGTTATGGGTGTGTCACACTTCAGTAGGCTTGATGATGTAGCGTTGAAAGCGTTTTTTTTTTTTTTTTTTTTCAAATCCGGGAAGTAATGCAGCATGATTTGGTCTGATTTGTGTTGTTAACATTGAGTGGTTTGGAAATTATTCTAAGATAAATTCCGTTATTATTAGCATTCACACTAAACTTGGGACGTGATATTGGTTAAAACAAAAATTTGAATTCTCAACGAAATTGGATGACTGGGCGGCCGTGGTGGTAGCCCATATTAGTGGTTGGGTGTGACAGAGAGAGGGCGAGATGACTGGGAGAGCGCTCTGGTGAGAGTGGTGGTAACTGCTCAGATAGAGTGCCGTGGATGCTACCTATGGCTGGTGCTCGCTGAAAAGAGCAGACAATGACGGAGTTGAATATCAATCCCGTTGAGCTCCCCTTCGTAACATAAATGTACACAACACAGTGTATATATGAATAGCAATACTTACATGGTATAACAAACAATAAGTAACAGAAATTAAATTTTTTATTCGTACATTTACTTTTTATTAACTTTTTAAAAAATCTTTTATCAAACGAATCATGTGTTGATTCCTCATATAGCAGTTTAAAAAGCGGTTTGTATTGCGGATGTGTGGGCTGTGACATAACGATGAAGTGAGGTTATGAGAGCTTATGTAGGCTCGAAATGCGAATGGAACGAGGCGGGCCAGGTCGCTGCGGGCTGGTGGATGTCGCGCGCGGCGTGATATGTATGCGTTGTTTTGAGCTATGGTGCTTGACTAGTAATGTAGTGGTTTGCACTTAACGGCCTTTTCCTACACGAGTGATCATTCCGCCATTTTACATCACTGGGACGCTACTCCCTCAGCGCGGGGGTAGATCGGTCCCTTGTGAGGGATCTTGGCCACCCAGTTGGTTGTCAGTTAGCTTGCGGAGGCGAGGATAAGCTAACCCCCTCCCCCCTCCGCACCCATCAAACATATTTTATGCTGCAAAGCTAGCATTCTTTTACAGAATTCCCAGGGTAGCGCCTGGGAGCTGTTTCCATAGCTGAATTTTACTCTCTTTTTCCCTGCCTGTACGGGATAAAAGAGAGTGGTGAAGTTAATTGAATCTATCGGCGCGGAATTTTAAAGTTCAGGACTTGTGAAGTACTGTCACGAGCTCCCTGTGAGAGAGCTAGCGACGGTTTGGTATAAAAAGCGGAGGTTAATAGCCAAATGAAGTTAAATTTTCGATATAAGTAGCTTTCCCATGACTGGAGTGGCAAGGGTTTATGTAATTAAATTAATTATATGTATATTGAAGTGGTGAATTTAAGTTGCGCAAAAATTTAAATCAGTGTAGTTGTTTCAGTAATTACTTCATATCTTATGAGTTATTGTTAAAAACCATTAAATAATCTGATTGGTGTGTAGTGATCATTCAATGTTACTCAAAAGTTGTTTTAAAACACATTTTTTTTTCCGTAAGTGATGGGGAAACAGCTATATAGGGCAGGCCAATAAAACTTTACTGAAACGTAGATATAACTGAAAATTGATTTAGTAATATTACACGTGATGACAGTTGGATGTTATAGTGAAATGTTAATACGATTTTGACTTCGGTTTTGATTGGCATGGTGTGTCAAGATATTTATTATTTAATTGGTTTTTCGTTGTGGCGGTATTTTTGTAGTTATATATTTCATTGGTATATCGCTGCACTTAATTGAGTCGGTCTCTGTGAATTGTTTTATTTAAATGGTAATTCATTGCACGTGATAGTAGTTGTTTCGTGTAATCGTATTTCTTTAATTGGCAAGACGTCTTGTGTTATATTATATTTCAATTTTGAAATGGTTTGTACCACTACATATTTAATGTCGCATATTTCACAATAATTTAATCTCGCATGATTTGTAATAATTTACTGTTGAGTGATTTGTAATAATTCCATGCTGCATATTTCGGAATTATTATAGTTGTGTATTTCTCAATTATGTCATATTTTGGAGCTAGTAATTCGCTTCAAATGCTATATTTGAGTATTTCGTTATTTTCAAATGCTGGATTTTTACAAGCATCACAGCTCATTCCTCCAATGATCTCCGAACTTAACGGACCTCTTATGCTCCCTACACCACTTCCTACCCCTTACCCACCATCACAGTTCATTCGATTCTCAGACTTCGGCAACAATAGACGTACGCCCATTCCCGTTCCCCCTGACTTCATTTCAACCTCTGACTAGTCATGGGCAAGATGGTTCATTTAGAGGAGCGATTCAAAACCGATTCACTCACTGTAATGAACCGGTTCATTTGTATGGTTCATCGGTTCAGTACGGTTCTTAACTTATATAGACTCAAATTTCTTAAAAATAGTCATTGGCGATCAAAATATACTTTTGAATTAGCGAATTTTGTCCCCATCAGCATAAATAAACACGTCCTAGACTTTACCTTTTGCTATAATTATAATCTTCCACAAAAAAAAAAAAACCTTTTTTGGAAAACTTCCGGGATTTATAAACAATTCGTACTTAAAGAATTGGAGTTTTTTAAATTTATAATAAATATTTTTATTTTAACGATCTTACGTGTAATTTTAAAGCACGATACTGTGTCACGTGACCAGAAATAAAATCTCCCGAATGGAACAAACACTGCCACTAAAATTAAATATCACAAAAATATACTGTGAGAGTGGAAACAATATAAAATTATATAATAAATTAATCTGTGTTAAAAATTGCACAAGAACGAATTAATGGGTCTGTACAAATGTATTATGTACAAATGTCTTGGACCCGCGTTAGTAAACGAAGTGCAAAATAATTACAGACAAAACCAGTTCAGTACAGAGCCTTCTCGCGGGAAAGATGAGTAGTTATTGTTCACGTTAGTTCAGGGGACGAGAGAGAGGGTGAAAGTGGAGAAATAAGCGAGAGAACTGTGAAAAAGAGCAGAACGGGAGTTGAACCGGGAGAGAGAAAGGAAGTGAGCGAAGAAGAGCCACGAACCGCTAGCCGACGTGAACCGTGACCCGACGTGAACCTTGCTCGAGTAGGGCTGGAGAGTAACGAAGCTCTTTGTGTCTGTGAGCCGCCGAACCGCGGTTCTTTTTTTTTGAACCGACTCTTGTGAGTTCTGCTGTGCGAGTCGGTTCGTGAACCATTCACCCATCTCTTCCTCTGACTCCGAACTGAACGGACGTCCTCATACCCTTCCTAACCCTCGCCATCCATCCCAGCTCAATCTCTCTACTGCCACCACCCGAAAAGGACCTCCTCTGCTGCTCTCACCCCCCTCCCTCCGGCTGCTCAGTAGACACAGACTTCGAAGGCAACGAACCTAAATTGACCCATATGCCACTCTTGCTCCAAGGTCAACACATTTATGCTGCTGCTGAGGTCCCATCTAACCCTTTGAACACATCTAACACTTTCAACACTTTAGCTATTTATCCCTTTCAATAAATTTAACCATTCCGATTTAAAAATTAACCCTTTGAACATTTGCTTGCAATTGACCCTTTACTTGTAATCAATCCAGGTGCTATTAAACAATTAACCCTTCAATCAAACAGGTCAATGTCAATAAACGTCAATGTAGATATTAAAAAATCTCGGTGATATACTGCAGACATGTCTCACGCCTTTATTTGTGGGATTTTCTTTTGTCAGTTTTCTTCCTACATCCGATCTTACTGAGATGTTTTCATTTAAACATTTTATAGCTTTTCACGAGATGTTTTGGATACCCTCTTCTTTTGAGTATGTTTCATAGTAAGTGTTTATTTACGTTATCCAATACTTTTTGTAGATCGACGAAAGCCAGGTGGGTTTCACAATTAATTCTCTTCTTTGTTCTATAAATCTTTTTCGTATAAAAATAGCATCCGTACACGATCTTCCTTTCCTGAAGCCGGTTTGTTCGTACAATATTAGATAGTCTGCGAGTATTTTTAATCTTGCATTTTATATCCTTATACCTATGTAATTGTTTGGATTAGTTCTTTCCTGTAAAGCTTTTGCTTGAAGCCATTCCTTAGGAACCTTCATTTTTCTACTGTACATGTTGTAGAAATAAAGTATACGAAGGTGGGGAAGTATTACATCATATTTTATAAGTTGTGTATTTATATTATTTAGTCCATGTGCTTTTCGTTTCTTTGTTCTATTTAGTGCATCTAGCAATTATTTTTAAATAAGACTATCTACTTCTGTGTATGGTTTGTTATTAATTATTTCTGATTTACCTTCTTTATGCCATAATTGTTTTATATGTTTCAACCAGTTTTGCTCTTCTACTGCTTTTATATCAAGGTTTTCGCTTTCATTCTGATATAATATTTTCATCACTTTATAGACTAGTGACCGTTTATCATATAGATCATGTTCAATATATCCTATAAATCTTTTCCATGAATCTGCATATGCTTTCTTAACCATTGTTTGACCACATTTTTGCTTTTCTGTATTCTTCTCGATTTTCTTTCTTTGGATTATGTTTTATAATTTTTTGTTTATCTTTTACACATTCTTCTAGTTCTTCTTTCCAGATATTCAATCCTCTTCTTTTTCTCAACTTCTTCATACACCCTACAGCTTCCAGTGCAGCTTGTCTTACTATTCATTGGATATTGTACAATTCCTCGTCTATAATATTGCTTGTGGTTTAAGATTCAATAAGTGTGCTGATTCTTTTTTGATACGAATTGCAAATAGTTTCAGTTTCTAATAAATACACTTTAAAAACTTCTTCATTATTCTATGCTCGATGCCAAGTCTTCTCTTTCTTCCATCTTCTCTCAAGACCTCGTTGTTAAGGGCCACCCAAATATCTTCACTCCCTCTCCTCTCTTCAGTCTTGATATCAGCTCTTTTAACTGAAGTGTCTTCTATATCATTTATTACTTTCGTGTTCCCTATTACGTAATCAATAGTGAATTTTTTTTAGCTGACCAAGTAAACTATTGTTTATATATATATATATATATATATATATATATATATATATATATATATATATATTAGTATTTGATATAGGGCCAGTCAGGGCTATAATGAGACACAAAAATAAATTGGACTACTGTGATGCAATCACACAAAAAATGTTCTATGTAACAAAATGGTTTGAAAATATTGTGTTGCTCAGGAAATTCATTGTATTTTTTAATCTCATAATGAGCGTGACAATTTTACTTTGACTTACGAACCTAAATTTAATTCTTAGAACATGGTGTCATTTATGAGGCCAAAACTTTCAACTCTGATTTGACAACTTTCAGTATACTTTGAAAACGAATATATATCCATAATTTGTGAGATACAATGAAATCTGGATAGTTTTAGCCATCATTTTGTTCATAATTCATCCACATCTAATATGGAGAAGTATTTTATATTGATTGCTAAAGTGAAAGTGTTAATGTGATGCACTATATTGAGGCTATTATGAGACACACGTGTGGACTAATGTGCTACAGTTTGGTGACAAGAAAACATTTTTTGGTCCTACAATAAACACTTTATTAATTTTCTAGTAACTAATCTGCTGTAATTTGGTTTTTGTACCTAGTACATAGGGAACTTTAGGCCTAGTTAAGTATTTAATTTTTATGCAATTGGCTGTACTGTTTACATGTTTAGTATTTTCTTTTTGGTTGTTAGTTTTGGTTGTGTTCGTGACATTTCTTAGTTTCTCAGTGATTTATATCTTCATTTGTTATGTTGCAGGATTTTGTGTGGTTTCTAAACCTTCTCCATGGTTGTGTAGGCCTATAGTTTATAAGCAGTTCTGTATAGGCCTACTTATTCAAACATGGTGGGCAATTATAAAAGTAAAAAATACAAGAGGAGTTTACCCGGAAGAATTGTTGAAGAAAGCAGAGGGACTGGTGGGGAGTGGTGAGTCATTCCGAGCTGCGTCAAAACAATTAAATATTGAAAAAAAAATTTGTATCGGCTCATAAAGAAGAGGGATTCAAATATCCTACAAAGATGACCAGGGCAAAAGACTGCATTCCCAGCTAAATTTGAAGAGAACTTATCGGAGTATTTGAGAACTATGGCAGAACAGGGATTCGCTTTGGGAAAGAAAGAAGTTTTAAATGTGGTCAAAGAGTATGCAGAGGTAAACAGTTTGCAAAGTACTATTTAAGGATGGGTGACCAGGACACGACTAGTTCAAAATTTTTTGCAAGCGGCAGAGACTAACCTTAAAGAATTCGGAACCAATGGAGAAGGCAAGAAGGGTTGCTACGGGAGATCCTCAAATCATTTATGGATTTTATGACATATTAGAAAAGTAAATTGTAATACTCTCATTTACCGATAAGCCAGGCCACATTTTCAATCTCGATGAGACTACCTTTTGTACTGACCCATCTCGAATGAAGTTAGTAGTAGGTGTAGGACAAAATGTTCATCAGCAGATCGAAGGTAGTGGGAGAAAAAATATTATTGTTATGGCGTGTTGCTCAGCTGATGGCAAGGCTTTACCCCCGTTAATCATTTTTCAAGGGGCACATCTGTAAACAACATGGAAAGGAGACAAGGTTTTGTCAGGGACATATTATGCATGCACAGAGAACGGATGGATGACTACTTCTGTATTTGAAGAGTTCCTGGTGAAATTTGCACGAGAACAGAAACAGAGGTCAATTCTTCTGATACTGGATGGACACCTAACACATTTGGACATGAACATTGCTCAATTTGCTCGGAGGAATGATATCACGATCATAAAACTACCTGCCCATACCACGGATGTCCTGCAGCCTCTAGACAAGACTTGTTTCCAGGAATAAAAACAGAACGTTACAAAAGAATGGATTTGTGAATCTGCTGTGCGAGGTCTGGACAGAGGGTCTGAAACCAGAAAACATACTATCTGGATTTCGGTCAACTGGAATTTATCTTACAAACAGAAACAATTATCCTGTGTCAAGAGTCAACTTGGATACACACCAGAGATACCTTGAATCTCAACACCAGCCTGATCATCCAAGCCAAAATAATCCAGCAGCTGAAAACTTGGATCTACCTCTGGATGTTCCAGGTCCATCACAGCACACGTCAAGTTTTACGGCACCTCGTCTCTTGAAGAGGAATGATGCACCTGATGATACATCACCAACTCGGTCAACCTCAGAAAGAATTGCAACTACTCCAACATTTGAACCCTACTTTTACAGAGGTTGAAGAGAAGCACTGTTCCTGTCAAGCAAAGAAGGAAAATTGACCCTGGTGCCAAAGTTATCACATCCGAGGAGTACACAAATCTACAAAAGGAAAAGGCAAAGGTGAAGGGAAAAGTAAAAAAAATTAATTGAAGAAGATGATGAGGAAATAAATGAAGATGAATCTCCAGCACCACTTGATGATGACAGCAGCCTTGAAGATGTTGATCTATTAGAGCCCCAGCCAGATGATTACGAGGACCTTGATCGATCAGAAAATCTGAAGCCTGGTGATTTCATTTTAGTAAAATGTAAGGGTGGAAAGCGGAACAAAACCACATTCAAGTATGTTGCTACTGTTCTTCGCATACTTCCAGATGAGGAAATTGAAGTGATGGGACTAAAGTCAGATGGTGACAAGGGATCCTTCATTCCAAAAGAATAGGATGTTTTCGTTGTTCCAAATGGTGATGTTGTAGGAAAACTTCCAGTCCCCAGCATGTGTGCAACAGGTGAGCACTACAAGTATTCATTTTCAAAATTAGTTGATGTTTTTGAAGTCTAAAATGTTTTAAAACTGCTTCAGAAAACCCTATCTGTGACTGAAGTTTGACCACATATTTGTCAAAATTGAAAATGAAATGCTTTCAGCCAGACAAATTCCTTTTGTGTAAAAAGTGCTCCTGTGTGGCAGTGCCCTTTTGTGTAGAAAAAAAACTCAAAAACTTATATTTTGATAATAATAACCTGTTTGTGTGAAAGTAAATCAGAGAGTGTTTTGTAAACGACTTTTCATTCAGAGCAGCACTAAGAAATTTGATACACAGCCTCCAGAGAAAATTTACTGAATATCACAGCCTGTGTGCTTGAAAATTTTTTTCCACTGATCTTTTTTACTTATAAACAATGTATTATTCTTATATTGGATGTTTCATGACTAGTACATAATGTAGGAATATTTAAATAGATTTTAAACATTGCCAAAAATATTTTATTCAGTCACTCTTTTAGAGGTGTGGGTACATTCTGGACCATAACTAAACAATCAACTTGTACAACTTAAACTAAAGTTTTACCAGTGATACACTAGGCATGGACCTGTATCACAAAAGCCCATATTCCTTTTAGAGTTGTTTGTTCATGAGATGTTATGGGTGTATCACAATAGCCCTCAGCATGTATCGTAATATCCCATTTGTTCAGGGCTATTGTGATACATTAAAATTAATTTTTTGTAGAACTTACTCAAGCTATATATATTTTTATGTAAATAGAATGATGGAAGAAGTGCAGTTGCATTTGTCAGTATTTTTTCCATGTTTATAACTATGTTTGTAAACTATAAATCATGAAAAAATTATTTTTGTATCACAATAGCCCTGACTGGCTCTAGTTAATTCATTATAAGCTGCAAATCCAATTAGTTCTTCTCCATTTGAATTTATTGTTTTCTCTCCAAATTTTCCGTTAATTAACTATATTCTAGCTTCACCCACTCTGGCATTCATATCTCCAACTAACAGAACTCTATATTTTGAATTGTATATATCTAAAACTGTTTGCAGATTTGCATAAAATTCTTCTGTTTCCTCTTTTATGCCTTCTTCTGGAGCATAAATGCCAATTTCTACTATGTAGTCCCTATCATATTTTAATCTCATCGTTATTATTCTTTCGTTTATATACTGACATTCTTTTATTCTCGGTTCACACTTTTTGTCTAGGAATTTTGAAACTCCCTTTTCTGCTCTGTCATTCTGGTCCACCCCACTATAAAATATAGCAAAGTTTCCAACATGTTTAGATCCTCATAATTTATTTTTTTTGTTTCTGTTACCACTGCAAGAATTATTTTCATATCTTCAAAGATTTTTGCTAGTTCTAACTCATTATTAGCTACTGCTCTTACATTCCATACTCCGATAAATATGCACTGTTTCTCTTTGATGGTTACTCAGAGTTTGACTAAACTGAAAGACGCTGGTTCACTTGACTGTGGAATGTTCCTAATCTAACTGATTACCAACTATATTATAGTAAATTATTTTTGATGTCGTGGGTTGGTACGGAGCTATCAGTGGTCAGTTTATTTGCCACGTGATAATGGTATTTTTAAAGATCACCTCCATCAATTCAACTTAAGAATAATGTAACTATGTACTAAAATAATTTCTGAGAAATTGTTGTTTGCGCCAGTACGCGTTTCTCAGTAAATAAATGTTCTAGGAATATGGCTTTTTGCCAGAAAACGCATAAATCGATGATCTAAGCTCGAATTTTCTTTAATTTTTTACTTTTATCATATTTAGTGTATTCAAATTTTAAAAAATCGTGGGGAAAAAAAGGTGCAAGTTTAGAGCTTGCCTGCGTAGTTTACTTAAGAACTTTACAGGCGTAGTTTAATATGCGGAATAACATAGCGCGTAATGATGTCCCATTGTTACAGATCTAATTTGCACAGTACACCATCGCGACGGAAACACTGCACACCTTGCGCGCATGAGCGAAGAGGCGGTAGGGGTGCGCGCTAGCGTCGTCCTTATCGCTCTTTCGCTTCTTGACTTTGAACGCGCAAAACAGTTTCAGGTACACGGGAGCCTTAATTACTAAATTTTTAGTTAGCAAACATTTTTGAAGCCGCCTGCTGTCTGCTGTAAAAGGGTGACGTTGCTAGAAAATATCTTTGCCGTTTTCGAACCTATTGTCGTGGTTTGATACACATGCCCGTTGTGCGGCAGACCAATAACTATACAAGACATCGCTCCTTCCTTTGCGGAAGTGAACATATAGGCCAAATGTGTATGTGTTTCTGTTCTATGTGTTGGGGTCGGGGAATGGGGATGTTTGGTAGTGAATTTCAACGATACGATTAATAATTCCAGCTCAGATTTTAAATGTTTGAACCTATTATAATTTATTACTTCTGTTTAGTTATTTTGAGTAAATGTAATCGTTCTTTGACGTGTCGTGTAACAGTGTATATTGTTCTTCCAGTGGACGAATAAAACAATCAACCACGGTATAGTTATAATTATATTATACTTTGTAAGAGGGAAGTATGCAACTTTCATATATCTGACGTTTCCTTCAGAAAACTTAATCCCCCTATCCTTTATCAATACCGGGGCCGCGGTCGCTGAGCGGTTAGCCTGCTCGCCTCCCACCAAGGCGAACCGGGCTCAATCCCCGGCCGGGTCACGGATTTTCGCACGTGAGAATCGTGCCGGACAATGCCACTGGCTCGCGGGTTTTCTCGGGATCTTCCGCTTCCCCCACCCTTTCACTCCAGCGCTGCCCCATGCTCCCCTCAATCACCCTCATCGGCTCTCAAGACCTCTCTGCTAAGAGCCGCCCAAACCTTTTCACTCACTCCATCATTACCGAACAACTCCATCTTAACATAAAGGTAACGTAGTTTTTAATAATCGCATTACAGAAAAAAATTCTGTCTTTGGTATTCTCTAGCATTAATTATCTTTCTTACCAACTTCCGTCTGGACTGTATACTGAATTATATCAGTTGAGAACTTATAAGATTGCAATTAAGTTTAAGTATTAATTTCTCTTGCGTGTTACAAGCGTGTTTAAATGGTAATCAAATTAAAGTTTTAAAAAATTTCGAACTATGTGTGCAAAGAGGCACCAGTTTAGGTGTGAGGGGAGGTTATTTTGGGCATTTGTGTGTAAATGTTATAAATATAATGGAATGATTCTGCATATGTACATTTACTATGAGTTTATACATGCAGACTTATATAGGCTATTCACAGTAAACTTAGCACATTTGAAAGCCTTGCTTAAGATCTACTTGCATGCAGATGGTATATTCTTCCACCATATGTTAATGGGCATGATCAATTTATTCATGTACCGGTCAAGTGAAACTGCGAATTTATTAGTAAAATAAATATTGTACAAATTTATACACATTAAATTCATGATATTTGAATTGACGTCAATCGAACAGACAGAGACGTAGGAGGGAACAGTAGCGTTCCACAGACACCAACAAATACGCTATACTCCAGAAAACTAGTGGTAAATTAAATTACGTGGAACCAACCTATACCAAAAATAAAATTATAAAATAGGAATACCGTGGAGTGCGAATACACGCAGGTCGTGAAAACCGCTATTACTGTGATGTAAACAAACATTGCACACCACCTGCGTTTCATTACGAAACTCTTACTGAATATTTAAACAATCTTACGTGACAAATGCCGATATCAAAACTTGGCCAGGCGAGGGAGAGAAAGAGAGAGCACATGCCGAGAATATAAAGCAAAAGCTTTAAAACCCTCATTTAGTAATTAGGTGATTAGAATAATACCACAATATACAGGACAAACACTAAAGAATAAACAAATAAAAAATCACTTTTTCTTATGTAGGAAACACTGGGATGGTCGGAGATAGCACATATATGAAAACGTTATAGGTTGTTATGTCGTATTACGAAACTAACTCGTCGTCAGACGTAACTGGAAAGTGCCACCAAATTGTTAAACATCTTAAAATGTACAGAATAATAAACTTCAGCTGAACTACCAAAATGTTATGGTACTTGATAGTAGCTGCAAAAACCACGCTTGAACCACACTCTGCTACTAGAATGTAATGATACTTGCCCACGTTAATTACTTACACTTCTCCTACCCTATTTTGCTTTAAAGAAATTAATTAATACAAAAAGACATGCTGGCAAACATGGCAAGTCATAACACAGTTAACATTATGTCAACATAATAAGAAAATGTATTTAAAGGATATAAATATTACTCAGGTTTATTACCAATAAATAATACGAGAATTCAACCATTTGGTGGTAGGGATATATTATGACACAAAAACTTTATCAACAAGTGCGTTTGACATATATGAGTATTTTAGTGCAAACTCTTTAGTTAAAAAAATATTTCAACAACAGATTACCTGTTAAAAATATATTGCATCATTTAATAGTGAACTATCTATTCGCCAAAGTTAAAACATTATTTAATATGTTTTGCTAAAGAGATAATAAATAAAAATATAAAATGGGATCCCTTACAAAGACTTGAAATTATTATGATACAGCAAAACATTCGTTAAAAAAATTCTTTTCATTTTTATTTATCCTGACCCTCTATCGTCATAATTTCAAATGGTAGTGTGACCTTTAAATAAAAAAGTCATCATGGATTCATATTCATATCTGTGTTCTGAAGAAAATCACTGGCTATGATCCGGCTGGTTACATGGTGTTAATTGAGGTTATTACCAACGAGCAGCGGTGCTGACTGCCATGGGAAAGGGATGAAATTTGGAACCCGGAACACGGAACGGACTACATCAACTTCCCGAGTACAGCAAAAAGTAGAGGGAACGGAACTATGTTGAATCCTATTCATAAAACCTCCATTTCGGAGGCTGTAAAAACTTGACTAGGTGTTGGATCTACTAACAGCCGCTATTAAGACAACAGAATAAATAAATACATTGTTACATTCTTCTCTACGGCACTACACATCTCGCAAACTACCAACTACATTGTAAATGTTACTGAAGTGACTTGACGTCTACATTCCAGTAGAAAGCACCAACTACGCTGCCTGCAGAGGAAAATGTGTATGTCACTCCAAGTGCCTGTAGACGGGTAACGTGCCGAAAATGCGTACAACGAAAAGATGCGGCCTGTTAGAAGCGCTCCGTGAACTAAAAATAGTTCCAATGCTCGCGAGATATGGCGCGACGATGCACCAGTGCCACTCCGTGACCAAATATTGCTACTTCGACGAATCCAAAGGGCATTCTTTTTGTCGCTAAACATCGAACCTGGCTAGAATTCACTCTGGTCCGAAGCTGCTTTTGGTGAGCAGTGTGCGGCATGAAATTTAAAGCGTAAACGTGACAGAAACGGATGTTACAGCAGTCCACGGTTCGTCTAACGCCGTGCTGCAGCCACCGAACCCTGCTCGAATACCGCGCGATGAAGCTTCCCGACAGTCTTTCTCTCTTGCCTGGATGCTGGCCAATATGTAAAATTAATTTCGTAAGCCTCACAAAAAAAAAAGGCGTGTGATTGGCAAACTACTAACTTAGAATCCCCTACAACTGGTTGGAACAGACTAAGTTCAAATTAAATGAACTAAACAAAATTAAAATTATTCTATGAAAACCAAAAATATATCCAGCTGGTCACTAATAATAATCCCGATTTATTAAATTCACCTCAAAACAGTAAATAAACTACACCAAAATTTAAATTATATACAGGCCACCTTAATAAATCGTCCACATGTAAAGATAGAAGAAAATGGTTCAGACAAACGTTGTTTGGGGTGAAAGCGGCAATAATGTGACGTTAACAGTTTGGTGTTACGTCGAGAGGTGAATGAGATATGGCGATCACCTTCGATTTTGTAAATGGGATGACATGCACAACCCTGAACAGCTCTTCGCAAGATGAATGCAAACATGTGTCAAACGTACTAGAAAGGTGAACATTAAACCACATCTTCTCATTTAACATATCGAAGGTGACCCCTCGGCGTACAACACACCTATTTATTAAAGCAACATTATGGCCCCTTTCACCCCAAAGAACGTTTGTCTGAAACATTTTCTTCTATCGTTACAAGTGGCCGATATATATTAGGGTGGCCTGTTTTAAATGCCTCACCTAGTATAGTAAAAGAAAACTTTATATTTTCTGCGTGCGACTTAGTATCACTTGATAGCTAGGAAATCAAAATTGCATCAAAAGCTAACTGAATTAATTTCCCATGTGTGTATATAAGGCCAAAATATAGTAACTTTAAGAGATTCCTTACAAGTATAAAAGGAATATACATATATAAATAAATGTTGGCCTAGACCCTAAGTGAAATACTGACCCTATATACTATTCATCATTTCAAAATACACTCAAATTTACAAAAGAAAATATTGTGCCCAAAAATTTTTCCAAAAAAATTTTTTAAAAATGGCTCAGTTGAAGAAACTGTATCAAAATACACAAGTGCAGAACCAAAAGAATATATAAGAAAGGGAAGAAGGAAGACCATGCCTAATTATCTTTAGGACTACGTTATGCTTTCTTATGAGGAAGCTGTGAATGGGCTAGAAATAGAAAACTAGATAACTGCTATACAAAAAGAAAAAAAAAATCATTGAAAAAAAATAACACATGGACCATTGTAGATTAAGAAGATGGCGACCCAAAGATTGAAGAAAAGAGTAGAATAATTTCAAAATATTCCGATGAAGAACAACAAACTACAACCCTAAGAAGAAGAGAAATTAACAAGACCAGAAAAACCATGATGAAAGTGACAAACTTGATCGCAAGGAAAACAAACTATTAAGACTCGAAAATCCAAAGCAGGAGCAAAGAAGAAAGCGAAGGCCAAAGATAAAAATGACAACTGGGGTGCCGATGACAGGTCTATCAAAATAGGCAGTGATGTCAGATGATGAAGCAGCTGTTATACCTGTTAAGAAATGAAAAAAGAAAACTAAAGCAAAGTAAAAAAAAATCCTCTACATATTAACGAAACCATTGAACTGTTACAAATTTGATACTCTAAAATGAGTAATTGTAAATTAATATATGTTGACATTTTAGCTAAAATATTAACTGTAAAATTGAAGGGGAAGAGTTGAATAGGATTTTTACAGTTAGATGATAGGCGTACCTCTATGTAAGAATTGTTAATATAGACACTATTTTGTTTATACGGGGCCTTATTCATAGTCAGAGCTTCGTCCATGGATGATCCAGAGATGATCTTCCTCGGAGTTGGTTTGAGGTTAGTCTGGACTAAGGGTGGACTAAATATATCGTATTCATAAACCACGATTAGAGCGAGACTAACTTTAGTCGAAGGATCATCGAAGTACGCTGTTGCCAGGTTTAATGCGCATACGCATTGCAGATATGCATTTCAAATAAAACCTTCAAACGCCACTAAAAAACACAATAGAATGCAGATAGCGCTAACAACAATATAAATTATTTATAAAAATATTTTTATTTTCAAATTGAATAGTAATTTACAATAAGCAATAACCTGCGCAACAAAAAAAAATCAATTATATTGAGAATCGAATTGAAAATAAAAGCAGACTTTTGTAAATATTCATATATTATACAAAGCAATTTTTGGAAGCAAAAGTTTATATAAAAGATTTCGGCTATTATTTGCATTTGGCACGAGCTGAACTGAGCTGTCGTGGGAGGTTCACTCTCTGCGATATGTGCACGACTGAGGACCAGCGAAAGGGAGGCGCGTCTGCGAGTGCGATGGGACCATGGTAGCTTGGGTGCGGTGACCATTCCGCAACTCGTCACGTCCCCAGGTGGTGTATAGGGGATCCCAAGGCTCTGGGGTGGCTGGAAATATTCAAATACCATACCGCGAACCTACTGGCCGGTGCGAAAGCGCCGTCAACGTGGGCGTCGGGAACCTGGGCAGCTCAGTACGAGATGGCGAAGCGCGTCTATTGGAGGTGGCCCAACGATAAAGGCGGGGAAGGAGATCTCGAGGTTCTGAAAGATGCGAAGTGTAGCGATCCTCACTGCTGGATTCTGTGGGCTGCCGACTACGGATGCGTGATGAATGGATTGGAATGCATCCGACTTTGAAAGTACCCCGATGTCAACCTTCACTCCTGGGCCAGCGGATTCGTCATCACTGGTAGGTCCTGGATATCTCGCGTTTCCCAGACCGACGGACTATTTTGGAGGAGGGATGATTGCTGGTCCCCGCCTTCACCAATGGAGTGGAGATCCTGATGTCGGCACGGAAGAGCGAAGATGGAGTCGGTACCATGGCTGAGCTGTCCGATTTTCCGACGCACACGACGAGAAGCAG
Source organism: Dryococelus australis (assembly GCA_029891345.1). Classification (NCBI taxonomy): domain Eukaryota; kingdom Metazoa; phylum Arthropoda; class Insecta; order Phasmatodea; family Phasmatidae; genus Dryococelus; species Dryococelus australis. The sequence goes on from CM056997.1 coordinate 137,793,985, forward strand.
TGATGGCCCTGCATCCAATCGCTACTGCCAATGCTGCAGTGCTGGTTCACCTGCACTGAAATATTGACATTAGCTCAACTTCAAGGGCGCCTGCGCCCACACGATGACTGGCATCGACGCGGGGAATGTTCTGCCCCCCCCCCCCCCCCCGCAATACAAACCAGCAGCGATCTCATCTCGTTTCACCTCGCATCAAACCGACAAAAGTCTTTCTTCTCGAACTATAAAATACCCTACTTTATCCAGCCCAAATACAGTTAAAAGGAATTATTTTATCCTCCGCGACTGTCGCATAGATTTTCCACGGCCCTGTCCGCTTGCTATGCTCTTCCATTTAGACCCTTCTTCCTTCGGAGTGTGCACATGGCTAAAGTTGCGGCCATGGCAATATAACCCTGCTTAGCCGCGACACATGTACGCATTATAATTATTAAACCTGACCTAAGGAGTGTAGGGCTTGCCTTGACTGAGATACATCCAATTCTCCAACCGACTTAGCTACTAACATGTATGCAGGAGGGCGCACAGAACTGTGAAGGTGTTCACACTGGCATAGCGGGATTTGGGGGCTCGTCAGAAAAAAAAATTACATTTGATAATGCTATTCAAAAATAACGAATAGCAATTTCATTATTTGTTACTACATTAACGTCACTTTATTCGTTTTAACCTCGTTTTCATGACTGTTCTCTCATATATGGTAATACTGCAGGCTGGAGAACGATAAAATCAATATACTAACATATTATTCCATATTGATTTGTTAAATTTTCATAGCACATCCCTATGCACTGGCGACATGGGCTGGTTTCATTATTATTATTATATCAATACCGTCTTTATAATGATGTAAAATGTGTATTGTAATGCTAATTACATTACAAAAATACATTATAAACTGGTTAAAATTCTAATTTTCAGACGAAGTTTGAACTTGCATTCTTCAGCGAATTAGCCCACGACGTTACCACTGAGCTACCAATACATATTGGTATAGGTGAACACTTTACAGTATATATTCCCAAAGCAATATTTGTATTAATTTTCTCTAACTGCATTACTATCACGTCTCGTAAGAATCTGTTTTCAGAGAAGCAATAGAAAGGCATTGCTGTAGCAAAAAACTGATGTTATTAAGCTTATTAGCTTCATTTCCTTTTAATTAAAATTCATGGGACATTTCGTCCATTAGGTCGGCACATTTTTGCATACAGATTGAAAGAATCAGCCTCAAACGTAATTTCTATGTTTCGTGAACTTTATATAGTTTTCACTGGCATATAATATTAACGAAACTGTCGTATTTTATGTTCGCTATGTTTATTTTTGACTAAAAATGCTCTCTGAATACGAACAATTTTGGTCGGAGGATGATATTTCCTTAGTCTGGACTAAAAATGACTATGAATAAGCTCCTAGGTCTCTAAAAAAGTAATAAGGCATATCATCATTAAGTAATAAAAATATTAAGAAGCAGAGTGAAAGTTGTACGATTGCACTTAATGTTAAAAAATAATAATAATTTAAGAAACTCAACAGTATTTGGCCCTCCGGTGAGATTGGGGGAAAGGAAAATGCATCCTTGTGTGCCTTGTCCCCCACCCCCCCCCCCCTTTTTTTTCACCTTCTTCGCATCATCGTGGTTCTTTGTCCGACGCCACGAGTTTATCAGATCTCTCTTCCTTAATAGTAGGCTGTCTTTCAAATTGCCAAGAAGGCTTATCGGCTTCCACCACCATTGTCACACGACTGAGAAACCAGCCACTCTGTAGAGGAGAATCATTCGAAATGAACCAAATTTTGCTTTTTCCATGAAACGAACACTCCTACACAACATCCAACTGGCAAGCGAACTGATAACCAATCGCTAAGTCGCACGATGGAACTACCACAGTGACAGTCATGTCGATGCCCCTCAAAAACAATTACGCCATAATACCGTTAGTCTAGGTCTTGGAACGCGAATTTACAGACATTCGGATGAAAAATTCGTGCTCTTTGCACAGCTCTCGTACGTATACGTCTCCCGACGTTGGACGGGCCCCGAAAATACTTGGTTTTTACCTATGGATATGGCCTGTGTTAACCCAGCTTTTTCGCCACGAAACATCGTCAAACCAACATTTATACATACCTCTACACAATTGAAAACTGCCATCTCTCCTGGACCGACTATATTCATACTATGTATCCTGGATTTCCTTCAGATCGCGAGTTTGGATGGTAGTCAGGAAAAAACTTTCTGTCAACCTCCCGTGGCGTATCAGTTGGGGCGCCGCCGGTCTGTGATGCGGGAGGTTCTGGGTTCGAATTCTAGGTAAGTTAGGTAACATGATAGTTTATAAGTCGTCCACTCATAAGCCTTCAGGAATTACGCTGGGGGACGTTAAGAAGAGTTCTCCAATCTTAAATACAGTCGCGGTTAGTGTTACCAGACGTCTGGTAAAAGGACTACCCCCATATTTAGTATTTTATTGCGTCCGGCAGGATTTTTTTTACCTGATAAAATACAATACTTGATTACTAATTATTTAAATATCAATTTTTGTGTGACAAAACTTCATATAGCTCTATTATTCACAATCGTTTTATTAATAATGTAATAACATCTGTACGTTCTTTAATCATTCCTGTAAATTATGGGGGCCGCGGTGGTGAAGTAGTCAGACTACGCGCCTCCCACTTAGGCGAACCGGGCTCGATTCCACGCCGGGTTGCTCCCGGATCCTCGCATATGGGAATCCTAACGGTAGATGCCACTAGTCTGTGGGTTTTCTCGGTGATCTCCCGTTTCCGCTGTCCTTGCATTCCGGCGCTGCTGCATACTCACCTCGCTTCACCCTCATCGGCTTTCAAGATCTCGATGTTAACTATCGTCCAAATCTCTCCGCTCCACTCCCTGTAAATTGTGTTTTTTATTATTATTATTTAAAATTCATTATTTACATTTATTCTAATAATTTAATTAGTGTTAAAATACTTTTTTTTCTTGAGTGAAACAATTGAGAGCTAAAGTTATTCTCCTAGGAGGCACCTAGATAAAATATGTTTTGTTAACTGACAATGGAAAAATAATATGATTTTATTAATAAAACTTTTGAAAATGTTTTACTTGAAACACCCACGATTTGATTAAATTATTATTTTGAATATTTTTAAAATTAAATTATTCAGAAAAAAAAATTAGTCCCTATGCTTCTCCAGTACGTAATTTGCGGCGCCAAGGGAATTGTTTTGTTCTCCTTTTCATTGAAACGCCCTTATTTTCCATAGTAAATGTCCCTTTTTATCCTGAGGCTGTGTTCCGTTTATTTCAGCTTTCGCTTTTTTTATTCTGCAATTTTTACTTGGCATTTTGTGAGCTTTCAGCAGATGGAACACTGCGACATTCCACTGTCATGCTACTGTTATCTTTTTGTTTCCATGATTCCAAAATTAAAATTCCCCCAAGTCTCAACACAAACAGTAGTCTAGTTATTTCCGGAAGTTGTATGAGAGCTATTTAAAATTTTTAACCAACAAATTTTTTTATGTAAAATTGTTAACTATAGTCCATGCATTTTTACTTCCAACTTTTCTGAAGATCTGCTAAGTTCTACTTCCAGGATATTCCTCCGCCTCACGCAAACAGAGCTTGACTAAATAAAGCTCCTGGCACAATAGGAAGTTGAGGTTGGTAGTTAGTGTTGGCGGATGTTGAAGAATAGTGGAAACATGTGAGATGGCACAATTTCCGGTTGGTGGTTGTTGTTGATGGTTGGTGTTGATGGTTGGTGGTTGGTCCTAATTTCAACTCGCGGTTGGTAGTTGGTGTGGGTGTTGTAGCAAGTTGGGAATACATTAAACTTTGACCATCAACCGATCAATCAGAAAGCATTCTCTATGTCCTGAACCAGTGACAATGGGAAACCTTTGAGGTGGAGGAAAACTATAATGAAAATGAGAACATTTATATCATATTGATAGTACGTGATGTTACTTGGCCACCAGCGATATTTAATATTAACAATCCCGTGTGTAACAACACAAAAGTTAAAGCAAATCGTAGGAGTCAATTGGATTTCCAGGTTTTTTATGAAGCAACTGTATGGATACATACTAATTTGAGTTAACTATGTGAATATAAGTTTTTTAAGTACAGCATATCTATATTTTATCATAAGGAAATAACTTAATGTTTTTAATGGCATGGCTTCAATTAGCGTGCATTATTTAAACAAGTAAAACTCATAGCAATAAAAATCTCGTTCACTTGATTATAAAAGTTCAAATTCCATCAAAAGCCAACACGAAACAGTGTATTTAATATTGAGCAAACAGATTTTAAAACTTTACTATGAAATATAAACTGACCAAAAAAAAAATATTGGAATACTTCGATTCCACTAAAATAAGCGTTAAATTTGAAAATATAATCATCTCTGCTAACATTCGATAACAAGCGTGGAACGAACGCGGTAACATTTGCATGAAAACTCAAGTAGTCGTGGGGGCCGCAGTGGCCGAGTGGTTAGCCCGTCAGCCTCTCACCAAGGCGAACTGGGTTCAATCCCCGGCCGGGCCAGTCCCGGACCCTTGCATGTGGGATCCGTGCTAGACGATTCCAGCGGGTTTTCTCAGGGATCTCCCGTTTCTCCCGCCCCCCCATTCCGGCGCTGCCCCATACTCGCCTCAATCACACTCATCGGCTCTCAAGACTTCGATGTTGAGAGCCACCCAAATCTCTTCACTCACCCGAATACTCGTGCGAGACGTAAGTACTGAGTACTGATGAATCACCAGTCGGATAAAAATATTCGAATAAAAGTATTTGAATTCTTCGGCCACCATTCGAGATATCTCGAGAACTCATAGAAATCGAATTCGTTGACATTTTGAACTCGAATACTCCCATCAGTAGTTCATAAAGTATAGGCTATTCACGGTAAAATGAGCACTTTTGAAGGCCCAGCTTAAGATTTACTTGTATGTACGTTGTGTATTCTTCCGCCTTATATAAGATTAACATTGTCATGTGCCTCAGCACTCTATTCATGCGTCGGTCAAGTGAAACTATTGGAAAAGCAAACATTTAACAAATCTGCTCATTATTACACTCCGATGCATTAAAAAACACAGAAAGCGAAATAAATAATTTAAGTTAACAGACATTGTTACATAACACTTTTTATTTGACTTTAAGATACGGAACTACTTCCCATCCATCGCTGCCAACTTTACTGAGCGCATGTCATGTAATATATGCAGGCAGGAGCAGTTTTTTTTCTAAGGTTGATATCAAAAGTGCTCACTTTATAGTGAACAGTCTTTAGGCAGTAAGGAGAGGCGGGCAAGGCCTCTCGGGCAACAGTTGGCGCACACTTGTGGAAGATTGTCGCGCTACACCTAGTTAGCGCAGCCAATACCTCGCACACCTGCCCGCCTCCTATGCAGGGGTCACGTGGGGGCAACGATCACCCACAGAATACACAAGTTCTCAGAGGCGAAATTATGTGGTGGTTCCTTCGATGTATAGGCGTGCCCATTCGATTATTGGCTTGCGCGAGGCTCTGGAAGTGAGTGAGTGCAGAGATTTGGGCTTCTCTTAACAGCTAGTTCTTGAGAGATTTGTTTGGTCACATTCAAACCAATTGTTGACTCAGGCAACCATTTTTCTCAGTGCGACAGCCACAGCACGAGAGTTAAAACTAAACAGCCAATCAAATGCCTTACAGTATAGATCTGGTGTAAGTCCAACTAATTCTTTCGTAAGACCAGCAGTTTTGTAATAGAAATTCTTCCTATTTTCGATATTTCGTGCGTCATGGTATAAAGGGTAGAATTTACAAACGACAGCAGGCGTGTAACATAATTGCTAACACGTTGCGAAGCCGTCTGTAATAACTATGTTTATAGTATATGTGTGTACATTATATGTGAGATTAATATATAGCAAATCACTTTAGAATATTTAGTGGTCATAGACATATGAAATTATAGCTTTGTTTTAAAATACTGGAAAACTTAAAAATTATAATATCCAGGAAATAGGAATAAATCGAGTTGATTTTACTACTAAACCCAATTAACACACATAATTCACAAACAGGACAATTGAAAAATCCTTGAAAATCAATACTTATCCTAAAACATAAACAACCCTGCTGTCAGAAATTATAATATTATTGAGTTTGAATTTAAGATTGAAAATCAAAATACTCTCTAGCAAATATTACATGTATGTCACAGCAGTGAAGGTTTTCATAATGGATTTCAGCATAATATTCAAATTAGTTCTTGTAATTAAAAAAAATTACGTTATTCCGGCTAATTTTCAAATCAGTAGTTCATGGAACCCTTTACACTGAGACCACTGAGTTTTGCTGATATTTGTTCAGGAAACCTTCAATTAATCATATTAACGAATTTTGAATATTGTAGAAATTCTGAATTATTCAACGTTACGTTGAATTCTTGAAAGAGTTAAAATTACAAGTTTTTGTGTTTTAATAAAAATGATTTCATTTTTATAATATCTTGAAAAAGGTAAGCTTCGGTGATGATATTTGACAGCAGGACTAACTGGCAAAACGATGATCTTACTTGGAGACAATATGTAAGTGGAGATGGCAGCTGGTATCCGACTACCTGTATGTTGTGAAGCCCTCGCTTAGTTAGGAATCCTTTCCCAATTCTGCGTCCTCCAGTAGCGGATTGTCGAACGGCGCCTCTGCAACACCGGATCGGGCCTCCTGTCGATCTTGGGGCGATGCAAGCTGTCCCTCTAGAGGTCACTGCGTCGAAGGCGTCCTCCATCCAAGACTTCATTCATACGGCTCTTAAAACGTTCACTAGCCTTCTTGCGAAAGTTATATTCTAACATAAAGTCTTTAATACATTGTTCTTGCGTTCCGAACAAACAAATTTTCTAAGACAAATTAGTTATCTTCTTTGCCTGAATGTCATAACTTTGGATCACACTTCTGCACTAACTTGATCGATTAATCAAGTACAATTTGCATATAATTGTTCGTTTCACTTTAAATTAAAATTATATAAATGTTATATTTAACAACATTACTATCTTATACAAAGATAGTTTAGTATTAAATTAAGTAATGAAATTTTAAAATAATTTTGTGTAACCTCTGGTAAGGCAACTCCTTACAATGGACAAATAGAGCGTACAACCTTGCAAAATGAAATTGTTTGACTAGATTTCCCTAGAGTGGCAAAATGCAGCGTAAAAGAAAAATGGGGGACTTGTTGCAGTTAACTTGTAACAAAACAATTTTACATTCACATGGCCTAGCTATAAAATATGCAATATTTTGTCACCATCATCTTTTCCGAATTCCCCGCCTGCCCAATGCGGTGCTGAAGTGATGCAGTGGTTAGATTACTCGCTTCCCACCCACGCAAACCAGGTTCAATTCCCGGAGGGGTCACTCCCAGATTTTCGTATGTGGGAATCGTGCCGGACGATTCCACTGCACTGGTTGGCGGGTCTTCTCGGGAATCTACAGTTTCCTCCTCCCTTTTATACTCACCTCACGTCACCGGAACAGGAAATTATTCATATTCCTTATAGCATGAGTATGCGCATTTGAATTCTTTTTACGTGTGACTGTAGATACTCAGGTAAGAACAACCTTCAGAAAAGTGGAACCCTTCTGACAGCTTAATCCAAATGAACTAATCTGGGGAATCATGTATGAAATTCATCACTGCAAAAGTAAAGGGAGTACGTATGCTGTTTAACATAAGAGGACTAAAGTTCACACGCTCGTAAAATATATTAGGAAAAATTTTCGTTAAGCCAAAGACAATAATTTTTCAATGTGATGGAGGTGGTTCAGCAACCAACATAGGGCCTGTATATAAGTTTAACTCGTGTCCGAAATACAGCTGGGACTTCTCGATATCGAAAGCTTTGTACCACATGGAATTTTAATTATTATTTTAATGGTTTTGATGATCTAGGTTTCAGATAACAGACGAATATAATTTGTGAGTATAATTTTGTTTAACTAACACACAAACCATAATTAAAAGTCGTACGAATTATTTATTTCTTTTGGCATTGTTTTCCTTGTAGTTAGAATTTTATTAGCCAGCTAAAAGCTGAACTGTCAGTCTCATTTGTTTACACTTCATAGAAAGATATTTTGTTAAAAATAAGAACTGGTAAAGAATTTAATTTCTCCTTGAAATAGAAAGTTGTCGACATTTTGTTATGAGCAAATATTTTATCTTATTACTATATGAGGCGATACTAGCTAGCCTACGAGATAATTTGTTTATTTTAGAATAAGACTGTTGAAAATTTTTACTTTCTTTGCAAACGTTTGAAATTATTTTTAGGAAGTTTGAAGCCACAGTGGATTCTTCACTAGGGCTATGGTGGGCTGAGGTAAACACACAGCTAGGAATTTGCATTAATTTATTGATACACGAGTCCGAATAGCTGTAATACCAAGCAAGTACGATGGTACGAATACGTGATAATATTTCCAAGCAAAGAAGAGACCTGAGTTCAAACGGCAACCGTGTTAAATATTTGTTATGTTTCGCCTTCCACGATCTTATAAAGTGAATGTGCAAGGACTGTATTTACGCACATATAAGCTCGTGAGCTTAATATTTAGGGAATGGCCTGACGTCTAAGATGAACTGCTACAGTTGTGCGGATGTTTACAATGAAATGTTGACGTTAATACGTCTTTAAATTTGCAACTATAGTGGGAGGCAATCCAGAAAATCCGATGATAACAAAATCGGGGGATAGAGTTTGGCATTGCAGCTCCGAATCTATCGTTTACATTCAAAATCCAATTATACCACTCGATTGCCAAATGATCAAAGAATATGTTACGTTGAGTGAGGACTGCAAAGCATCGCACGCAGCGGGTTGGGAAGGGGGGAGAGAGAGAGAGAGAGAGGCGCAATTTTAAGTTTGTTTCGCCATGTCTCATTAACTCCGTGTAGTATAATTTTTGACTAGGAGAAGCTACGACGCTCGTTTAGTTTGCAATCGACAGATCTCGTCAAGATCAATCGATTGTGTGTATAAGAACATTTGTGTGGCGTGGTTATGGTAAAATTGTATGAGTTTAATGTAAAAAATTAAGAAAACTTAACACAATGTCGACCTATATTCGTCAAAAAGCCAAGTCGAAATACAGAAATCGTATACGGTTGGAAGGAGCATCTCAAAATCAATCCAGTGATACACATAAAACCCCATATGATCGAGTGAAGCGGTGCCGGGAATGTAAAATAAACGTCAAGGCGTCCGAGCGCGTCAACGTAGACGCATTCACGCAAAACAAATGGCCTTGTCTCCAATACAGCCACATCTCATTTTTACGTGGCTACTTCGGCTACCTGCTGTCTATGACGACCAACATTTTTATTCCCATATATGTCTAAACCAGCTTAAACAGCGTGCAGCTCTTGTTAATCAACATTTTATCCTTCATCTCAATTATTATTATTATTCAGTTTGCACAGCTTTTTTAAGCCACGAAGACCTGTACGAATGAGACACGCTCTTTAATATATTTTCCATGCTCAGACATAAATGTTCGCTAGCTATTGGCGGCCGTAATATCTATAATTTGAGAGTTGTGAATTGATAATTTTAATCATATTCAAGTACCTTGGTGATTTAAAGTATAATTGTTTATGCTCAGTTCTATTTTAATTTCTAATCTGCCTGATCATATTATGATATGTTCAAACATTGTTTATTACATCCTATTAAAATATTGAAAGAATCGTAGCTGCCACTGTTCTCATTTACAGTAGTTTGTCTGTAGTTAGATGTTGTATTTTTCTGTTTAACGTGTTGCCTTGCAGATGGTGACACGTTTTAGTAAGTATCTGCCTGGTGGTACTACAGAAATTAGATTTCGTAAGTTTTATTGGTGGTCACATAACTGTTGCATTGTACTTCTCATTCTCACACTATCTATAAAATTTTTGTATGTTACATTACACAAATTTCTGGCTCTAAAACGTGGGGTCGAACAGTGCAAGCTGGTAGCTACACTACAAATTAATGAGTCGTATGTCTAAAAAAAACCCTACTTTCTAAGAAGCACTACTTCAATGAATTACAACCAGTTTGAACACACTACTACTGACGCTATGGCGTAGTTGAACGATCTTACACAAAACGTAACAGCTGAAACACCTGAAGCTTAACATGTAGACAATACAGCAGTTATGATAGCACAGGTGAAACAACAAAATGTACAGCCAATTATATCAGGCGACAACACTGAGAGTAACCAGCTTACCATGTTACAGCAAATTGCCGCTCTTATTGAGCAACAGTCAAAAGAACAGGCTAAACAGTCGAGAGAACAGGCAGAAACGCTAGAGCAACGTTTGGCAGAACAGGATGAAAGGCTCCAGAACCCTAACAGAACAACAGTAGGCCATGCAGGCTCAATTTAGTACCCAAATCACTCAACTAAACATAAATGTCACTACCCAAATTACTCATATACAAACCGAGTTAGAGTCTGTAAATACTAGGTTAGTAAACACGTCTGCAAAATTAAGAGAGGAAATAGCCACTACTAGAAGCGAGCTTGGGTTTATGAAAGAGCATTACTCCATACAAGTGGTAGACAGCGCATAACGGCACTAGAAAAACAACCAGCGAGCTCCAGCAATGCTGATGAAATATGCGAAAGGATGTCAGCCCAACTAGACTCGTTTGGCAGACATATTGACCAACGCTTCAGCCAGGTGGAAAAAGCAGCTGATGTAGATAGGGCTAAAACCGAAGCCAGATTGGCCAAAGTAGGAGAGCAGGTCCTCTAAGTGGATGAGAAAATTAACCAACTCACAGCATCAATCCGCGACTTGCATTTAGGGGTAACAACACAAAATACTGGACAGACCCCAAACCTAGACAGGTCTCCTCTACCTAATTCTCCACAATCCACGGAGAATCCGAATACATGCTATCCCACCTGTAAGCACCATGATGTACTACACGAGCAAGTGGTAGGCCGGGCAGATGCCTATTTTTGAGGGAAAACTAGGAACTTTTTAATAAAATTTAACGAGTATGCTGGTTTGTTTGGACTACCTAACAGTGACATGTTGAAGTGCACGAACCCTAGCCTCAAGTCAACGGGATGTAAAACGACGAGATACCCAAAGACACGAGGAATTCTAAAACAAATTTCCAGCTAACTTTTGGAACGAGAAGGTGAAATGCTATTTACGAGCTCATTTGCACGCAAAGAGGTTTGTGCCAGGGAAGGGCAAACATCTAGAGGCATATCTGTCGGAAATTCATGAGCCTTTCCGCCAATCTTAACCACCCATATCTGACGAAGAATTCATTGCAATGGCTCTTTAGCATTTACCGTTGAATTACCAAGCCCACTGGACAGGCCGACATGATGCAAGCCTGGCGACTGTGAGGGAAGATCCGTTGGCATTCGATAACATTGAAAGAATGCAACTCCAACAAGGTAATCGCGAAGTCGAGCCCCAAACCAACACCGAACGCTCACCTCCTTTGTACCAGGGAAATGCAAAGGAAAAGTTTAGAGGACTTACCAGATATGATCGTAACTCAAGAGTGAACATGTTCTGGACTGAGTCTTTTTATTACTGTGGGCATACTCGTGGGATGATTTCCCGCGTGTGTATCGTGGACGTAAGTATTTCTACAGAGGTTTAATTAGGAGAGGAGCTTGAAACAGAGGAGCCTGTAGACAGTACGACCATGAGGAGGACAGTATAGACGAGCATAGAAATAGGTATGGAAGACAAACTGAATCTCCACCCCCTCCGTGGCATAGCGTCAACGAACAGAACAGGTCTAGCCACAAATCAGCTGATTCCCCTACCCACCAGCCTAACGGACAGAGATATCGTTCGCCTAGGAGAAGTCACAACGCAAGATGGCAGGGAGAACTACGACGATAATGCTGAGCTGCATTCACCACGATCACCTCACCAGCGTAGCAGAGGTTATTATGAAAACCCAAAGGAAGGCTACTTCGCTAGCCAAGCGCCATTTGATCCGCGAATTCCTCCATTTATTCCACCACCTCAGTTGAATAATCAAGGCAAAAAATGGCTATGCAAATAATTCTGCTAACAGTATAGGCCAGAAGTTAAACTGTTATGAGGTCAGGGGAAACGGGTCCTGGTCGCTGACCTTAAACACGAAAGTTAATCCAAAGGTATCCAACGAGCACTAGATTGCCAGTGTAGATGATAGTAACGAAGAGGCAGAATCACTAACGGAAGTGATAGTACAGACAGTATAACTAGAACAGACTGATAGGGAATTTCTGCTAAATGAGCCAGTCGATGAAACAGTGAATTCACAGGAAGCCTCGTGTCTCGAATTAATTTTTAATGCATGCGGATTACAAGCACCAAGTTGAAGGTTCAGGCAGCTCAAAACCAGTAAAAGCGTTAGTAATAAAGGGCCTTATTCATAGTCAGAGCTTCGTCCAAGGATGATCCAGAGACGATCTTCCTCGTAGTTGGTCTGAGGTTAGTCCCGACTAAGGGTGGACTAAATATATCGTATTCACAAACCCCGATTGGAGTGAGACTAACTTTAGTTGAAGGATCATCGAAGTACGCTGTTGACAGGTTTACTGCGCATGCGCATTACTGATTTTCGTCTCAAATAAAACTGTGAAGTTCCACTAATGACAAAATAATTTCTAGATAGCCCTAAAATCAATATAACTCATTTACAAAAAAAAATGTTTTTACTTTTTAAATTGAATAATTATTTACAATAAGCATTAATCAGCGTAACAAGACATAAAATGTAATAAATTATACTTTGTGTGGATTTGCAAATAAAAGTAGAAGTTTTATAAATATACATATATTACACAAAGTAATTTTGGAAGCAAAAGCTATATTAAAAGGTCTCGGTATTTACCTGCATGTGATTATTGCCATTCTCAAAAATGATGAATAGCAATTCGTTATTTTTTACTACTGTAGAATTTCGTACAGAATTATTTGTAAGAGTTTAGTTCATGGATGTAGAGATATGGTCGCCTTTTTACATGTATATTTGAGAACATCTATTTGGTAGTTCTATTGAAGAAAAAGTATGAAAAACATATTTATCTTCAGAATTATAGCCTTAAATCATCATGCTTTCTAGGATCATAACAGAAACTTGTACTAGTAATTATTTATTAGTGCAATTTTAAGATAGACTCTACATACAGAAAGCACATGTAAAATCATGTTTACATCTTTAATAAACAGACAAGTCTAGCACTACACGTGACAACAGCTTACAACTACCATTCCATCTTAAAATTAATAATCAATAGAAGAACGAAATGCTGTCTGCTGTCAACGTATGAAAAGATGATAATATGAATATGATAACTGCCTAGAAAACGAATTAAGGATGTTCCCTAAATACAAAATTATTACATAATAACAAAACATGAAGGATAATATCTAGCTCATTTAAATGTTCTACGAAAGTGTAATTTTGTACGTGCCATCAGCTAGTAATTTAGTCCAGTAAAACAACAAAAACTCTTGATTGTGAGATTTTGAATGTTATATCAAATAACGATCAGGACTTCTGAGTAATAACCACTTTGATAAATCACTGTCTGGAGAAGTTTGAAAACGCAAGTCGACCTTACTTGATGTAAAGTAGACACAATCATGAATATCTGGTTGCCATCGAAGAACAATGCTCACCAAACCATAACTGATGGAAATTGGACAGCAACATCGGTCCAACTAATCGCCATCATAGATGTAGCCGTCATCGGGAGTGAACAGTGCCCTCCAGGTCTGCAGGACATCCTCTTCATCCTAAATTTATATGGCTCGGCATGGCATTAATAGAAACTCCATAACTTTTTCATCAATCCTTTTTACAGAAGAACAGGCTCCATTTTGTGGCTTTACAAAATTTGTTCCCCCGAAACAATTCAAGTAAACAAGATCCTCTGCCTGGTTACCTTCACGATATCTGATACTTCATCAAAAGTAAATATTGATCTCCATGTAATATAAATTTGCACAGATTAACAGTAATCGTATAACAATTTAACAAAATAATTTACATGGTAATTTTAGTAATACGCTCAATGATGTTTAGTTTAACATGTGAACTATTTTATGATAAAATGAATGTTAAGCGAAATGATAAGTGGGAACCAACTGCAAGAGAACAACTTACACTACATTATCGTCACTTTATTCGTAGTAATCTTGTTTTCATGACTCTCTATCATATATTGTAATATCTGATTCTATCATATATGGTAATAGTGGAGGATGGAGAAAGATAAAATTAATATACTAATATCTTATTATTTCATATTGATCTGTTACATTTTCATGGCACACTCCTATGCACTGGTAATATGGGCTGGATTCATTTTATTATGTCAATATTGTCTTTAAAATGATGTAAAATTTGTATTGTAATGCTATATATATATATATATATATATATATATATATATATATATATATATATATATATAACATTATATATATATAACATTATATATATATATAACATTATATATATATATAACATATATATATATATATAACATTATAAACTGGTTAAAATCCTGATTCTCAGACGAGATTTGAACATGCAATCTTCTGCACAATATCCCATGACGTTATCATTGAGCTAACAGTACATTTTCATGGTAAAGAATACTTTAGTATGTGTATATATATATAAGTAAGATTTGTATTACAATTCTCTTTGTGCATTAATATCATCACTTCTCGCAAGAATTTATTTTTAAGATAATGCATTTGATTGACACAGAAATAGAAAGGTATTTCTGTAACTAAAAACTGACTTATTATTAAGTTTATTAGCTACATTTCCTTTGAATTAATATTCACGGAACATTTCATCCATCAGGTCGACGTATTGTTGCACACATATTGACAGAATCGCTAATACTAGACGCTGAATTCCTGACTCGATATAAAATTCTACTGGATTTCAGAGGCTGGATGGTTAGAGCATCCGAGCATAGCAGCAGTACTGTGTCGTCACCAGAAAGCTTTCTGACAGTTTTATAGGCCTATTGAGAAAGGAATGTTTTCAAATAAATCGCCCTATTTATTGCAAGTACGGGTGAAGTAGCAGCGCCGGAAGATATTTATAATGCCGTAGACAATATTGAAACCATTACTATAAGCTATTCACGGTAAAATGAGCACTTCTGAAAGCCCTGCTTAATATCTACTTGTGTGAACGTTGTGTATTCTTCCGCCTTATCTAAGATTAACATTGCCATGGCCTCATAACTTTATTCATGCATCGGTCAAGTGAAACGGTGAGATTATTATACATGTAAATATTAATCAAATATGCTAATATTTATACTTAAATTCATTTAAAAAATAAGTGAAATATATAATTTAGGTTATTAAAAACGGTTACCTAACACTTTTTATTCGACGTTGAGATATGGAACTACTTCCCATCCATCGTTACCAACTTGAATGGGCGCATGTCACTCAGAGCCCTCGTTGTATTATATGCAGGCAGGAGCAGTGACTTTTTCCGAAGGTTGATTTCAAAAGTGCTCATTTTATCGTGAACAGCCTTTAGTAGCTGGAACACTATGCTACAACGGCTTTCGTTTGCGCACTAGTCTACGTTTCCGGAAAAGCCAGGGAAAAACAAGATTTTCCGAACCAGTATAGAGGTTATACCTCGTGAACCATTACACTGCAGGTCATATTCAGTACCAGCTAAATATATGCAGGAAGCCGTAGCTAACCTAAAGCAGATGTTCGCTTAGAAGGTTATTAACCACTCATCAAGAAAGTTGGATCGGTAAGGCTATGTTTGGATGCAAGACGTATTAATGCAATTACGGTCAAATCGAGGGAAAGCCCTAGCCCTACAGATGAGCTGTTAAGAGTCTATGATGGAGTGAAGTATATGAATATCATTGACTTAACGTATGGATATTGGCAGATTCCTCTGGATGAAAGTTCTATGCAGTACACTGGGTTTATATTTAGAATTTGTAGTGTAGTCAGATTATATTCAAATTGGTAAAAATATTTTCTTCATATAAAAGTGCTTGTCTTTTGAAAACTTAAAAATAAACAAACACGTCAATCACTGTTGACCATGTGACTTGACAGTTGCGTTTTTTAGGGGTAGGTCAATGTCAGATGCATGCGCAGAAGACGAAGAATTGGTTTAGCTCATATTTAGTATATGCACTAAAGACGAGGTAAATCTATTCTTCGTCTTCTGCGCATGTACCCGATATTGTTGACTCACCATTGACCGGCATAAATGTCAAAGTTACGTGGTCAGCAGTAATAAATGTGTTTTAATTTTCAACGCCGTCGCACTTTTATATAGACAAAATAATTTGACTGAATTGAATGAATTCTAGTTACATTGAAACTAGGTTGTAGGAAGCGTGCAAACATCTCAAAGCACTTGTTCACATAGAAAGAGTTCTAACCTCAAATCGTACCCGCGTCGTTTATGACAGTCGTGTTGGCAGAAAAGCAGTCTCAATGTTGGGACACGGAGACAGGCTTCTGCGCATCTTGGGCACGCACTCTACGCCCTTTTCTCTTTATGCGCAGAATACTAAAAATCTGAGTACCTCATATTTAGTCTGTGTATACAGCGATGCAGGAAAAGCAGTTCTATCTCTCAGTGTCGCATGGAAAGTGTGATATTTAAATCTGTGGACCGGAAAATTATTTATTTTAGTTTAAATTTGCTTTGTCTACGCAAGATAAAGAAATTATATATAAGTACCTTATTTGTGTTCCTAACAATGTCACATTTGCACTAAACTAACGCATGAACAAAGTGATTAGGCCCGTGGCAATGCTACTGTGACATATAGCGGGAAAATTCAAATGGGCAGAAACTTAGATCCTAACCAAGGGTTTCAAAAGTGCTCGGTTAACCGCAAACTTGAAAAAATATGGAAAGCGATTTTGATTGAATGTCACTATTCATATACCTTGTACCTCAACACAAGACACGTAGTAGACATATTGAAAACTATTTTTTTTACAGCTCTGCGTCCTTTGAATGAAACTTTGAATGAAAATGTTGTGAGCATTCCCTTTCATTTACAAAACCATGAATAAATGTCCGTAGTGTTAGTACTGCACAATCGGAAAAGAACAGGCGAATGCACGATAAAAAAAACAGTAAGGAATCAGAATTCCATTTATGTTTTCACACAGTTCACCCTGGAATTCACTAGTGAAACTGGCTTCCATATTTCGTCATGGTAAATTCACAGAGCATCCGGCACTGTAACTTAAAGTATATAGTATGCACTGTGGAAGGGATGAGAGGAGTTCTCTGATAGAGATTGCTGCAGTGCCTTACTCCATATGTACGGGTTTTCAGTGAAGGCAGATTCACATCGGAAGTTACCGTGGAGCTTGTTGCGATGACTGCGTTGTCTTTATGTTCATGTATAGATCGCGCAGCACTGTATTCACTCTGAGCTACGCAAAGGTAAATTTTCCACGCGAGAAGTTGCCTCGACCTCAATATAAAGTAGGTTCAACGACTCAAATTCAAGGTAGGGGTCTTTTCTTGCATTTCCTCTATTTATTTTTATTCCTACGAACATCCGACTGGGATATTTATTGTCTATTATGCTACGATTGCAAGACGTTGATATTAAGAGTTATGTTTATGTGTATTTGAACGACAAATTAACAATGTAAAGAAAAATATATGTATTTCAAAAATATTTGGGCGCTAACTAGCATTACATGTATGTGACATGTTATAATAATTATTGGTACGTAGAGAGAAATGTTTCAAAAAATTATGTTTAACAACTACTTATATACACGGTTAATTGTAAATATATTCACGTACACACTAGCTTATTTTTTCACTCAGATTCTAGATATAACATATTTGGAATACTAAATTAGAACTCATCATAGACAAAACTTACTTACCTCCGCTGTGAACACTTATTACTGGCGCGACACGCACATAGGGCACCATAAATGGGGGATTAGGATTGAGTTGTAAAGGCGGCGAGAAGTGATTACATTTTATTTCCAACAACACACAAACAACAGTATTTGCGACGTAGGGTCTTCATGGCCTTTATGATATGCTACTTGCTGTGCACACAGGTACGTGATGTTGCGGACTCCTGGCGCTGTTTAGATAACTTCAATTTAAATTTGAAATAGTAGTAGAAATTTCAAAACATTTGTTAGTAGGATTTATGTTTCCATTAGCCCATAGATGCTGTGGTTTGAATTTCATGTTATTCAAAAACACCGTATATATAGCCCATATGTATATAGTGTGTTTCGTTATTTATATTACAGACTTTGGGAGGTGATGCCTTACGAAAATGCCAATTGACTTATTTCCTGAAACAACGTCGAAGGGTAGAAAACACCTCCGAAAGTTGAGCGTTAAAACTTGGTTTCTATTTAATAAAATGGAAAAAAATTAATTATAATATAAAATATTTAAATATTGTAACTTAATATAAATTTTTGCACTATATTAAACTGAAACTATTTTTAAAACCCAACTTTCGGGGGTGTATTTTCTACCCTTAGATGTCGTTTCCCGACATAAGTCAATCGGCATTTTCGTAATGTTTATATATATATATAGACGCACACACAACACATTTAAGATGCCTCCACAAGTAAAAATCAAGAAATCGAGGCTGTCTAGGTCCGGTGATCGCGCGGGCCATACAACAGCGCCTCCTCGTCCTATCCATCTTCCAGGGCAGCTGTTATTGAGGTGTTCACGAACAGTACGGAGGAAGTTGGCTGGCGCTCCATCATGTATCAGCCACATTACCTGTCGGATTGCCAACGACACATTCTCGAGCAGCAGAGGTAGAGTGTTCCACAGGTAGCACACTGTGGACGTTGTGAGATAATGATGTGGTTCATCAGTAACATATATCATGGCGAATATGCATTTCTGGACATATGCTGACATTAACTTTTTTGTTCTTTTATTTTCCGGTCAGGAATCACCTCCTGAAGTTTGTCCCTTTAGTTTCTGTTCATCCTATGTGTGTATGTGTGTATGTGTGTATATATATATATATATATATATATATATATATATATATATATATATATATATATACATAAACTGAAAGAGATTTAGCGCATAGGTAACATAAAAAGACCCATGTTAACATCGATGTGGATCGAAGTTAAAGTTTTTGACCACGTAAAAATTTATTTTATATTTTGTACCACACACTGTTCAGATTTAAACATCAGGTATTGCTCTTTCCTCACAAAAAAATTGATCTCATAGTTTTCGCATGAATACATTTCAAAACCACATTTTAACTGTTTTAGAAATGTATAAGTAATGAAAACTAACTTACATGCAGACATGCGATTATTTACACTTAAAGAAGACGCCAAACACTAGGCTACTGTATGACGTCTATAAAATCGTACACGGAAATTTTTTTTTGCAAATTTCAGAAAAATTCTGAAAATAAGATAATTCTTGCATTTTTTTCCCCTGTACTTTTGAATTGCTGCCCTTGAATTTTTGTAAACTAAGTTTTGCTATGCTTGACTCGAAATGGATGAAGACGAGGCCTTTAAATTTTCTGCAAATAGTTTCCTTTACTTTATTTGTACATACAATACAAAAACAGTAGAATTATGTCTGTGACATGTCATTTTGACAAAAAAAACCATGCGATGTAAAAAAATGTATCTGAGAAAAAATTGTCGCATTCAATATCTACAAGTTGAACAGTTTGTGGCACGAATTTGAAATAATTTATTATTTTTTCATGACATTTGCGCTCGAGGAACCCCGCCTACCCGCAGCTGTTTCCACGTTTCCCGACAAACGCTGGAGCGATAAGGGCGACACTGCTACGCGCTACAAGTGCGTCATCGCCACTACGCCCAAGGCACTGCTACGTGCGACTTAAGGTGATGACACGGCCATTTTACTGGCGTAAAGTCCGTAGCAAAGTTCAATCTATAGTCTATTCGTGGTTTATTCACAATTTTTTTTAATGAAACCTTTGAAGAATCACCCTATGCGTGAAGTGTTTACTTATTTTCCCAGTATGGCCTGTATCACAAGCCTGTGTTTTATTGTTTTATTTCTAGATTATAATATTTCATTTATAATAAATATAAGTAAAAACAGTGACCAAATATGTGCATTTAGTAAGAAATAGTTCTAATTCAAAATATCTTTACAGCTAAGTGCCCACGCCCGAATTCGGTGTGCTGTCCTTTGGTGTAATTTTCTAGACTTAACTAAGCTTAGTTTGCTCGAGGTGGAGGAATATCCTGGAAGTGTAACTTTAGCAGGGCTTCAGAAAAGTGTGAGGTAGCCATGAAGGAATTATATATTAGTTTCGCGGGAATTCACCCGGGATATTTTATGCTATGGCAGTCTGACAATGATACTACTTTTGACCACCTTGTAGAGCTTCAGAATAGTGTTTGCAGTGAGCATGAACTCCTAGAAGCCGTATTCCGCCCGGTGTGAAGTGTAATTTATTTTCGTTTGCAAACAGGCTATATCATATTCGAGTCACAGCTATACGGCCGACATTAACACGCGCGCCTAGCGCACCGTCGCTCGTACGCGCAAGACGGTGAACTGGAGTGGAGTGTTTCCGACGTGACGCTTTCCTCTGCAGATAAGACGTGTAACAGTAACAGAGATGCGAGCCAAAATATTTAACTACGACCATACGGTTTTACTTTTCTTCTGCCTCTCGGGGGGGGGGGGGGGCTACGCAGACATGCTCTGAAAACACTTGTACGAGGAAAACAAAGCCGCACGGGCTTAGATAACTGGTTTGTATTTTATTCTGGTGAAAGGTCGTATACCCACTCAGGATATTTATAAGCTGAGATGCACGCAAACGCAAGGGCAACGGAAGTACAGAAGGTATGTCCGGACTACTAACTCTCAAAGCTATGTAAAGACTGTCCACGACGAAGTGAGCACTTTTGAAATCAACCTTACAAAAAAGTCACTGCCCTGCCTACATATATTGTAACGGGAGCACTGAATGGCGTGTGCCCAGTAAAGTTGGTAACGATGGATGGAAACTAGTTCAGTACATTAACATGGAATAAAAGGTGTTAGTTTGCCATTTGTGATCACTTAAATTATTTCTTGCGATTTCTGTTTTTTTTTTTTTTTTTTTTTTATGCATCGAAAAGTAACATTAAGCACATTTGTAAAATATTTACTTTTCAAATAATTCCACAGTTTCACTTGACCGATGCACGAATAAAGTGACGAGGCCCATTGCAATGTTACTTTTACGTATTATGTAAAAATACACAACGTGCATGCAAGTAGATCAAAAGCAAGGCTTTCAAAAGTGTTCACTTTACCGTGAATAGCCTATAGATGCAAATGCCGTACTTGAGAAGTACTTACAGCTCCCCCCCCCCCCTCGGTCCAACATGGAGATGATGCAGGTGTTGGCAGCCGTTAATCCCCAGGCGGGTGGGCAACTTATATGGTGCGCGGCACGGCCGTTCTGGTTGTTCGCCATGGAGACCACACTGCTGCCGCTGCTGCTGGCGTTCTTGACGCCGGCTCTGTGCCTACTCGCCGTCACAGGTAACACACACACGTAGCCACTATCCCTTCCTTCACTCCTTGAGGCTTCGCTTCACCACTTTTGCACACAATTCTTCGTTTTCGCGTCATAATTTCGGTTTCATAGCAATTACGGACAATGCACGGTAATAGAAAATTTACATTTCACGAGTTGTTTAATATTTTTGTGCATAATTTTAATTGTGTGCTATCTGCATTTTGTAGAATGTCGATAACAATTATATTTTTTAATTATCGACGTTTTACAATAAGCAGATAACACACAGTAAAATTACGCATAAAAATATACAAAAAAAAACATAAAATCTAAAATTTCTGTAATCATTCATTGTCAGGAATTACTACTAATTCGAAATTACGACGCGAAAACAAAGAAATTTCTGAAAAAGTGACGAAGCCGAGCCTTAAGGCCCTTTCACACGATCAATTTTTTCCTTCAAATCACCTTCAACTTTTATTGAATTCGATTTATTGAATTTATTCTTTCAAATTCCTGAATATCTCGTTTTCCTCCAAGAGTTTGGTTTAGAACATATTACATATTTTCTGGAATCCAAAATTTTAGTAGTTTATCTCAGCTTTTCTGACAGTATGAGTGAAAGTAATCTCGTAATAATAGTGTTGTCTGCACACATTTGAAGTTGTTACAAAATAAGAACCCAAATTTTTGAATACGAAAATGTACACTAAAATGAAAAATTTGTCGTGGTTTAACCAATTATTTTCATGTCGTGCACTAGTCTCAAATACTTATAAGAATTTACCTTTGGTTAAAACGACTGTGATAAATTTTCTTGTCGAGACTTGAAAGTTTATTGAATGCAGCTCATTGATCTCATTGAAACGCAAATGAAGTAATTTTTTAGTTCGATAAAATGAATTCAAGTAACTGAATTCAATAAATATATGATAGTGTGAAATGGTACTTACTGGGGTCCGATGGAGCGCCATGCTTGACTGTACGGTCAACTAAGCACCAGCCCTTCTTAGCTTCAGATCTGTTTGTCTGTACAGTCTGTATTCTTCCACCATACGTGTAATTAACGTTGTCATGATCCTGATAACTTTATTCGTACATTAATGTTTTGCAAATTTTGATAATTCTTACGCTTCTAATAACTAAAAAACAGAAAGAAAAATACATTATTTTAGTATTCACGAATGTTAAAATGGCACTTGTGTTTCAACTTTAAGGCCCTGGCACAATAGTCGGTGTTGACGTTGGTGTAAATTATTTCGCGGCTGTGCCAACAGATAGCAGTAAAGTTCTAAGAAAGGCGTATAATTTGTAATTGGATACTGCTGGAATTTGAATTTTTGAAATTAAGCGAACACGAAATTTATTGCTTAGGTTTTAAAAAAATTTTAATAAAGCACACTGAATTAATCCATGTTTAAATCATCACAGTTATTCCCATATTCTAAGCGTTAAATATTCTGCATATTATAAAAAATAATATTGATAAATTTAACTAAAATTAGCTTGTAATCGTGCAGTGACTTCACGAAAACCTGGAAATATAATAGACTAATGATTTGATATAGATGTTATGTTATTGCATATGGTAATTTATAACACCATGCATTATCATCTTGGTAGAAAAATACCTATTTTCACGATTCTTTTTAGCCATTTCAAAGTTTTTCACCGTTACTCGTTCACAGCCTAAAGAACGCTCTGTGATTGGTCGGGTGGTAGTAAAAGTTCAATGTATTCCAACTCGCTTCAACACTAACCGTCACCAACAACACCAACCACCAACCGTGAGTTTAAATAATGTACGACCAACCATCAACACCAACCCAACCACCATCCGGAAATAGTGCTAGCTCACATACACTGCAGTGTCCTTCAACAACCACCAACACCAACCGCCTTTTGTGCCAGGGGCTCAAGACATGGTACTACTTCGCCTCCATCGCGTCGTAACCAACTTTACCGGGCGCATGTCAGACATTGTTCCCGTTAAAATACACGCAGGTACAGGGCAGTGACATTTTTCAAAGGTTGGTTTTAAAGTGCTTAATTATCCGTGAACAGCCTTGTTGTTGTTGTTTAACCGATCAAGCCGTGTCTGAATTCGTGAACTTGTGAACCATGGCTTTCCTGTCCTCTACCACTTCTCGAAGACTTTCCAGGATTATGTATGTTGCTTCTATGACTCCATTCATCCATCATTAAGGACAGATGTTTTTCGCGAAAAGATTTCAAGACCAATTGTACTCCAAAACACTTTTGTTCATATACACTTTCGTGGTAAGATGACTTTTAATGACACGTGCCTGAAGTGTCTGTCGGCGAATAGTGGACGTTTGATATCAGAGTACTTTATTACGATTGGCCCAGTCAAATAGGAATATGTCTTCTCACGTAGACACGCGGCCAATAATCAAGGTAAATTGTGGTTTTGGACGTAGGACATTGAAGTCTACCATGGTCATAAATATTTTCGCGAAATACACCTGTCGCTTTCCCTCATCTGCCGTCCCTTTTGCTTATATATATATATATATATATATATATATATATATATATATATATATATATATATATATAATATATATATGTGTGTGTGTGTGTGTGTGTGTGTGTGTGTGTGTGTGTAAACAAAACAACAAACACAATATAAATGTATTTTGTAAAACCGTAAAATGTTTTTCGGGAATTTTTTATTTAAATTATTTTTTTAAAATCAAGTTATAAGCGTATATTTTTAACTAAAATTTAAGCGTATTTATATTTTGGATGCTTTAGAAAGCACTATTAGCAAAAAAAAATTCACGAAAAAAGACAATTCCAGTAATTATTCTCGTTGTATGTAATGTAAGATCAATAAGTATTACAAATATTCATTATAATTGGTTTTATGCGCATCCATTGTAGTAACGCTAGTTATCATTATTGTCTGTGATATAAATGTGTATAAAATCATATATTCAAAAGTTTTAACATTAGTAGCTACCAACACTTTTGTACATACATACAATCATAATATTATTATTACAATTGCCTCACTTGGCAAAGATCTTCTTGGAGAAAGTGCTTTCTGATGCATCCAGAATGGAAATACGTTTCTATTTTGATTGGAAATTTTCTTTTATTAATTCTCGTTTTAACCATATATGTAAATTAATTCAAGCAAAATACTCTGCAGTGTTGAAAACTTAATGCATTCTTATTTTCGTATGCAACATAAATCTTACTTTTCTGCCAATTTTCGTAGTGTGTGTGCGCTACTTTTTTAATAAGTTCTGTTCGTTGTTCGGTCAGGTAGGACGTTCCTTTTGATGTAACTCTCCTCCTTACTTAAGATAATTAATTACTGATGCTGAAGTGAACACTGTGAGCTCTTGCAAATTCTATGATAGTGTCATAATTTTTGCATGAAAATTTCCTAGTCACAAATCAGAAGAAAGTGTTCAAATTAAGCGTTAAAATTAAAAGATCGTTCGACTTTTATGATTAAATTATTTTCACTAGTAATAGAAATACTTAGATTCTCAGGCATAATCGGTAAAGTTATTTGATAAAAATTCTTGTTAAGTATGCTTTAGTGTGGAAGACCGCTGTGGTGTAGCGGTCGTACTACTCGCCTCCCGCGTTTATATTATTTCCGTTAATCATCGAAAGAACTATGTTTCAGTCATAATTGGAAATATCTTTATATATAAAATCCATTGTGCGTGACTAAACCACATCATCACTGACAAACCACAGAACCAATTAAGACCATATTAACATCATATGTTATTAAGGTGGCGAGAAAGGTTTTTAGTTATGTTTCATTCCAATAGGTGACGCTGGAGTTTAACTTCTATATTCATGGGCCGATTTTGCTCATACTTACACGAAATATTTTTGATCTAAAAGAAATTGTTTTATTGTGCTTTGCATTTGGTAGGTTAGGTTCCGATAGGTGGCGCTGGAGTCTAACTTCTATATTTCTTCTATATTTATGGGCCGATTTTGCTCATACTTGCAGGAAATGTTTGTTGGTCTAAAAGAGAAAAATGCCAGCGATACTACGGTCAAACATCGGTCGACATACCAGATGTAATAGAGAGGGCACATTGAGAAGGCAAAATAGAACGTGAAAGAGGCGACACAACGTTCGCCGGAATCAGCTAGGAATTTTTGTAAAAATTACGGTTGGATATTTTTGAAATCTGAGAGGCCGTGGTGGTGTAGTGGTTGGACTACTAGCCTCCCGCCAAGGCGAGCCGAGTTCGATTCCAGGCTGAGTCATTCCCGAGTTTTCGCTTGTGGGGAACTTGGCTGATGTTGCCGTTAGCCAGCGGGTTTTGTCGGGGTGTCGTTGCCCCCCCCCCCCTTCCGCTGACGCATTCCGCCCCGCTCCACCCTCAACTCAATTAACCCTCACCGGGGCTTGAGACCTTAGCTGTTAATATCCCACTAGAAGCTCTCGACTCCTCAGTCTGGTTAACGTTTATTATACTGAGGGAGAAATTCCAATGTTTTTATTTCGGCAACAGGTAGCACCGGTTTCTCATGTGTACCGGATTTTTCCGCTTTGTATGGAAGGAAATGGAATAATTGCAATTTTCACAAAATAAATGTAAAGGCTGTTCACGGTAAAGTGAGCACTTTCGAAATAAAGCTTAGAAAAATGTTACTGCCCCTGCCTGCGTATATTTAAACGGGCGCACTGAGTGGCATGCGTCCAGTACAGTTGGTAACGTATGATGAAAAATAGTTTCATATCTTAACGTCGAATAAAATGTATTAGGTAACCATTTGTGATAACTTAAATTATTTCTTTCTTTTTCTGCTTTTTTAATACAAAAAAGTGTAAAAATGAGCATATTTTTAAAATATTCACTTTCTTAATAATTTTACTATTTCACTTGACCGACGCCTAAATAAAGTGCTGAGGCCCGCGACAGTGTTAATTATTTTACTTAAAGCGAGGGAATACACAATGTGCATAAAAGTAGATCTTAAGCAGGGCTTTAAAAAATGCTCATTTAAGCGTGAACAGCCTATAGTTGCATAAAATCTTCCTGCTTGATATTGTCTTAGACCCTACGTAAAGAATAAAGTTCGTTCTTCGCACTAGAGTGGAAATATAATTAAATATATTTACATATTGCTAAATGTTATTTCGTAAACTGGATTTAGCAATATGAAGGCTTTCACAATTGCTTTATTTAAATGTCACAGAAGAATCGAAAAATACAAAAGTGAAATAGTCATCCTGCGCAGTTTCTTTCAGCGAAAGGAGAAAAGTAAGAAGCGCTTTTGATGACAACTAGGTTATAATATTTCACTTTTAAATTCGTTACGTTTTCCCATTGAATTAAGTTTGTTTATGAAAGCTCGATTCCCATCACAATTGTATTTTTACTGTCTGATTTTGTAAACACCATTGACTGGCGTCAATTATAGTTACGGAATAAAGTTAGTTTTTAATTTGGCTGGAGCGAATATATATCACAATAAGAGCCAAACACTAATTTTCACAAAGTAATTAAAGCATTTCTCAAGTTACCGCGGTATTTGAAAAGTGACCTTGAGGCACCGAGTACTCTCAACAGGCTATTTGGTTGGTATCAAGTCACAGTTTCCAATACATTTTTACGGAAGAAATGCACATTTCAAAAGCCAATGATCCGTCTTTTAGGCCTTAGACGACCGATTACACTGATCGGGAGTTGGAGGTACTGAAGAGACACGTTATTGCAAGTGGAATTATTGCAATAAAAAATTAGGTTTTGTAAATACGGTGAATAAAACTTAAGGTGTTTGGCGCGAAATTCGAATGCCTTGTATTCATATTGAAAAATCAAATTACAGCTACGAGAACAGAAACTAATCCATGCTGTCATACCTGTTAATACTTATAATTTATTTATCTTTTGGTAGTTTAGGAAGAGTTGCATTGTGTATCATGATATCACTGTTTTAAAGAAATGTGAAAAAGGTTAGAGATTAATTTTACAACAAGAAATTATCTATATACTGAATACGAAATGACATTTGCAGTATCAACATACAACAGTTTAATAATAATAATTTGTTAAAATATTATTAAAGCAAAATGTGTTACGATAATTTAAAAATAAATACATGGTGGGGGGCTTACTTATTGTCCTACGGAAACACATGCCTGCAACAATGTCTGTGCAAATGATTTATACTGACTTCTGATTAGCTATTTCCGTCCCGTAAATGAAGAACGGGCTGGGAGTACTAGGTATATAGTACTGTAGGTTACTCTAACCTCTTTGGAACACCAGCGCGCCTTGCGGAGGAAGTTTTCCCTATCCCAAACTCTTCCATTAAGAAATATCGTTTTATTCTTAACCTGAGTACAGCTAACCTTAATTTGGTTAAGGTTATTTCTACTGCAGTTTTGGAACATAACGTGATTTCTTACAGAATTTGGCATAGGGACAATTTTCACCGCTAGGTGTGCAGTGTTCAAAAAGGTAACTTTTACCTAAAATTTTAAGCTACGTTAGTTATAAAAGAGAAATAGCTAGGAGACTTACACAAGTTCGGTTCTTACTACGCTTGCGCAAATGAGTTATATGTTATTTAATACGAATAGTTAACAGCCTTACACACTATACGTTCTTACTATAATTACGCAAATGAGGTATACATTAATATTCTCACTTAATATATGTGCTTACTACGCTTACGCAAATTAGGTACACGTTATATATTGAGACAAGCTTTTATATACTAAATATGAATTGATACAAAAATATCAAATTTTAGTGAAGTTGATTGTGGCATTCCGACCACATCTTACAAGTTCTATAAATTCTGTAACTACTATAATTACTTTTCTCTTTCTAGTGCATGTACATATAAAAGGTTGGTTTTAAAATGGTTTTATAGTTAATTTTTCGGCCAAGACCAACATTTTATTTTCAGCTCCTTGCTTGCCAAACTAAAAAATTAACTTGAGTAGGTATGTGTATGAAATTTTAAGACTAATACAATATTAATACATTCTTGCCTGAATGGTATACGAATATAGCGTTGGAAGCGTTATTAAAAATCATTCTCGCTTCAACTCCTGCTCTCTTTGTTGGAATTTGTGAGAAATGCTATTACTACGCCTTCCTAGGGGCCTCAGCTTGTCGTGGTAGGAGGGCTCAGGACCCGATGATCCCAGGGAAGTTTGCTTCGGCAGCTTGCTGTGTGGTGATAGGAGAGAGGAAGCTAAT
The DNA here is from genome assembly GCA_029891345.1 of Dryococelus australis. NCBI lineage: Eukaryota > Metazoa > Arthropoda > Insecta > Phasmatodea > Phasmatidae > Dryococelus > Dryococelus australis. Next base: position 137,822,810 of record CM056997.1, read on the forward strand.
AGTGACCCTCAACGGACGGCTGTGATTCGCCTGGTGCAGAGAAAACAGCGTTTCTAGGAGGGAGCACCGATAATGCATCCTGCTGGCCTGGAAGCAGTGAGATGGCAGCCCCATAAACAGGCTTAACCTGCGCAGAATTCGTACTGTGGTCAGGATATTACACCTTTACTGATAAATCCAAAGTAAGGTAAAACGGTCTACTAGGTAGAGGTGTGGCAAGGCAGGAACACATCACATGCCATAACGTTGGGTGCCAAATATTCTTATGTAACACATTACCTATTATTACATAAGATAGTGCATTTCATACCTATGCAGAACCATACAGCTAGAAAATAAGGAATCCTTAAGTCTTCAATCGCCTCGACTATTTCCTACTGCGTTAGAATTCGAGTCAGATACTCTTTCAATCTATTTCATACCACACTTAATAATACTCTGGATGCTTTGGTGAAGTTATTTGTCACCAATTAGTAACACAACCTGGAATATGACATACAATACTACTACTGAACATTCAAATGCTAACTACTTTGAATGTAATGTAAGACAAAAATTGCAGTTTTGATTATACGGAAGTTTAATAAAGATTAAACAAAAGAACTGATTTCATGGATCAAAATTAAGCGCATATGCTAGGAATACCAAATATTTAGCTAAAAAACAAGGTTAAGAACATTACTAAGAGAATTAAGAATAATTCGGAAAATAAAATTGAATATAACTCTAAGTTTATAAGCCAACACCAGTTAGCCAATCTAACGTTAAATTACTTGCCAATACTTGTATCTTAAGTCTTTGGTGCCGAAAACTGCACACAGTTATCACACTACTTTGAATTATCTGATTTCCGTTGCTATACGAAAGTGGCGAGGACGGTTTCCTGCAGTCAAACTCTGCAAGTCCTCCACAGCTGAATCAAGTTCCTGGAACATGAGTCGAACTCGGAAGGCTCTCTACAGCTGGTTGATCCACCTGGGGTATAACTCGGAAGGCTCTCCACAGCTGGTTCGTCCGCCTGAGGTAGAACTCGTAAGGCTCTCCACAGCCGGTTGGTAGACCTGGGGTATAACTCGGAAGGTTCTTCACATCTGGTTGGTCCACATGAAGTAAAACTCGGAAGGATCTCCACAGCTGTTTGGTACACCTGGGGTAGAGCTCAGAAGGCCCTCCACAGCAGGTTGGTCCACATGCGGTATATCTCGGAAGGTCATCCACAGCTGGTTGGTCCACCTGGGATATATCTCGAAAGGCTATCCGCAGTTGGTTTGTGCGCCTGAGGCAGAACTCGGAAGGCTCTCCACAGCTGGTTGGTCCGCCTGGGTTATAACTCGGAAAGCTCTCCACAGCTGGTAGGTCCGCCTTAGGTATAACTCGGAAGGCTCTCCACAGCTGGTTGGTCCATCTGAGGTAGAACTCGGAACGCTCTCCACAGCTGGTCAGAGAAGCATATGGTTGCTGTACTGCTGCTTTCCTTGATAGTGACAACCTTAGGAGGCGCCAATACATTCAAATTCCACCAGCGAGCACAAGTAGACACTGGGTCGTATGAACAATGTTTAGCAGGTTGTCTTGAGGAGGCGCCATAGACTAAATATGAGGTAGACCGATCTCACTGGCTGCGCGCTACCAATCTCGGTGTCACAACATTGAATTTCTTTTCTGCTTACATGTCTAGCAAAAAAATGGAGTTAATTGGGTTTGAGGTTTAAAACACTTTTTAGTAAACAAGTGCTTTTGAGATGTTTTTATACTTCCTCTTATCAATTTGTAATGCTTTTGGATTACATTCAAACAGGTGAAAGTATTTTATTAATATATTAGTGCTATTCATTTAAGAATTATGATGTAAACAAACACGTTCATCAGAGTTGACCATGTGACTTTGACAGTTGTGTAGGATTGAGGTAGGCCAATGTTGGGTACATGCGCAGAAGACGAATAAGTGGTATACCTCATCTTTATTCTATGGGATGTGCTAGCTGAGCACGTCCTCAACAGCGCGGACACGTCCTCGATTTGGTATGAATAGAAATAGCCGATTGACTGTGAGCAAGTGTTCAATAAACTCAGTGAACATGTCCTAGCTCATTCATTCGAACTCAAGTACCTACTTACGTTTTTCAACATTTAAGCAGCTGTTCAACTTTATTCATTTGACCTCCTGACACGTGTACCTAATGCCCCGTCACTCCTACCCGCAAGGCGCTGAGCTGGCGTCCAGAGTTTCAGTCGTGCTGCGTGTATCCAAAACGGTGACCCTAATCATATTATTGCATCAAAGTGTATTGCAGGTCCCTATAGACTATTCGCGGTAAAGTGAGTACTTTTGAAGCCCTCTCATTTGGAATAATAGTAAAGAAATAAATTTTATTGTAGCCTTCGATGTTGACTTTCGATTCCAATGAAATGCACCTATATATTGTGTTTATTACTTACATGGGAATATTTATTTTAAAAAGCGGCGAAAGAATAAAAAATGGCGGATAGGAAAAAATTACTAGGGCCGCTAAAGTGCACACTTTGCTGTGAACAGCGTATATAACAGTTTCGTATTTTTCCAACCATTATATTATGAGGTACGACAGTGTAAAAAAGCAGTTTTTTCTTGTTTTGTTGGAAAGCTCGGAAATGGCATTAATAATATAGCCTGCATTATGCATTGGCAGTATTATTCTTAACTCGTCTGAAGTGTGTTTTCTTTTCGCACATTGGTATCATGGCGTCACGTGTACTGGTTTCGTAAAAAAATCGCAGATTTAAAACACTGCAAAGCAATTTAAGCGCGAGGTAGGCGGCGTACGAAGGGGAACCTTCGTATTTTTTAATTTAAATTGAATTTAGCAAAAACACACAGGGAACCCGTAGCTTATGTATTTGCGAGCACAAAAAGTTGCATATCAGGAAGGCTAACGGAACTGGCGCGTCATGTGGCGACCGCCTGTAAAGAGGCCATCTTGAAAATACGCGAAGACTTTACGTCTCCAATACTGCTATGTGTGTGTTGTTAGAAATAAAATGCATTCACGTCTTGCAGCCTTTACTACTCAATTGCTAATTTCCCATTATTCATATAGTCTGGCACACGTAAACTAACAAGCAACTACTAGTGGCGTCCGCGTACTTCGATTTTACGGTGTCCTATGTGCAGGCGCTCTCCGCATGGCGCGCCACTTCCGTTCGCCTTGTAACATGCAACTTGCTGTGCACGCAGGTACGTGAAGTTGTAGACTTCCGGCACTGTTAATATGACCAGTTTAAAATTTAAAATACTAGATTCATTTTTCAAACATTTTGTTACAAGGATTCATTGTTTATATTAATCCGTAGATACCGTCGTTTAGGATCTCAACATATTGATAAAACACTTTGTATATAGACACACACACACAGAAGTATCGTGAACTTCAGGCAAAAACTTCGTAAAATTATTCGTTATGGAAAATGAGGCATAAGAATTAACACTGCCTATGATATAGCGTGATTATTAGGGAAAGAAACGCACTTGAAACTACATAAGGAAATCAATAAATCCGTGTGTAGTGTTGGCCTGAGTTTTCTGTTAACTGTGATCATTTCGTAGGTAACATCTGCGCGAGTAAATAGTGAAGAGATTCGGGTGGCTCTTAACAGCGAGGTCTTGAGAGCCGATTAGTGCGATTGAGGTATAGAGCAGCGCCGGAATGAAAGGGCGGGAGGAACGCGAGAACCAAAAGAAAACCCGCCGACCAACGACATCGTCCGGCACGAGCCCTATATATGGAAATCCGGGAGTGACCCGACCAACGATTGATCCGAGTTCGACATTTGTGGTAGGCGAACAGGCTAACCGCTCAGCCACCGTGGTCCCATCATCGTCCACCTTTAATAAATGTTTCTAACCGACAAAAGTGTGTTTCCTGTGTGTGTTTATCTAGTGTTGTGACAGGCCAACCACACTACACACGAATTTGTTTCATCTCACGTAGTTCCCGACATTTCGTATCTAAATTCCCAATTTGCAAAGGTGCGTGTCTCCAATAAGTAAAGAGTCTACACTCGAGTCCTTGAAACGCGTCAGCTCTAAGGCCGACTCTTGCTCACGCATCCCTTGCCCCATCGCCTATATGCGTGGGTGCCACGGTGGTTTGGTGGTTAGCCTACTAATCTCCCACCAAGGCGAACCGGGCTCGATTCCCGGCGGGGTCGCCTCCGAATTTTCACATGTAACAATCGTGCCGGACGATGTCGCTGGTTGGCAGGTTTTCTCGGTGATCTTCTGTTTCCCCCACCCTTGTATTCCCGTACCGCCCCGTACTCATTTTCCTTCACCCTTATCGGCCCTCAAGACCTCGATGTTAAAAGTCGCACAAGTATCTTCACTCACTCACTAACGTCTCTACGCGCACAATTTTTTTATACTTCGTAGAAAAACAGATGGTGATATACTTTTTAATACTTTCTCAAATATTCTGGAGGGTGGGGGTAAGGGGTATCTTTTATCTAAATACAGAGGAAAGCACTTGTAATGTGCGTATCGACAGTCTCATCACACTCCTATTCTAGATCAAAGTAATACTCGAAGAAAAAATTCAGTATTATGTTCTCAGATCACTTAGCATTTTTGTACAGATTTCTTTCAGCTTATTGTACTATTCGTACAAACTTTAAAACATTTTCAATTTAGAATTTTTTTATTCATTACGCTTTTTTTTTGTCCAATATTCATGATACTTTTGCACTTTCAGCGATATGAGAAAATAGGTATCGCTGAACTGTAAAGTACTGAGTAGTGATTGAAAGAGGACGATGTGGTCCGATTAAGGGGCCCACCTAATTCTAGCTGGTTTTCCGCGTATGACGCCGAGAAGCGCAATAAGGGCGATACTGGCATGCGCTACAAGGGCGCCATCGCCGCAATGCGCAAGGCTCTGAACTGGCATGCAGTGCACTGTCGAGCTGCGCGTACCTACGGCACTTCAAGAGACTACTCGTATCATTTTATTGGTGGAAAGTCTGTAATATGGTACAGTTCATGTCCCTAGAGTACTTTACTGTGTATATATCGCGTATATTTTGAGACACAGCGCTGTGTAAAAGCTTTTGTTAACATTATTGCAGTGCTCTGAAATTGTGTTTATAATGTGCGAAACGTTTTAAAGGTAACCAACAGGCGTAGTCTGAAATATGTGTTCTTTTCGTAGTTAAACACATTGGACGCGCGTTTAATAGTTTCGTAAAAAAACTGGATTTCAAACTCTCAGCAACGCGGTTCAAGTGCTAGGCAGGCAGGCGGATCCCTTAATTGCGCGGACATTGGCCTGTTCCGAGCCGAGCCGAACAAGTGCGGGTTTCGATCATTAATAAACGCTTTTTAATTTCTTCCCAAATGTTTATTTTTCATCCTTTGAGCATAACATAATACAACTTTGCTCAAGCTCGCAGACACGCTGATTATCGAAAAAAAACGAGTGGTATAAAATAAGTGAACCAGCTGATTTCTGGGAAATATCTCCAAAGTCTGCTCTTTCTGGGAGTACAACTGAGTGTTTGAACGAAATTTTATACACACTCTATAAAAACCTGACTGTTCATAAAACTAATCGCTACATAAAGTTTTATACAAATTTTCGGTAGCATCCCAGCTCGCGTTATATCCAAATATAGCAACAATCGCATAATAAAAGGATTGTATAAATTTTAACCAGGGTGGCAACTATAGGTTTATTTTGCATATTTCTATTGCATCATGGCATTCGGTGAAATTCTTGGAGGAAATTTATCCGACAACAAGAAAGTGCGAATACAATATGTATTCTTCTCTTCTGATGTTTGTATCTAAAAATTACACCATTAAAAAAATTATATTTTCATAAGCATGCCACAAATACCGGAATCATACATTTGTCTCACATCAACTTAAAAATGTTACAAAAAGGGCCTTATTACTCTTAAAGCCATCTTTTCTACAACCTACCCCAACATTTGCCCCAAAAATTGCTTTTAAAATTTTAAACTTTTTAAAAAATAAGTACAATTATTTTTCACATGCAAAGATTCTTATTATCGTGACGAATATTTAAATTATTAGTTTAGCTATTATACATTCTAATAACGCAGAATACTACACAATTAGCTACTTGAGGTCTCCAGTAAAAATGACAGGTTTCATTAATTAATTCATTTATTTTCAGCATTTATAGCTTTTGCGAAATTAGGGCTATGATGCTCGCTATGATGCCTTCTTTTACTCTTACAACTTGTATACAGTACTAAATCTGCGTAAACATTAAAATCACAATAACCGCTTAAATTAACAAAATCCTAGCGGGTGTTATGATTACGCAAATTAATTAAATGCACACTTTTAAATCTTTCGAATATGGTGGCCAATCCCGAGGTGGTTGTGATGCAATACGGTTATGAAATGCACTTTAGAAAACGCTTTTAACTACAGAATATAAATTGTTCCAGCTTTCCTTGAATTTCTTTTTAATTAGACCATTATATCACCATTGCTATAGTCTGTTCACAGTAAACCGAGCACTTTTGAAAGTAATGATTTATATATGATTGTGTGGACGTTGTGTATTGTTAGCCTTACGTAAAATTAACATTACCATGGGCCTCATCACTTAATTCATGCGTCGGTTAAGTGAAACTGTGAAATTATTAGAAAAGTAAATATTGTGAAAATATGCTCATTTTTACACTTCGATACATAAAAAAACAGAAAGCGAAATAAATAATTTAAGTTATCACAAACGGTTAACAAACACTTTTTAATAGATGTTAAGATATGGAACTGCTTTCCCTCCATCGTTACCAACTTTACTGGGTGCATGCCACTCTGTGCGCCCGTTCAAATATATGCAGGTAGGAGCAGTGACTTTTGTCTAAGGTTTATTTCGAAAGTGCTCATTTTATCATGAACGGCCTTTATCTGACCTGCAAAACGTATCCGCAAATGTATGAAAATATTGAGGGAATGGAGAAAGAGAGGGGCTTAAAATTTACTTTTTTGAAACACTCTTGCTGTATGCATCTTTGGGTAAATTTTTTTTCCACGTACTTATCGCCTAGGATTAGAAAATCGTACTGTGACAATAAATGTTTCTCAGACACCTAGGGTTACACTGAAGAAGGGCAGGGGAGTTCGTGCCCTGCTTAAAGCTCCGAACTAGCGTGTAATACGATTAAAGTCTTATAGGTTCACGCATCACGACGAAATTTTGTAAAAATTTGCACCATGATGGAATGTCTTCAGACACTTATCATACTTTGATCTTCATTGGCGTGTGATAAAAATATATGGTCGCCTCTGAAAGTCAAGCTCAGGGAGTGTCCGATGGAAAGACTGCACGACAGTAAAGTTGAGTAGAGTAGGTATCAGATTTACCGCGAAGATGTACGCATGGAATTACGCTCACTACCCCGAACCCTTCGTGAAGTTCCAACAGAGTAAATATGTTTTTTTATTACGAAAATTTACATTTTTGTAATAAAATATAAGCGATTGACGTATTTTCTACCAAACCTCTGAACGCACTTTTGGGCCGTGGTGCTGTAGTGGTTAGACTACTGGCCTCCCACCGGATTCGATTCCCGGCGGGGTCACTCCCGGATTTTCGCACGTAAGAATCGTGCCGGACGACGCCACTGTTCGTCAGGTTTTCTCGGGTATATCCCGCTTTCCCCGCTTTTGCATTCCGGCGCTGCTCCATACTCATCTCGCTTCACCCTCATTGGCTCTCAAGACCTCCTATGTTAAGAGCCACTTAAGACCCTTCACTGCGTCGCACTGCATTTACCTTCTGAACCTAGTAAAAATAGTAATAGATTACTAATGTGTATAGAAAATATATTAATTTTTATCAGCTGACCTTCAATAAACTTTAGTACTGCAACGTTAAGAAGTGCATTTTCCGGCCTCAGGAGTTTCGGAGAAGATGCTTTGTTAGTGAAGATTCAGCTTACATGTTATCTCGGCGTTATCATTTTTGATGGAAAGAAGTGCCAGGTAGGCGGACCCCTTAAACTTATTCAAGCGACTAAAACCCCTGTCACACTATCAAATTTGTGCCTTCAACTATATTTGACAATCAAATTTGAGGACAAAATATGGTCATCAAATTTTTCCTTCCAACAAATTTTACCAAATAATCTTGAATGTGTTTGAAAATGTGTCACGCTGTCCAAATTTTTATCGGGAGAATCTAATTTGAAATATTATTTAAAAATTATTTTTACACAGGGATATTGCTTTTGTTTTTCCATGCGGTCCATTAATGGAAGAAAAGTAAGTAATATTGTAATTTATTTTCGTTTCTTCACTAAATTAAAATTTTATTTGTAAGATACGTTTCCTACACAATGAAATTTAATGCCTCTGAGTTCGTAATATTATGGGCAATATTCACTTAAAATATCATTCATGTCCAGACAACTTCTACATAAATGAATTACTAGTGACATCAGAATTTCGTGAAAAAACTTTACGACCAGTTGTATTTCATAATACTATTGCTCAGATCCACTCTCGCCGTTGGATTATACAGGTGTTACGTGTCTTTAGCGTATGCCCGCGAATCACACACGTACAGTATCGGAGTAACGTTATTCTGATTGGCCCGTCAAGTAAGAAAATGTCTTCTCGTAAACACAGGTCACCAATAAGCAAAACAAAACTGCTTGTTTGCCCGTAGAGTGTTGAAATCTAGCATGTGCGGAAATTTTTTTTCTCGAAATTCGAGTGTCCCTTGAATTACCTTCATAACTTCCTTCGTTTCTAGCAATTGTTCGTTATTTTAATTTTCTTGAATTCCATTTTTATCGTGCACGATTCTGATTGGCTGAGACCGTCAAACATCAAATAAATTTTAGAACCGGCCCAACTTTTTCTAACAAATATGGTGGCATTTATGACGTTTCTATAACGTCATAACTGTCAAACTTTATTTGGACAAACTTATTGGAAGCATTTTGATAGAAAACATTGAGTGTGACAGGGGCTTAAGAAAGGAGTAGTCATTTCTTATCCGTGCACTGTTAGCTGGAGTCACCTCGAGTGGACTAACTTTTGATTCACACATGTAAACAACTTACGTTCAGCTCCAGATTATCTCATATTTTTCGATAAGCCACATATTACCCAACAAGCTGAAAACTGTCTGCGAGAAACGAGTACGAAACTTCAGAAAACAATAAGTTTTATTCTTGTACCCATCTACTTATGCCGTGAGCTATCAATTGACGCGTAGGTCCATTTACAAACTGCATGTATGTAATACTATTGCAAAATAAATAATTTGAATGGTTCTGTGGAAAAATTTTCATATAATCAGTTTGGTAATAATAACATGTTTTGCTCTAAAAAGAATTACATATATGATAAGTACAGAAAAAAATAAATCAAAGCTTTAAGAAGAGTATAACATCATCACGACGAGAACACTGTATGCGTCGTAATAATAGACGGTGTTTTTGAAAGTATAAAACAAAATTACACTCTCTTGAAAATGATTTTTTTAAATAGCGGCCTTTCTTGAAGAAATTTATTTTCACTACCGTCATACATTTGAAGTACAAACTTACTTAACCCTCAGTAATCATTCCTGGTTTGGCAGCATGTCAACGACAACTTTCTCATAATTTCATCAGACGAAGACATTATTCATGTAAGATACATTTCATGCCAAAAGACAAGTTCGAGTTCTCATTTAAACTCCAAAGATTATTTTCGGGTTTGAAAATGGCTAAAGGCTGTTCACGTTAAAGTGAGCATTTTTGAAATCAACCTTAGAAAAAAGTCACTGCCCATGCCTTCATATAATTCAACGGGCGCACTGAGTGATATGCGCCCGGTAAAGTTGATAACGGTAGATGGAAAGTAGTTCCATATCTTTACTCCGAATAAAAAGTGTTAGGTAACCATATGTGATAATTTAAATTATTTATTTCACTTTCGGGTTTTTTAATGCCTCAGAGTGAAAAAAATTAGCATATTTATAAAATGTTTACTTGTTAAATAATTTCACAGTTTCACTTGACCGACGCATCAATAAAGTGATGAGACCCATGGCAATGTTAATTTTACATAAGGCGGAAGAATACAAAACGTGCATACAAGTAGATCTTAAGAAGGGCTTTCAAAAGTGCTCATTTTACTGTGAACAGCCTATGAAAAGAGTGTTGCATGCAATGAGATACCGAAGCGATTGCCACCTATGCTGGCATTGAGAAATTTATTTCTTCTAGAGCTGAGGAATTTTAATCTGTAATCTGGCTTTTTTTTTTTTTTTTTTTTTTTTTTTCATAAGCTGATGTTTAAGATTACTGTTTTCAAACATACCAGCAAATTCAGCAATTAATTTGAAACGACGCCCTATACCCACAATTCTCTATCTAATGTATTATTCCCTTTTGTAAAATGTTTGCTATGCGACTTACTTTATACTTCCAACTGTTACAATCAATGTATTTAAATTTACAATTACAATTTTATGTAGGTAGTATATATCATTTTGTAGGCATATATTTGTTACAATTCTCAAATCACTTGTCATTTTTACTTTAAATAATCCTCTGCACGTACTTTAAGATAGTAGATTTCAGTTCCGCATCTAAAAAAGTACTAGAACGCACGGAAATATTTTGAAATGGCCCTTATTTGTTTTGAATACAACATTTATATCGTGTTTTGGAAATAAGGTAGTAACAAATTGTAATTTGCAATAAATAATGGTTGCAGGTGTTTCACTATTAATATTAACAATATATAGATAGATTTAGTATTATTTATTTTATATACATATAAAGTTTAGTGTATTTATGTATAAAAATCTGGTAAAAGTAAAAAAAAAAAAAAAGACCAAAGTTTTGTGTTGGGGGGGGGGGGGGGATTTATAGTAATAACACACACAAATCCCGATACTTTACTAAAACATTCGCAGTTCACTGGGTATACTTCAGTTCAGTTTTCCTCCAGCTAAATGTCCTCTTCGTGCAACCTTCAAGGCATTCACATAAAATTATGTGAGGTTCATTGATATTTGATATTTTAACTTGTTGAACTTAAGCTAGCACATAGAGATGACTTTACAGTCTCAGTCTGGGACGATAATTCGGTTCCTCCTTTGTTTCTGAAGTTGACTATACCGACTATCATCTTATGACTGAGGAAAAGAAGACATATCGAAATTAATCTAGCTAAGTGATTTTGCAACAGAGTGGTATCTCTAGCATTTTGTTTTCTTTTAAATATTTGGTCCTTTTGACAACTGAACTAAATGTGGACAACAAAATAGACACTGTAATATTATTACTCTAGTTTATTGGTTCTATTATGGCAAAAATTCTGTTAACCTTTACATAATGTTGCAGATTATAACATGCTCGGTTACGCTTCCGACCCTCGCGTTCTGTTTAATGGCGTATGTGAACCTGAACGTTATTATTTTCCCCTTAAAGTTATCATTTAGGAGCTATAGAAATAATACAGTTCCCATCCATAGCCACGACGAGATTAGCTACTGGACTGGCCTTACTAAGAGCTATTTTCATATAAGAATTTCACATTTCTGACAAGCACTAGTGTACGTTGGAAAATGATCGTAATTTATAGAAACTTTGAAATGAAAACTAAAACTACAATTTATCTTCCCAAAGGCTGAACTTATTGAAGGGGTTAATATTTTTATATCAGTTAATAAAAAGAATTCTGCGATGTATTCTAAGCTTACCACTTCTGTAGCGTATACGTACGCATTTATCCAACCGCCATTCTACAATTTGGTTGCAGACTGTTTAAGACTACGTTGTTATGTTCGTTATTTTTAATATGAAGGTTAAAAAAATAAGTGAGATTATTCGTTATGGAAGAATGAGAAGGAAAACATAGTAGGTGCAACCCATGCATGACCTAATGCGACTGCTAAGTTCTCCGCCTTGTTGGCACATGAAGCCAAAGCAGAGACGTTAGTGATCGACGCTGTGGAGGATGGGTTTGACAATATGAAGCGGTACGAGTGAAAAGTAGCCACCACAGACAATGTTTTCTGTTTTTCTTCGCATAAGTTTACCACCTCTGCAGCGATGTTATGAGAATGTTTTGCAGTTTGGTGCTGTAAATGGATTCTAGTGTGCGTGTTGTTTTGATATGTTGTATGCAACGTGTTTTATTTTCATGCGACGAGCAAGAAAAAAATATTTGCCTGAAAGATACGAATTTTTTTTATCAGTACAACATTTTAGGGCCACAGATGAATTTCAATATGTATACTATAAATGGAAACATACATTTTTATGACTCCATTCATACGTGCTTACCAAAACAAGGCACACAATATTCAATCAATGTAAACATTTCAGACAATACCTGACTTACCATTTCCAGTATTCTCACAAAGTTTGCGTATGGAGTTCAGGATCACTCTGGAGTATACCAACAGAACTACGCGCCTCTTCAACTGTGGTGCAGTGTGTTCAAAACATTTATTTTCACGGAAGTATTAAACATGTGTCCAGTATGCTGATCTACGAAAAGAACACGCACTTCAAAAGGAACCTGTTGAGTGCTTTCAAGACTGCGCGCATATCAGAGATACCATTTCAGAGTAGGTACTCCAAAATGGCTAAAAACGGCTTTTCTTGCAGACCTCCCATGGCGCAGTCGGTTGGTGCACCGTAGATCTTGAGTGCAGGAGGTTCTGTGTTAGAATCCCAGGTAAGGCATAGGTGTTAATTTAAGGTAGGATATAAGTAAGTTTGTAAGCAGCTCTCTGATAAGCCTTCCGGCATAATACTGGGGAACGTTAATAAGCCCTTCTAATATAATAAAATAAGTTTTTTTTTCAAAGTGCGGTATTACAAAATATACGCGTCAAATACATGGGAAATTACTCAAGTGTATATTTTGTATATAAAAACTGGTCTTGAATAGTTAAGAACCTTACCCAAGATATGTGCTTACTACGCTTACGCAAATGAAGTATACGTTATATATTGCGCCAATCTTTTATGCACCCCATATAAATTGATACAAACATATGCATCTGTAGTAAAGTTCATAACGGCTGTTCGACCACGTCTTACGAGTTCTATAAATTCTCTAACTTCTATAATTATATATTTTTTAGTCCATTTATAAATACAAGCTTAGTTCTGAAAGATTTTTTACAGTTAATTTATTAGAACTGATTTAATGTGCAAAGTATTCAATGAAAACTGGAACCGCTCAACTTTTGCGCACAAATATGGCAGCGTTTATGACGTTTCGCCGAGATCACAACCATCCAACTTTCTTATATCAAAGCAATCTGATAGTAAAACTTGATAGTGAGGCAGGGGCATTAGGCTCCCGATAGGCATGTCACAGGAGCTCACATATAGTCTATTCGTAGAAAATTCACACTTTTTGTGTCAAACCTTTAAAAAAACACCCATGTATGCCATGTTTTGTTTTTTTATACTTCCGTTAACATGAAAGTATTTTATTTATTTTTGGTGAAATTGGACTTTTGCTTATATTTTCTCTATGAGCAAAGCAGAGAGAAAATAGGTGTGTTGCTAATGCCTAGTAAGAAGTAGTTCTCATGCAAAATATTATTTCGACTGAGTGCGCACGAATGCGGTGCGTTGTCCCTTTGGTGTAATTCTCTAGACTCAGTTAAGTTTTGCTTGTATGAGGCTGAGGAATAGCTTGTAAATAGAACTTTAAACAGCAATGTACCTGTTCTGTAATGGGAGATTTTCTGCACGTCTGAAAGCGTATGATGCTGCACCGTTGTCCCTTTCATACTTAGGACCTTTCACTCTCCTGTTAGCTCATTTAAAATATGCCAGCGAAAAAAAATCACGTATGGGTAAGCAACTCATTGAGACTGGAGAAAACAGTGTGATCAAGAAGAGACGAGGGAGAGTGGGTGAAACATGCGGAGATCGCGGATTGTGGTCGAATGATTCTGACCTTTGACTAACGTCGCGATGAATCGCTTAGAATAATGAAGTTTCTGCACTCGAGACGCTGAACGGAAACACTGGTTGAAGTCAACCAACTGTATTCAACAGCGTGTTTCATTTGCTACCCGAAGACGAAGCCAGAACAATATCATTGCAAGTTGTTATGAGTTTTCTTAATGTCATACTCGTAAATGAAGGGATTAGAGGTGTAGCTCAATAATAAAAGATATGGTAGAGCACTACTGTGAATGATGGGGTTTATTAATACGATAAACACACAATAACATATTACGTTAATATTAATTGCTCAGGGAGCTTATTATGGATTAATTATACAATTAACCTTTTATGAACGTTTGTTTAGCGCCACTACTATGATAAACCAACTGGAATGTCCCCACTTTAATCATGGTTCCATAGTATGTTCTGGTAGGCGGCTATCGACGATCGGACACCCTTTTCTGCGATCTTCTCTCGTTGCTGGCCGGCCTGATAAGGAAACACAACATGCCCAGCGTCGTGCTGGCGTATATCGGCGCGTTGTTTGACATACTTGACCCCGATTGCTGGCCGGTGGAGGGATTTCTGCACCTGGCTTTTTCGTAATGAGTGGTTGCAATTCCGCTCGCGTCCTGGTTTAATGTTTAAAGGTGTGATCAGGCAGGCCGTCTGCCTAAGGCCTGATCACACTGTAACAAAGTGTTTACCATATCAACAGTCGGTGGCAGAAGGGTGATTAATCCCACAAGCAAATCAACTGAGTTAGCGTGGCAGAACGACAATATAAATTACACACTTTATCAGAATTGCATATTCAGTCAGACTCTTAACATAACCACCGGGCATCGAACCGGCCTTTCAGCGGCAGGACAGTCGTAAATTTTTATTATCCACAATAACCATTTAAATACTCCTCGAATTAATATTTTCTACTAAACGTATTTGTGTTTCTATGAAATCTGCTTGGTAATATATTTTTTAGGTGAACATTACTGTATATTCTTGACGAACTTCTATGATGAAGTATTTTCAATAAATTAGTCGTTATTAAATGCGAAATGTTAGAAATTTGCAATATTTAATCAAAATACATATCTCGATTATTTTGGTCAAAATTGGTTACAAAATAGGCAATTACTAGCACTTTACTCACAATTTGAACACCTGGGTTTGGCAACTCAGCACTGTAATACCACAGTATGACAGCACCGGCAATTTTATGCCATATGCAGTGAGTGTGAATAAATCCAATGTGCTTTTTGAGCAGCTGATCACTCCAGTAACATTAAAAGAAAATAACAATTTATGAGAATTTAGTTTATCTACATTAATTACCTCTTATTTTGTATTCTTATAACTGTTCCTAACTACCCTAATGGCGTGTGACATTATACACATTTGCAGTTCTTGACGCCACACTTCCCTGATGTTAGCTTGTCTAGTCACTCTTGAAATGTAGTATGTTCTAATTATTTTTTTAATTCAATTTAACTTTTTCAGTATTATACAATAGTTCATAATTAGAGCTTCTTCTTTTTCTAGATGAACGAAGAGCGTTAGCGCCCAGCCCGGATAGCAGCGATTCTGCAAGCAACCCGTACAATCCCATGAATCCATTCCTGTCTCTGAAGCCCTTCCTGCCCTCCAAACCAACCTTTCTTCCACCAGTCGTCGACCCCAACTACTTCATTGGACAGAAGGCTGCTCTCCTGAATGGATTGTTTCCACCAAAAGCTGCTGCTTTCTCCTCCAGTAAAAAACCCTCAGTATCCGATACGAAGCGAACTTTGCCCTTCGCAGGCTACAGTCCTATGGCTTTTGGCCCTGACGTGTTCATAAGTAAGAAGACAGCTTTTCTCGACCAGCTTTTCAAACAGCTTGCAACCCCATCACCCGATACTGCCCAGGACGTAAGCACCGACGTGCCAACTACAGCTGATCCAAACATAGTTGCATATAAGAAGATTGCATTGCTCAACATTTTGCTGAAACAACTCGAGACACCATCACCCAGCGCAACATCAGCGGCCAAGCGAGACGTGTTCGCAGACGATACAGATGACTTGCTGAGCAGAATGTTCCTGAGTGGTGGTCCCCTTGGAGACGACGGCGGAGATAACGCAGATGTCGTTAACGAGAAACCTGTCTCCTTATCGTCGTTTGCAGCAGCTAAATCTCCTGTAGCGAAACCCACCATCGTCCCACCCAGTTTCTGGTCAGCATTCGCCAAACCATCTCCACCAGTGAAACCCACCATCGTACCGCCTGGCTTCTGGATGCCATTCCTAAAGCCAGCGAGCACCACTGTTAAACCGACCATAGTCCCGCCAAGTTTCTGGTTACCTTTCTCTTCTGGTCCTTCGACAGTAAACAAAAGCACAATTTTGCCCGTTGATCCTTCTGCATTCATCGATAAGAAGACGAAGTTCCTGCAGACGCTCTTCAGTACACTGCAGACGACGCCCACGCCACCGGCGGATCCTGCTGACATTTACTCCAAAAAAGTGGATGAGTTCCTCGACAAGCTTTTCTCGTCCCTGCAGGCGGAGCAGCCCAGCGATGTGGCCCGCAGGAGCGCTTTGCCACCGACTACGGCCGACCCTGTATCTTCCCTGATGGAAGCAAAGAGCAAGATCGTTAGCTCCATCATCACAGAAATGACGAGCGTCAAGAACAGCATGTTGGACACGGTCGACGAAATAGTGAAGAAGCAGAAGGATGTGATGACCGCAGCTTCGAGCTTCGTGCCTGGCAAGAAAACATTCGCCTCTCCATATGGTGGCATGTGGGGCCCAGCTCCTCCCATGGGTAAACCTACATCCGATCCGACAGCCCCGCTGAAGCAGAAGCTCAAGTTCTTAGACCAGTTGTTTGACAGCCTGGCTAAGATGCAAAAGGAAGTGTCGGACTCGGTGAACAAGGCGGCCAGCAAGCTTCCGATCACTCCGACGCCATCCAGCGACAGCATCTTGCTGGCCTTGCTGAAGGAGCGGGTGCAGGGGATGGCCAACTCTACCAGTAGTGGTGACGATGAGAAGCAGAAGGCGGTGCAGGAGGATCTGCAACGTAGAGGGATCAAGATGGCTGTCCACCAGGGCTACCAGTCTCTGCCTCCTGGAGCAGAGGAGATCCTCCAGGCTGGGGGAGGCGGTGAAGCTGAGGGACAGGAAGGGGGTGGCCTCAGACTGCAGGTTAGTCTTCACTTTCTTACTTTGTTGATCACTGGGATAGTGAGTAAATGGGTGTTTTTAGAATTTTAACACAGGTACCTGGAATACTTATTCTGCACAGGCAATTGAATAATGCAGTAATGCCATCATAACCTTACGTTTTTAGGCAGTACATTCTAAAAAATATTTCAGAGTAATCGAAGCCGGAACATGAAAAATTATGTTCTTTTTTAAATGTCCAAGTATCCCGTACAGAATTTTCGGCAGGGAACGAATGAATTTCACATTGAACTAGCCCCCCATTGTCTGCCAAGTGGCAAGGAAACATTTCCGTCTTTTTTTAAATAATAAATTGTTCATCGTATATGATTGGTGTTATATTTGGCAGAACGGGTAATTTAATGATATTTCACAGTGACTTAGAACACGCGACATTATTGTACAATGCCTAGCAAAATATCTGACATGTAATTTCAATTATTCTAAAATTATGCATAATTTGTGATATAAATGATTATAATTAATTGTACTAAAATGTTTTGTGTCTTAATTTAAGAACATGAATAATGTATAAGTAGTTAGAATACGTCTCATCCCTTGTCACGATGTGATATTTCTGGTATTATATAAACCCCAAGAAAAGTTTTTCACCGCCTGCGATTTGGATGTTTATTAAGTATGTTCGCTGGGACAGTAGAGGCACTGGAATAACAGCCATGATATTATGTAGCCAGTGTGTATTTCCATCCTATCTATACTTTTTATTAGGACTTAGGAACCCAGCAACTCAGTAATCCCGATGGTGAAAAACGTTTTTGAGGTATATATCAGGGGTTCCAAGCTGTAGGCTGCTATGTTTTAAGGTCATTCATAGGGTCGCCCATTATCATTATAGAGGTATTGCAAGACTGCTGTATTCATTATGTAACATGGGCATCTATAAATATTTTTTATATTATCCACGCGAGAGACATCTAAGTGGATGCGTGCCATATGTATATAACTTTTATGGCCTTCAAATTACATCAACAAGTATCATCATCTTCCAAATTTCTATTGCGACTCTGTATCTGGCTAGAAGCTATACTTTCATTTCTTCCCCCAGCTATAAATATTCCATAAGTGCATGCTCATATAATTTTTATTTTCTACTGTATGGAACATTGGTTAACATGTTCAGAAGCTTCGTCCCGTTTAAAATAAAATGGTAACTTAATGTTTTTAGCATGGTTTTTAAATACAGGCCCGTGCTTAGTGGGGGTAGTAGTGGGGGACCCCCCCCCCCCCAAGACACGCTAAAAGGGAGTAAAATAGTTTACAAGGAGCAAAAATTTGAGCGAGAATGTAAGGGAAACTTAATATTAAAGGAGAGGTAATTTAAGTAGCTACCATTCTTCTAAATATAAACACACTGATGTTGCAGTTTTATTTATCGAATACTGTTATGCGTATTATTATTAAAATCGTTTTTTTTAAGGGGAGGTGCAAATTTTAAATTTTTACCCTCCACAATTTGTATCCTGTGCACAGCCCTATGTACTATATATCATAGCGTCAAAGTGAATTTAGAAAGAGTTCAACAACATGATCTTTATACTTATGTACATACAGGATTATTCATCTAAGATGTTCACTCCAAACGTCTGTTGAACCACCGAAGGCATCGAAATTTTGATTTCTAATTTGTAAATTGTACATCGGGGTTCATAAGACTCCATCCACAGTACGTATGTTTCGAAACGTAATTAAATACTGACATAACAAAATAAACTTTGTTTTTATTTTAATGGCAATATACTAATTTCTGCCAGTAGTGTAACATGTTATTAAACGATGAGTTCAGAGACGTAATTATTGTGAAAATCCGATGAGCACTTTTTGAGATCTAAGGAGGTTGTTTATAGGTGTACACATTTGACTGTAGCTGTGAATGAGTAGGGTGCATCATCCGCTGCGAGATGTCAAGATGAGTGTTCCTACACATGTGACGTACGTGCTAGTGATACAGTAACACAGGTATTGAACGCATGGGAAAGGTTGTTTATTGGTGTTATTGTTGATGTTACAGACAAATAAAACGTGTGTGTAATTCGATGTTCGTAGTCTGATTACAATTAATTCACCGAGCAATCTTGCCTGTTTCACAGTCCATACCAATGCAACATCTCCTAGCGGATGACGCAACCTACCCCACCACAGCTACAGTCCGTCGCTTACACCTATAAGCACTCTCTTAATTTTCAGAAAACGCTCGTTAGGTTTTCAAAATAATCACGTCATTGAACTCGCCGCTTAATAACATGCTCTGCTTGCTATTGGGAGAAATGAGTGTATTCCAATTTCAAAAACCAAAGTTGATATCGTTATCTCAGCAATTAATTACGTCTCGGAATAGACATAAACTGTGTCTTATGAGCCCCGTAGTGCCATTTACAAACTCTAAATAAAATTTTCGATACCTTCAGCGGCTCGGAAGAAATTTGGGGTGAACACCTTAGCTGAATAATACTTTATAAAGCCTATTCACGGTAAAGTGAGCACTTTTTAGGGCTCTGCTAAATTATTCTTTTGAATTAATGTCTATATTTCTACCACGTTTTAATATAAACATTGATAACGCCTAAGGCTGCAATAAAATATGTTTATTAGGGGTTAATGTATTTTGAGAGGGCCTTAAAAAGTTCTCACTGTAACGTGAATAGCCTATAGTATTGATACATGGATACTGTGTTTTCTTAATTTCTGATATTACTATCAATAGATTAGCAGAAAAAGGACGCACATGTGTAAGGTATATTTGCATTACTAATTTGCTTACCGAAACTGGAACTTGACATATGTATTTTTTGCGGGATTTGTTTCAGATCAAAGTGCCAGCCTAGATAAGTTCTGGCTCTCGAGATTACTTCTCACTGTGCCGGCGATATTATGTGCATGGCCTGAATATGTGATTGGAGAGATCGAAATAAAGAGACCTTTGTGTAAAGAAATAAAATTCTTCAAACCTTTTTCAGGTCTTACAACAATTAGTATATAAACATTTTCATGTATTAAGTATACTGTAGGTGTAAACTGCTGTTATTTTTCAAGTTCCACATTTGGTGAGCAAGATGTAGAATTCTAGTAAATTAAATACTTGCAATAAGGATTCAGTGTGGTTGCGGTTGCTACTGTTTTGTTCCAGGATCTTCTGTTACAAACCCCACAGGACGTGAACATCCCTCGTCATCACAACCATCACAATCACAACTAGGTAGACACTAAATAAGTCCCTAGGACAGTGTCCATAATGAATCTGGGCGAGTATTGATAATTATTTTTCCATAAATGTGTTTTTTCTTACTTGAATTCCAATTGTTAGTGGAAATAAAGAAATTATAAAATCACTTCAGTCTTTGAATTCCTAGTTCTTATTGTCATGATGCTCACAAAAATGCATTTGGGACGTACTTTACGAAGGAGAATTACAAGAATTTGCAGTACAGCGGACAGTGTAAGTTTTACTGGAAAAGAGTAATACAAAAGTGTGTTGAAATAAATATTTACACTAATATTTTATATCTAGAAAGAAAGGATTTTGCATTGTAGAATGATATATTTTCAAACATTCTCGAAAAAAAAAGTATAAAATAACGAACTTCAACATATAATAGTTAGAAGCATTGAATTCACAGCATGTTTTAACAGCAAATGTCTTCTCATTACCACTTCCACGAGTACTGGTCTGTCGAGTAATTACGGCAGATTGTTATGAATGACAGACTGGCCCTGAAATAAATAAGGGCAGCTAGTTCGTTCCATAGTGCTAGGCACGTCTCATTCATCATCTGAGGAAAGCACAGCAAAATATTTCTGTACAATTCTTCTTGCCAGAGATTTTCTTGTAGCTACACAACTGAAATATAGAATATTTACAAAAAATTGTTTTGGAAAAACTACAAAATTATTTATGAAGCTCAATGATTTAAATATACTTGAAGTCTACAATACTTGCTTCTTAATATTTAACATCAGTTTTACACATCCCACACTAAGGTTTTGTGAAACAGATTTACTGTTATATGTGTTTGTAATGTTATAAACATATGTATATTTGGCAACCAGTTTTCAAATAATTTCTTGTACAAATACAGAAAAAAATTCCACAGTGTAGTGAACGCAGTAGAGGGAAATGTGACTGATTAATACTATGAACCTTACCTTTTCGCACAGAGGACAGATGCATCTGAGGTAATTTTGTTATTAAAACATTTAGGCATCATTTCAGAAGCTTAC
The DNA here is from genome assembly GCA_029891345.1 of Dryococelus australis. Taxonomy (NCBI): domain Eukaryota; kingdom Metazoa; phylum Arthropoda; class Insecta; order Phasmatodea; family Phasmatidae; genus Dryococelus; species Dryococelus australis. Next base: position 137,844,193 of record CM056997.1, read on the forward strand.
TGCTTCAGTCATTCATACATCACCTAAGTAATTCGTGCGAGAATTTTTGACTGAGAAAAATTTTACCTCTTCAAAATATAAGCACAGGACATACATGGTTATAATACATACAATAAAGCAAATCAAATGGTTCATTCCACACTTCAGTGCCCACAAGCAATGGAAAACAAAGTACACCGACTGAAAAGAGAACTCTCTATCTTAATGAGGGGTTAGAAAATATTTGAGTGCAGATACCTGTTTACGGCCATTTGGAGGTTTACAAGTTGCTGTAGATTTTTTTACGAACTTCAGGTAATGGATACATTCTAGTACACAAATGTCTGGAAAATTTTCTGCTGAATGAATTAATTCATTACTACACAAAAGCAAAATGGCCTTTAATTTAAATAGTTTAAGATAGTGGAGTGTTCACAGTACCCGTCTAATCGCTTAGGTTCTACAGTTATATAGTTGGATGCTATTTGAATGGCTTTTCTTATGTTCATGGATGGGTGCTGTGAAACGTGAATGTAATAACTCAACAACTGTTGAGACTCAGCTGATTAAAAGCCACTTAGTCATTTTTAAGGCTCACTCTTCTATTTAGTTTTTGCGCTTCTATTTTGTAGGGAACAAATAGAAATTTAAGAATTGTTAAATCTTTTTGTAAATCTACCGTAATGTACAGTATTTCAAATTAAAGTTATTTTAATAGGATTCTCATGAGACCGAATAGTTTACAAGCATTCTGAAAACATGTATTCCTCACTTTGTCATACTTTTGCCGTATTAGTTGGCAGTTTGCAGGTTTGTTCATCATTTGGTAAGTTGATCAGCAGTGGTAGAAGCATCAGATTCACATGGCAAGAGCAGTATTGAAATAAATAGTGATAAATGAAACAGTCATCATTAGAGAAATTTTTCCAAGCTTCCATAGTCTGTTCGTGGTTTCTTCACACTTTTGAAAAAAAAAAAAAACACTCTATGTACTACATGTTTACTATCTAAAGGTGTCGTTTATTACTAGTGTTTCATACTTGTGCTAAGATAAAGGTGCTTTATTTTCGGTTAAATTGAAATTTTATTTGTATTCTTTCTGTAAATTATAATATTTCATTTATAATTAATATTATAATAACGGAGAGAAAAATGTGTGTTGGTAATGCCTAGTAAGAAAAATTCGTTTTCAAAATATTATTATACGTAGTGCGCACGAATCCGGTGCGTTGGCCCTCTTGTATAAATTTCTAAGCTCTGTTTGCATGAGGCGGAGGAAGATACTGGAAGAATAAATTTATCAGAGCTCCATAAAAGTTGGCAGTAACCATGAACGAACGATGTCAGTGGAGTACATAGTGATATTGCGATTCGATCTAGTGAAGATGGATGTGAAGCTTTTTACAAGCAAGGACCGAGTGACGCTTAGGTCGGTGATATACAGGAGGATATAACTGCCGCAGACGACAGAGCACCAGTTGGCGCAGGCAGCTGAGACAACGCTAGGGGCCGCAATCCTGCATCAAGTGCATTGCCGTGGGTGCAACATGCAATGCTTTGAGTGCAAGATTGCTGCCTCTGGCGGGCGACATCTGAGGTACGACTCTGCATCTTCCGGCAGGCTCGTTTCTCCAGTGTGTGCTTTATATCACATACATCAATTATTGGGAGGGCGTTGCCCCAGTCAATACACATAAGCCCTAATAATGAGTGAACTCGTGTAATGATTATCTATTGCCAGATTTTGAATAGGAATGTTGAGTAGAATGTTACTACCGCTTAACGTTTCTCCACTGTTCCTCCTACAAATTTCTGCACCTATTCCTGACATCTTTTTTATAGCCCCATATATATATATATATATTATATAGACACACACACCTTGCCAGTTTTCTCCAGTGCACTTCACTTCCTGAATTTAATGTACAATCAATTCTCGGATCTTCACACTTTTTGAATCGAACCTTTGAAATATCACCCCATGTAGGGGAAAGTTGGACAAAACAGGGTAGAAAATCTCTGAATGTCTGCAATGAAATAGCAAAATTGGTGCTAAAAATCTATTCTTTCTCAAGTGACTAAGTAGAACATTCCCTTTGAAGATTACATGTCATAGTTGCATTACAGATGTTATTTGTTTTAAAAAATAGCAAGTTACCAAAACAGTGTAAAGTACCCCACTTTAGAGAACTGGTAGGATAGAATTGGGGGAGGGGGGGCCATTCAAAACAATGTAAAATGAGTTAATAATGCTTCTTGGAGTAACACAGTGCATTAATCAATATTAATGTAGACATAAATAATCACCAGCATTTGATCTTATAATAAATTACCATTGAATAATATGTTTTATCAAGTAATTAAATTTGAAGCAAAAACACTAGAAAATATTTTATGAATCAGTATAATTATAGCTTGTTGTTATGAAAAAGACGTAAACTCTACTTCACACACAAAAAAAGTCATACGCCACTAATTTGCAGTAACTAAGATTTCATAAATTAGGTTAAAAACCATATATTATATAAAATAAAATAATATATTACTTAAATCTTAACTTTTAAACAGTAGTGATTAATAAAACTACAAAGATTACATTATCTGTGTTCTGCAAATGAAATACAGGTTTACTTCACTCTAAACAAAAATACAGCAGCAATGAGCAGCATATAAAAATGTAATAAACTAGTATAATACAACAAACTTGAATGTAAACATTATATCTAAAACTCAAACCCTAATTAAATCGCATGAAACACACATTGTAAGCTCTTCCACAAAGGAAACAAAAGTTGAGTTCTCTAAATAAACAATGGCCTTTAGAATCCATTAATAAAGATAAATAAACTGTTTAAAAGTAGGTCTAATATCTGCAAAAAATAAATTGATAATTTACCTTGTCTAAAATAAAATGAAAACTTTCTTCAAGCTTTTAAGAATTTTGAAGTTGAGAACTACATAGCTCAACTAGAACGTTAAAATTGAAGAAAAACTGGTTTTCTCAAGTAAAAAAAAATATTTCACTTAGTCTAATTGCTAGTAAAACAAATTTAGGCTACTTAAAAAGTTTTAACAACTGCAGTAACTAGACAAATCACATTTTTAACTAAAAATGGTCACTTACACATGTCACAAATATATGGTATGCAATTTTCTTTACCACTGCACTCCTCGTGTGCCCAATTTTTACCAGAGACACACATAATCCAGGTATCATTTGGTGCAGAATTGGAATATAAATCAGCACAAAATAAACATGCAACATTTGGATCAAACTCTTCTGAACTTGACAAATTTTGGTACTCTTGTTTTTTTATGAGAAACTGGCTTTTTGTTTTGGTATTTTAGTTTGGCGTAATCTCTGTAAAGGTAGTGGTGACAGTTCCGAATTCCCCTTTCTTTTCTGAGATCTAATTTTTCGGATTCTTCCTTGTGATGAAATCAATTCAGTCTTATATGCTGAGGACCTTTAGTTTTGGTTACCTGCTATAAATGTTTTGCGTGCAATATTTTTGGGTGTATGGGGTATATCTTTGCTCATCAATAACAGGGAGGAAATATACTACCTACGGTTATATATATACATATATATATATATATATATATATATATATATATATATATATATATATATATATAAGATATTACAAAGTAATTACAACTTATTATATGCTGTTCACGGTAAAATGAGCACTTTTGAAAGCCCTGCTTAGGATCTAATTGTATACACGTTGTGTAGTCTTCCGCCTCATGTAAAATTAACCTTGTCGTGGGCTTCATCACTTTCTTCATACGACGATCAAATAAAATTCTGAAATTATAAGAAAAATAATTATTTTTCAAATCTAGTAATTTTTTATATTTAGAGGCAGTAAAAACAAAACAAAAAGAGAAATAAATAATTTAAATTATTGGGAATGTTACCTAACAGTTTTTATTCGATGATAAGATATGGAACTACTTTCAATCAATCTTTACCAACTTCCCGGAGCGCATGGCACTCAGTGCACCCGTTTTAAATATATGCATGTAGGCGCAGTGATTTTTTCTTCTAAGGTTGATTTCAAAAGTGCTCACTTTATCGTGAACAGTCTTTAAACAGGGATACTTCTTAGCAGGAAGAGTTTAAATATGTGTTGCTATTATTATTCATTATTTATAAAGCTATTTGAAAAAGGTATTACTTATCTCCTTTAAGTCCCTACCACAGATGTACTCGGACTGTTACGAAGATGTTTTATGAACCACATTAAAGTTATTGAAAATTTATCGCCTGTTTCTGACACCTTGCTTAGAACGCGATAATCCAACTTCTAGCTGGTTCAGGGTTAATTTTGATTTTACTAAATTTTTAGCAACCCTATGTAATAGTAGGCTATGAGATAGTACAAAATCTTAAGTAGAAGAAAAATTATTCTTTGGATGATCATTAAAAAAATGTGAAGAAGGCCCTTATTTCTTAGATTAATTACAAATCCATGGGCAGATTTTCTGCCATTACCACCCTTCCAGAAACTTTAAACCAAAAAATGCAGTATATATAACATTACATATATTTTATTACTATATAAAATACCATTTTTCCGGTTTGCTTGTGTTTGTATCAACGATCGCTGTAACTCAAAAGACATGAATTAATAGTTGGCATATAAATTAAAAGAGGAAATGAAAAACTTTAAATACTTAAGATTAATAAGTTAACTTTCGTAATTGATTTTGTTGGAATTTATTCTTCCTTCTTTATTATAAATATCTTTGATTGTGTCCAGCTATGAACAAACATGTGGAAATATCAGTTTTGTGATCCAACAGGATGCAAAAACTTTAACCTATTAAAATATGTTAGATTTCTTTTGTTTGCAAAGAACTTAACGAAAATAATTATTTATGAATAAAAAATATCTGAATCATTATAATTTTAATTTACCATGAAAATAGTTACATTTAACATGTTATAACAGAATGTTAAAATAAAACAGCAGTTATACGACAGCTAAATAACAGTTTCGAAGAAAATTTAAATTATGTTTTAGTTAATTTTAAAGACAGTTTTCGAGAACTTTTTATACCCAAATAAAATTTACACAAAGATATTAGATACTTTCAAAATAAATTAAAAATCAATGTGAAATCTGAAGCCCTAATACTTATGGTGTTGGTGTTTAATTGATATGTTTATATTTAGTAACATCATACACATACCACTGCATACTGTAGGTACATATATGTGACCAATGTTCCATTGAACTCTTCTGCACGATAATTTTCAATTGTAGCTTAGCATCGTAGAAAAATATTTTTAATTTCTGTAATCATCGTAAGAGCTCCGATTTTGTCCACGCTGTAGCAGGGAAAAAAAATGTTTGCAGTTCATATGTTCGGCTGATTTTTTTCTTAGACTGTACTCTGTGCCGGTATGATATCTAGAGAACCTGTCATTTCGATTTATAATTCGGTAACAAAGTAGACAGCATAAAAGTACATGTTAGTTTCATATGCGACATTGGAATTCCACTCATCCTATACGCCCTGCAAGACTCACAGCCAATAGTAAACATTCGGCACACTGTTAGCTCCAGTCCTTGTGGCTGGGTGTAACAGGAGAATGAGTTCTGTCTGTGATGCCAGCCAATGAACCAGTGACCTCTGCTCGAGTGTGTAGAGGGCTGCGGATTCTTGCTCGGTGCTGTTGTATAACACGTAATGGTAGGGTCTCTAATTATGTAATTAATGTAATATAAAAATGTATATTAACAACTCTAAGATCGGTGTCATACTGACACCAGGAGTCTATGCTGATAACATTTATCGGCCTTGGGCCCCATGATTCCCAATTGAGCATTCGTAAAAAAAAAATCCCGAAATTAATAAACCCGAATCCAATCTTACAATAAGTGATTCACAAGTTCAAAGAGGCACAACTACAATGCGACCACAAGCAGAAAGCAGTTGTGTCCCGGATGACACTCCCAGAGGAAATTCGGCTAGTCAAAAAGAGAAAGGTGAGACCTTTAAAGTTCCTTGAAGATCACATCAGGCCACTGCATAAAAAAAGTATCTTCAGGATTGGCCAGCTGCTGCGTCGTATATTGGGGCCGCCTTGGTGGGAGGCGAGCAGGCTAACCGCTCAATACGTCAGTAATGGTTTTACATATGTTTTCTTGGAGGAGTGATATGTTGGTTCCAGATACGATTATGCTAGTATTGTTTGCAAACAATTTTGCAGTCGAGTTATCTTGTTTTTCATGACTTAAGGACATTAAAGTGGGTAATTCGTTTATGTAAATAAGAAATAATATGGCTCTTAAACTAGAGCCTTGAGACACACCTGCTTTAGTACTTTTAAACCTGAGTGGGTTATTGTATCATGTGTTGTACTTTTGTCGGTAATTTCTGCTTACTGCTTGCAATTGCTGAAAGGTTTGAAACCATTTATTCGCAACTCTTCTAATCCCTATTTACTCAAGCTTGTCAAGAAAAATAGTACGACTAACACAATCGAAAGCCTTGGTTAAATCGTAAAATACACCGGCCACTTTATTACCTTCTTCTACACATATTGTAATATTATATAACAATTTATGTATAGATTTTATTGTAGAATAGCTTTTTCTAAACCATGACTGTGAGCTGTGTATACAATATAATTTATCACACAAATGATCAATATAGTTTTCGCAATTGTTGCAAATATTTTTGAAAATGCTGGGACGATAGATATAGGCCTGTCGTTATAAGCCACTTTCATATTACCGTTCTTGCAAATGGGGATTACTTTTGTAATTTTCAATTTCTCTGGGGAAAACACCCGTTTCTAGTGACATATTACAAATATTCACAAAATATTGACAATAGCTCGTAAAACTTTTTTTATCAATACTATAGTTATAAATCATCATATCTACATGAATAACTACTAGTTAATGCATTGGTCATTTTGTTTATTTCTCAGATCTGACTGGCTTAAAAAGTAAAGAATCAGGACTTGCATAACTTAAATATTTGGATGTATTATATTTATTTGCTGTATTTAGGGTAGTAGCAATATTTACAAAATAGTTATTAAATTAATTAACAACTTCTAGTGGTCCTGATATAATTTTATTGTTTGAAGATAACTGTATTTTTATATTTCTGCTGTACTAAACCTTCAAATAATTATTTTTTTGTATTGTTCCAAATGATTCACTCAAACGAGCGAAGTAGCAATCTGCGAGACAGCGCGGAATAATTTCGAGTTGAAATCAGGACAAGCAGTATGTGAAAAACACTTTTTACCAGAAAAAAATTACATGTAAAAAGGGCATTTAAAGATAGCAGCAGGGTAGCTATGGACAAAGTAAGTTGGTAATTGATAGCATTACAAATTCGCTTTAGTATCATTCCTGTAAAAAGTTTTGTAAAAATGTTGATGTATAAATGGAGATCAGGGAAATTGTGGGGTACAAATGTAACGATGACATCACAAAAAACTGAAAACCAAAGTCAACTTCAAGCTCCAGAAAACTTATGACATTCGAATCTGCACCAATTACCTTGCTAAGTACAGCAAAGTGAGTGCAGGGGGCAAGCGCCCATTATCTGCTTCATATGTGTGCCCTCTTCAATTGAACTTGGGGAAGCAGAGTGGCGTAGATTTGTATGTAAACAGTTTCCTGGAGCTACATATGTAAACGTTTGTACATACAGTAGTACTGAATGTAACATTACTTGCCACAGATATGCAAAGAATGGGACATTCACAAAACCTACCAATGCGCAATGATAAAGCAAACCAAGTGATTCGCCAAACAGTTAACGAGTAACTTATGGTTCAATAAAATAAATGTGCACATTTACACTGCACACTATTACAGGTTTCTAACAGACTTCTTAAAAAAAATATACTGTGTCGTTGGCCATTTCAACAGCTCTCACACGAGTCACACTTCCCCTTACATGAGACAAAAGCTGTAATACAACAAATATTAAAAAATAACTGGCCGGGATTGCACCACCAAATTCATAAATGCATAGCTGATACACAACCTGTGAAGCTCGAACTTGTAGGCTCCATTCTAAATTCACAAATATAAGCACAGTCAAATTCAAAAGGCACCATGAATGAATGCTACCATTCCGAAGAATTCTAAAGAATGGCTGGCCTTTACACCGTACCTTAATTCTTTCATGGTAAAAATGTATTTCAGCACATTGTTGCTCGTTAGTCTACAACACAGGGGAAATCACAAACATTGTCAAACACAAACACATATGTAACAGTATGTATGGTAATTTCTTGTAATTCAAAAAAATAACAACTTTCACAGCAAGGAACTGTGTAAACCTAGGAAATTTTGTAACTGCATACACAGGATAAATGTTGCTAAAATTAATTAATTAATATATTTATTTACTATCAAATTTCTCCAGCGATCCTATGATGGGCAGGGGCTCTGGGATATAGAATTAGTAAAAAATGTTACAAAATGGACATGTACCTACACAAAATATTTGTAAATATTTCCTATCGCTCTTTTTTGGAGTCTGAAAACTTTAATAGTTTGAGAAGAAAGTGCGCACTGAATGATACAATATGACATAACAGCATGAAAATATGAAAAATAAATTTGTTTAAGGCAGGCTGTCTTTAGAACATATGATAAATTATGTAAAGCGTAACATGCTTCACTTAGTTTTGGTACTATGTTATCAATGTGAGTATTCCCATAAAGATAACTGTCAATATGTAAGCCTAGAAATTTTGTAGGCTGCCTTCCTTTCAAATCATAGTTTATATATTTTATTAAAACGCCATAGTCCTGTGGTTTTTATGTGACAAATTTTATTAAAACTATTTTATCCTTGTTTAAAGAAAGATTATTTGCTGCAAACCATTTATCTAGTTACGAATAGTCTCATTTGATGTCACCAAGTGCTGTAGGATTCTCATCTTTACATAAAAACATAGTAGCTATCGCCTACAATGAGTAGAATGTTGGAATACAGATAATTTATATATAGCGTATTAAAATTAAATAAATAGAATAGAGAGCCAAGGATGAAACCTTAAGGAGCAATGTTTGATTAAACTTTTTTTTGAGAGACTTGTATTTATACCACCTGAATTTATTGGAACCCGCTGATATCTATGAGACAAGTAAGATGTAGACCAAGATAAAGAACGTGCCTCCTCGATGGGAATTCAGTGAGTAAAAATCAATTCAGTGGAAAATGGTTGTTTTTATTTCACTTCCGGCCGCTTCACAGCCATATAACTGTTTTGGGTTTTCAACCCACTGCACCACTGCAACCTCCTGTGATATGGCCATTTAACAGTCTCACTCAATGTCTAGTGGTATACGAGAGGACCAACACTCTCGTCAGATAGGCATAAGAGGTCTGTTGCATCATCACATCATCTCTACGCGGAGTGAACTGAGGAGAGCTACGTGGGCGAACGGCCCACACCCTAAATGAGTCTCTCATGCTCTGGCGCCCTTTATAACTCTACAAGTACAGTAGGAAGTCGATTATCCGGACTAATAGGAATCAAAGGTAATTCGGATAATCGAAAATTTGGATAACGGAAATATGTCGAAAATGAAGATAAAAATTATTTGGGGGGGGGGGGGGAAACAATTTACAAAACGTAAAATGTATTACACATGCATAGACCACTGACTTATCCCAAACAGAAACTGTATATAAAATTTAAAAAATTAAATCAGTTAACAAGTAACCATCCTCCTCCCAGACGTGTTTACTGGGAACAACACGTGAAATGACACATCACAAGAGCACACACAAGTGCTTGTCTCTCCTCCGCGGGTAAGGGAAATACTATGACGAAGAGAATTTAGTGTTTTTACTATTATCTTTATTTTTAAAACGAGTCCGGACAACTGGTAGTCCGTATAACTGACGTTCCGATAATCGACTTTGTAATGTATTCTATTATCTGGTATCGTAAGTCAAACCTTCCATCAATGTGTATAATCTCTTGATCTGTGGTGGGGAACATAAATATAGTGTTATAATTAGCTTCTTGTCTGCATCAATTGTGATATTGCATTTGACATGGTTCGGTAGTGTTTTAGTATAACATGTTTTAAGTACAGTAAATAGTTTTATTGAGTAAATACGTATACATAACACACATGTACAGGCAGGGGCGTATCCAGGGGGGGGGGGGGTGCAGACCCCCCCCCGAAATGACACACATTTTTAAAACCCCTATTATTAAATTTCTATCATTATATTTGTATATTTGTTATCGCCCATATGACACACATTTTTTACGTCCTATATTAAAATGCCAATCATTATATTTATTTATTTGTTATTAACCGCACATATGATTACATTTTATACATCGAAACTTCGTTTTCTGAATAAACAGGGGGGGGGGGGAATTGTCTCCCCCCCCCCCCCCCATGAAAAAGAAATTCTTGATACGCCCCTGCGTACAGGTGAACGAAAACTGATCTGGTTCACGAGACCTGCAAGTGGCCGTAGCTGCGAAAAAAAAGCAAATATGGCGAAAACAAGATCACATGACACAAAATTAAAAATAAAAAGCCTGTGAGTCGACGTAGGGATGCTGTGAACACGGAGGGTGACACAAAGACAAAGTTCAGGTTACTAACATTAAACGACAATGGCACACAAAAATTATCAGAACTAAAGTAGATCATCCTCCGTGACGCGATTCGTGTGTAACACATACGGCCAGCTGCATCCGATCAACGGGGCCACACTTTGACAGGAACAATCCAGTTAAGACAAACACTGGAAATAATCCCACATAATGCACTGACGTGCTACATTCGTTAACATTTGTTAATTAATAGGCTATTACACATTGTACAATAGGCAGTCTGCTCAAATACGTGGTGCCTTATGTGCTCATTCTAACATTTGCCCATAAGCTTTAAACTACGTATGATTTAATAAAGCACATTTTCTGAAGTAATTACTGAGTTTTCTCTACGTGACAAAGAGACATTGCACTGACTAGCATATTCCGTTAGCGAAAGGGTCACAAGACCTGTTCATGCATGAACGTATCTGTCAAGTATGCATGAATATATGGCACGGGAATACTGGCACTAGATATAAGATTACTGCGATATGAGTCTACACAAATTTAATGACACAGTATCAAAATACACTAATCTCTCACATTCATTTTACTGTAAACAGATACAGAACTGTGATAGAGAGATCCTCTGACTATAACAACAAATATCAAAGTAAAATAATGGTGTCTGGTGGTGAATACTGTTTCACCCGTAAAAGGATGTAGTAGTCCTTGCCCCCCCCCCTTTTTTTTTAGAAAAAAAAAAAAACACAATGAAAATGATATGAAACCAGTTTTGTGTTATGTTTTAAATTGTTTCTTAACTGTTCATACTGATAGAAATATGTTCACGTATGATTACCCATACTGTTGACTGTAAGTTTGTGTCTGTCTGAATAGTATCCATAATGATTTTAGACTGATCTCAAACTGTAAGTTCTGTTCCATACAGTTAAAACTTTCAGAATATACTGCTCAGTCATTATCAACTTGACGAAAAAACATTTATATAAAAAAATATAACGATATACTGACCATAGTGTTTTTATATCGTGCTGAAAGTATTACTACACAATAAAATCTCATACTTTTCTGGGTAGTTCTACAAACATACTGTTACATTATACTTTTACATGTCTACAAACATACTGTTACATTATACTTTTATACTGTCAAGTAATTTCATTATTTGGTACAAATAGCATCAGTACAGCTGATGCTCACTGAGGTGGTATACTTTATTACAGTATTTAGTAATTAAAAAACAGGTTTGGTGTGTAAGGAAGAATACTTTTAGTGTACTTGTATTTAACATGATTTAGGTCCTAATGATGAGTTTTGGTTCCAAATTCGTAACCTATTTAACTTTTAAAAGTTAAAGCTTATGAAATCTCCATTTTTGTATGTTGTGAATATAATTTTGTTCCGTGCTGCAGCTGGTGCCGACTCAATTTCCATTTTTGTATGTTGTGAATATAATTTTGTTCCGTGCTGCAGCTGGTGCCGACTCAATTTCCCCGCTCCATAATCTGAGACCAACCACGCCCTCTCCTCTTCCTGGAACGATGCGCTCGCGGCCTCCTGATTCCCCCTTCTGGGAATCCCGTGAATGCTGACAGCGGCGGGACTTGCTGGCGTCACAGACCTCCTCTCTCCTGCTAGAGTTTCCTATACGTTTAGCGGCGACGCAAGAATGTTCTGGTGAGACTGGCTGGCGCCCCAGCCCTCCGCAACTCATCACATGAGTTGGGGAAGATTCTAGGTGGCGGCCTAAGACCTATATATACTGCCGCAACCCAGCGGCCGGCAGTTTTTGTTGGAGGCCGTCTGGCGAGAGTGCGCGAGAGAAGTGTAGTGTGGACGACGACAGGAGATTGCGGGACGACGGCCGGCGAGATATTCGTGGCTTGAATGGACGAGAGGGCGTGAAACCGCCGAATGAAGCCTACTGTGCGTGAGGGCGCTTGGAAGACTCTAGAACATTGCGACTGGCGGCACATGGACTGAACTGAGGTGGGACTGAATGGAAGTGTAATACTGATTTTATTCTAAATACTCGAACTGTCAAATATGGACGCATAAATTATATAATAATTGAATATGTTTAAAATTGTTGGTGAGAGACCAGTACTTCCCTGTATGATCTAAATGATAGTGGTATATCAGCTCTTAATTTAAAAAAATTGTAGACCAATATCACAAGTTTTTTTTTTGGTCCTGTGTATATATGTATGTATTGGAGCTACTTCGATGCTGTAGATTCAACTCTTACAAATTGTTGGGAAATATGCTTCCTGTTCCATACATTTTTTTTTTCCCCTGAGTTTGGTAGATAAAAGTGAATTTCCATTAAAAGTGGTACGCATAATTTGCAGACCACAATGCCTACTTGTAACAATTTTCTATAACCATCGTAGGTCTACCACTGGTCATGCACTCTCTAAAATCTTGAACTTTAATAATAATATTTTGTTGATATGTTTTACTTGTGATTATGGACATGGTCAGCAAGTCCTACTGGCAATTTCAAGGCATTAATGGAAAATCCCATGCAAATGATGCATCAGATAAGAAACTTGTTGGTGCAATGTTTACTTGGTATTTTTTTCTTCTTCCCTATTATGGGGAATAAAGAATATATTTTGGTGAAAATGATATTTCATGTATTAACAATTAGATTTAAAATTGCAATATTTAACCAAGACTTTTTGAACTTTGTGAATGGCTGACTAGAGGTCTCCGCCTCCTGTCAGTGTCACGTGACTGCAATGTGTGGGGCACGAAGCATGCTCATTGAACGCTGCCATACAAACAATACATAAATTGGTAACTTATTACCTGATTTGGATTGAGTAATAGTATAACATAGAGCTTTTAAACGTCATTGTATTATAATTTGTCCACATTTACATAATTAAAACTACTTACACTGTGGAACACACATTTGCCTGGTATATCACGACATGTGAAAGTTGCATTTTGCCTATATGCAGGTATGTTTATACGTCTCAGGATTTGCATTATAAACAGTGCCAAATTGTAGTGGGGTTTTCCATTAATAAATAATTGCAGTTCCTAAAGTTTCGTATTAATTTCTCAAATAAAAATGAAACTTTTAAACAAAGATAGTTTTAACTGTTATGCAAAAAATACTTATACAGATGTGATGCACATGTACACAGCATGCAGATATTTACTTTAATGTATGTAAAAACATTCTGACTAACAGCACTAGCAGGCTACGAGTCGTAGGGTATAAGAAGAAATGGAACGTGACAGCGATGGTGGATCAAATCATGAACTGGGGCCACGGTAGTGTAGTGGTCAGACTATTCACTTCTCCCCAAGGCGAACCGGGTTCAATTCCCGGCGGGGACACTCCCGGATTTTTGCACGTGGGAATTGTGCTGGCCGGTGGGTTTTCTCTGGGATTTCCCATTTTCCCTGCCTTGCACTCTGGCGCTGCTCCATTCTCATCGGCTCTCAAGGCTATAATGTTAGGAGCTGCCTAAATTTCTATACTCAAGGGCATGAACTCTTGTCTGAGGAGGACCAGTTATGTATATTGTAAATTTTCTGTTCAGTGTTTTGGGTTTTAGAATAATAATTATTTTTGTGTAACATTAATAATTTTTATATGGGTTTCTTAAAATTTCAAAATTACTCTCATTATTCAAGGTTATCAAAAACATAAAGAAAAATGTTAATTTATTTTTGACCTAAGGTACCTGTGTTATTTTGAGTATTTTCATTTCTGAAAACCATTTTGTTGCAATGAATAACTTGCCAGTCGTGGTGTAAATCTACATAACTCAAGGCCAGTGCTGAGAGAATGCAGTGCCTCGAGGCATTGCTGTAAACAGCAACGCACCACATGTTGAAAAGCTGTGTCAGCAACTGTGGCGGATGCATCTCACCGTTGGCAAGTGTGAGATCCTAGACTTTCATTAGGCGGTTGGAAACCTACTGACCATCTGAATTGCCCCAGGTACTGTAGGTACAACAGTCAACTGTGACTCATGAAATACTGACATGTAGCAGGACGTCGACTGCCAAGTGAGGACATGCAGGAGAGCCATTCGCATTAACAATGCATGTATTTGACTTGCGTAACAATCAGCTTGCATCCTATGGCGTACAGAATTTCCTCGGAGGTGTGTGCAAGTAAGTTACCATACATCACACACTACACGAGTAAATATGGGGTTAAATATTTACCATTTATACAACCAGCGATATAAATAAAACACAGTTTTAGTGTAGCAACATTGCTATCAAAATGTAGACCAATGTAATAGCTGAAAACTGAAAACACTTTTGTGGCATGTAACATGTTAAAATCCAAAACCATTATTTACATTTTGCATTTCCCAAATATAACAGTGAGACGCCCACTACCCCCGGGAGGGGGGGGGGGGGGGTCAGGAATATCAAAATTGCCTCACTCGCTAAACACAAATTAATTCACACCTACCGCCCCCACGGGGAAAGAAAAGCGAACTCGTATCATGATTCCCATTGGCTATACCCCAATTCCAATATAATTATTTCTACACTACTGATTAAGCAACCTATTAAATAAATTCTTAGCACAACACTTTTCAAAGTTAAATAAGGTCAAATAACGTTCGCAGATACTAGGCGCAGTAGGTTTCAATATTTTACGAACACTTCTAGCAAGCACAAAGTTAATACACCCCGCTGTAGTGTTTCGTACAGAATTACTTATAAGAGTATAGTTCATGGATGCAGAGCTATGGGCGCCTTTTCACATGTAGGAATATTTGTGAACATCAACTTGTTAATTCTATTCAAGAAAATGTATGAAAACAGATTTACCTTCATATTATAAACATAAATCATTATGCTTCCTAGGATCATAACAGCAGTTACTTGTACTAGTATTCATGTAATAGGGAAACTTCAAGATAGGCTCTACCTACAGAAAGCACATGAAAAAATCAAGTTTACATTTTTAATAAATAGACAATTCTAGCACTACATATGACAACATGTTACAACTACCCTTCCATCTAACAGTTAATATTCAATAGAAGAACAAACTATTGTCTGCTGGTAGCATGTAAAGAAGATGACAATAAGAATATGATTACTGCTTAGCAAATAAATTAAGTATGTTCCCAAAATACCATATGGTAACATAATTACGTATACATGTAGATTAATACTGTATTTAGCTCCATTAAATGTTCCATGAAAGTTAATATTTCGGATATGCTTTCGGCTATTAAACAGTCTTGTGAAGCAACAAAACTCATAATTGTGTGATTTTGAATTTAATATCAAACAATGATCAGGACCTGTGAGCTTTAGCTACTTTGATAAATCACTTTCTGGAGAAGTTTGAAATCGCAAGTTATTAAGCTGTTTCAAACATAGATGAAGACGTCGGCCTTACTTGACGTAACATAGACACGAAGTCATGAAGATCTGGCTGGCATCGAAGTCAAAGGCTCACCGAACCATAATTGATAAAAATTGGACAGCAACATCGGTTCAACTAGTCGCCATCGTAGATGTAGCCGTCATCAGGAGTGGACTGTACCCTCCAGAACTGCAGGAAATCCTCTTCATCCTCAAATAATTTGTCTCGGCATGACATTAGTAGCAAATGCATACCTCCTTAATCAAACCTTCTTACAGAAGTCTCTATTTGGTGGCATCTCAAAAAAAAAGTTCCAAAAACATTCCAATCAAACCAAAATTTCTGCCTGGTTATCATTCACGATATCTGCACTTCTTCAAAAATCGATATTGTTCTCCATGTAGTATAAATTGCATAGATTAACTGCAAAACTTATGAACAGTTTTCAAGTGTGTTGGTTTGATATCACAAACTTCATTTGTGATGCAAAGTAGAATGCTTACATACACTGTAGTTTTATAACAATTTAACAAAATACTTTATATAGAAATTTGACAATCATTAATACACTCAATCAATTATAAATTACAAAGTAAACATAACGAATTAACAATAAAACATGAATTACGAGATATATATTAACCGAATGTAATGAATTACCACCTAAATGCGAAATACACCATAACTAAACAAATCAACTATGAGTTACATAGCGAACATAACGAATTAACACTAAACACAAATTACGAGACATTTACTAACCAAACGCAACAATTTACCATTACCATATTGGAACGATTTCTCAAATGAAATCACGAAACAAAAGCAATGTTAACTGCGACAAACTAATTTACCATTTCGCAACGATTTCCCCAAAGACATTAGATATAACGAAATGACCAATCACGAAACAAAAGCAACATTAATTACGAGAAACGAATTTTCATATAGTAACGATTTCCCAATTAAAAATTAAATATAACGAAATAAATATTAACCACGAGATATCATAACTAATTACAACTAGTGCAACTAATTACAACATAGCACCCCCGACTATAGCGTATAGCCAAACACGTGTTTGAATGTTTAGTATAAGTTAATATGAAGTCTCGTAGAATATGTTCCGCTCTGTATAATACGTTCAAAATATTTCCAAAATGCAAGTTTGAATGAAACCCGTTAAAAATTACGCATCTCAAATCAACAACTGTAGTGACTAATTTACCTAGAATTTAACTACAATGTAGCACTCCTGACTACAGACTTCGTGTATCAAAACACGTGTTTGAACGTTTAGTTTAAGTTAACATAAAGTCTCGTAGTATATATATATATATATTTTTTTTGTTTGCTCGTTTTCGGAGAAAATCGGTTATATACATATATAAATTATTGCAATAATACCAATTTCGTTTCCTGGGTGTGGTTATAAATTTTTATTTTAAAACAAATACTTTAGTTAACTCTGACTCCCGTATATATCATTTAATACTATTCTCGCATACTTACTGGATCTAATATTAGTTTGGCGCACTAGGTTGCGATTCCCAAACGGAGTATTTTTAAAATTCGGTGGAAACGCTGTTTGATTCCTAGTATTTATGTAAATGTTTGGCAATATCGGCTTAGATTCCCGGACAATGCATTAATGTTAATTTTGGACTAGTTTTTGGAAATACCGGCTTCGATCCCCCCTCCCCCCCCCCCAAAAGGCATTAATGTTATGTTTGGAAATACCGGCTTCGATTCCCAGGCGGGGTACTTAATTATTTTTGTTTGCATATTCCAGGAAATTGCGTGATCACTTACGAGAGCTGCTCCATCGATGTAACCTCGCCAACAGCCAGGGCTCAACTAATGCGATACAGCTCGGCTGATGACGTGTAAGTGCACCGATACGCTAAAGCATGTACGTCAGTACGCTAATGCATAAACGTCGGTATGCTAATGCGCAAAATTAAGCGCAAAAGTAAAAGTATGCATAAAAGTAAGCATAATCGTGTAACGAATGCATGGTCCTATGCAACAAACAAGTGTAATAAGT
This sequence comes from Dryococelus australis, assembly GCA_029891345.1. Classification (NCBI taxonomy): domain Eukaryota; kingdom Metazoa; phylum Arthropoda; class Insecta; order Phasmatodea; family Phasmatidae; genus Dryococelus; species Dryococelus australis. The sequence continues at coordinate 137,862,166 of CM056997.1, forward strand.
TATTTAACAAACATAATTATTTAATTTTGGCATATATGCCAAAGTTATGTAATACTATTTTATTTCCGAATTTAAAAAAAAATATTCATCTCTTGAATAGCTGCCAGAGATAATATCAAACTCGGTTTCGAGACCCGGTTGATTTATTGGGAAACTGACTACTTACAGATGCGAGTTCGCTAACGTTCCTCACCCAACTGATGTGATACTGCTATGCCACTGCGTCTGTACGTCGGTACTTCTGTACATTGTAATGTAGAAGCAAGCGTAAAAGTATGCGTAAACGTAAAGTATAAACATAAGGTGTAAACGTATCTAACCAATCGTTTACTAAGCTCTAACAAAGAGAATATTGGAATTATTATTTCAGTAAACACCCAACAAACCATTCCACATGCAGAAACACGTTCACGTACCAACTGGCATAATCTCAAACACAATAGACATATGACAAAAGATATGTTTGTTATTATCATTATTATGGTTATGATTATTATTATTAATATCATTAATATTATTATTTAGTACATATTTAACACTTAGTGAATATTAGAAACCAATGCTTGTGAATGACACATTACCAAGTGTAACCCATCCTGTTATGACAAGGGGGGGAAAATGAAAAACATACAATCAGTTTTAAACACTATTTACTACCCATCAGTCATATCATGTACACTATTACAATAAACTTATTCCCTCGACGTTTAAGTTAATCTGTACACTATCTATTTTATATACAATACGTAAACTGCTATTTAATTTTTCTTCTTCTCTTTCATTAAACTTGTCACTAACCATTACTGCGTTAAAATTGAAAAAACTACTTCAAAGATGATCTTGATAGCGATACTCACTATACAGGAATACAGTGTTAGTTGGCAACAGCAGCCCAAACAGGTAGACTGGTGCACCGGACAGGCAGGCAGGTGCTCTAGCAGGTAGAGAAGTGGCTTCGCAGCAAAGCAGGTCCTTGATTCGATTCCACTACCATGTTGTTGTTATGGATGATGCAGCAGGCTGACGATACGATGTCGCAGCACCAGTTGTAGTAAAATGCTGCACTCTCGGAACAGCCGAAGAGGGTGATCGTCTACGGTTTATGAAGGCGATGTTCTAGCAGTTATGTTGAAGACCAGATGTTGTTGGTGTTACTGTTTTTGTTGTAGTCAGTAAGGGCTAGGGAAAAAAAATTCGTTTTTAATGCAGTAGTGGCCCCAAGGTAAGGTAAACACACCGTCCAGCTCAACGAAGCATTCATCGTCCATACTTAACAGAGCCGCCTTTGTGTCCCCAGCAACCTTGAATTATGGTTGAGACATTCCCGATAATCCTCGCAATGGAGTGACTGCAACACGTTAGGCCTTACACCTTTCACCTTGTGTATACATTGTTCATTCTCAACATCGTATGCGTAAAGTTTAGGGCGTAGGCCTAAGGAATGTGTGATGATGCGGCCGGCACATTCATATTTCATCACTCCGGGACGTCCTTTGTTCTCGCGTGAGAATCCTTGCGGGTTATCAAGCACATAGTTTTACGTATCAAATCATGCACGCAGATCGGGGAAAATATCTTTATAGACTTTATGAGTGGCTATTTCATATATGAGGGAGTTGGTATCACAGCATAAGAGGTTTAAAGCTGGCTGAGGAAATTTAGGCACCATGCTGATAGCGCATCGTGGCATTCGTCTGGGAATGACAAATCCACTTCCGCGGAAAAGCAAGTACCTCCATCATTAATTGTTTTCCCGAAATCCCATCACGAAAACACCCAAAGTTGCCAATCGGAATCTTGCATTTCATTATGCGAGTGTACAGGCCATTTACAACGAAATAGCAAATGCATTTCTCAGCCACACTAGGATCATACTCTTTGTAAATATTATTGACTTCTGCGCACCTTTTGGAAACCTGGGTAATACTGCCCCTGACCCCACGTTCCACAAATGATACATATCAGGATCGGTCAACAGCTCTAGTCTCTCACCTGTCTTTGCAAACAAAGCATCCCATGAAATATACGTTGCAGGGATATACATCGCAGGGTCGAGACCGTAATGTGTCAAACATACAGTCCTGAAATTCTCGAAAATGTCTGCCAGCAAACACGTGTCCACATGTAAATAGCGAATGGCGTACTGCAGCATGTTTATGCAGTTGAATACATTCCATGCGGCTTGAGTATGAGCATAATCCTCATCGCTAATGCCTTCGCCTTTCATGACATTATGAAATGCGTCCTTTGGTGCGAGTGACGTACACATCAGACTATCTAGAGACATAACAAAGTCGTCAAGAAATACCCCCTTCCTTTGTGCCAAATCAAAAAAATATTGTCTGGAAACAGTGAGTGGGTGATTGTCAGCTGTGCAAGTTGTAAATTACCTGCAAATGTCTCCAGAGATGCGTTCATGAACTGGAATAAGTCAATGAAAGGCAATTGCAAGTACTGACCTTTTCCTTTTAAGTCAGTTCCATTGGGAATGTATTTCTGATTCAAGCATGTGTGTGTGTTTTGATGCCTTCATGCTTATAATTTTATGCAACTAAATGGGAAACATGGATAAATAACAATATCGATATGTTTTATGAGTATCACTTATTTTCCAATTTTTGGATTTTCGAATGTGTGAAACGGCTGAATTAGGTAGATATTGCCAGAATACTAAGTTTGGGTGAATTTTGTTAAATAGTTTAATAGATATAACGTACTAATCTAAATTACTCATATAACAACCATTTAGAAATTCCTGTCCCACTTAAAAAAGGCAACTTACATGACCTACTGTTGCACTCATTGTGCCAAATTTAGTAGGAATCCATTGTTTGTTTACCAAGATACGACATGAAAACTTTATTCATGTGATGCTATCTTATAAAATTGCGGACAAAAAAGACTGTGTAAACACATTCTATTTTTAATAGATACGCTCAGCATACAATTTTAAGTTAAAATGTGTTACGTTGTTTAGTAGATATATAAACATAGCACACTAAACTAAAATGTGTATATGGCTGTCATTTTGAAAATAAAAGTCTAGCCCACTTAAAACACATAGATTCAGATGACCAACCATAGTTCCAATTGTTTGCATAAATTGGGAGGAATCGGTTAATTGATTCCGAGATATAAAAATCTTTATTTAATTAATTTTTTTCTTGTGGCACTATCTTACAAAAAGGATGTATAATAGAGGTTCGGTGTAAACACAATTTATTTATTTAATTAATTGTTATGTTTTATTCAACCACATACTGTTAAGCTACAGTAAACGTCGGTTTACAAAAAATGTGGTACGCACATCAGTTATATATACGTCAGCATTGGAATAAATAAAAGTATACTTAGAAAAATTTAATTACATAAACAAATATTTTGATCTTACTTACAGTACATTCTAATCCGGACTACTTGAGACATAGTTAGTTTGCCATTTACATATATCAATTACGAATTACTCGTTAAGGAATATTCATTGACCTACTACTCCTAGAGTTTGCATGCTACATAGCTACATATGTGAACGATTTTCAGTAAATAGCAGTACCGTGAATGGGGACGCTTAGTTTGTCTTTGTGAGGAAATGTCTGTAAATAGGTGTAAGCTGCTTTAATTTATCCAGGAGATATTTTGATTGTTTATACCTACTTTTGTCTGACATATTGGAGCAGTCTTTTATTTTCCATATCCAGCCAGCCAGAGCTAGTTATATGCTCTCTGCTCTCTTCTCTTAAAATAAAAGGCGAATGGAAAAAAGCATCCTGTAGGTTAATTCAGAGAATTTCTTATTCTTATAAACAGGCCTGTACAACAGTTAGGCGTAAACAGAACCAATAAGTAGGTTACGGACGTAGATGTTTTGCTTGTCAATGAACTTTGTTTGAATATTTTAACGTACTTAATCCATAATCCCCAAGGTTTATTTCATTATTTATTTTGGTTAACTGGATGCACTTGTGTCTTCTTGATGGCCTGTTATGTTCAAATTTTCATGTAAGAACTTTTATTTGGATTTATTTTAAGGCTGTTTTCACCCCACCACTTCTTATTTCTCTCAAGAGCTTCGTTTACTATTTATATTGTAACCAGTTAATCATTCGGCGAGGATAAGATGTACGATTTGGTGTCATCTGTATGTTGATGACCGGGAGGTTCACGTGGAAGATCATGTGCGTGTTGTTGTGTGTGTACATATATGTATAGAGAAACAGAGATAGAGAATAAAATCGGCCAGAATAGAGATTTCTGTGACACTCCATCCCTGGTGACTTCCCCATACTAGCAATTCATTTCGTCAAACATTATTTATTCTACAATTCGATTTGTGAACGATTAATAAAATATTTTTTTCGCCCATTTAACGGAGCAATGTTCAAAAGCCCATAATGCTTAATTTACGCAGTAAGATTACATAATTTATGGTATGTAAGGCTTTAGAAAAGTCTAAAAATATTATAAGTATTGTGATAAGTTCGTAACAAAGGTTGTACTTAGTAGATGAAAAGTAGTTCGTTAACACTTGGTTACTAAAGCACCACGCACGGGCGCCACTGTAATAAATTTCGTATTACGTAGGACTTCTAGGAGGAAATTGTAAATGTAATAACATAGATATTCGTAAGTAGGACACTTTGATACCTTGTGTTGTGTAGGTGTGAATACCATAGGATAATTATCATGTATGACTTACACTCGTGTAGTGCAGCAGAAATTTTTGGAACACTGAAATAGGGTATAGAAGACACTGGCACTCAAAATACCTTAAATTGTCTTTCAAATAAAGAAGCACTTCATTTAAATATTTGAATTTAGGTGAAATAAAATTCTCATAATTCAACATTAAAAATAAAAAGGAAACCAATACTTTCAAAGTCTTTTAATTTAAATCAGAAAAGAGAAATTAATAACTTAAAACTGTTTAGCTGTGTGAAAACCAATTAATTAAATTATGCTCTGCAAGTAGATTAGAATACTGAAATACTACCACTATTCGAACAAAACATTAATTAATCAGAAACAAAATAAAATATCTTTAAAGTAAAATATCTTTAAAGCTGCTTTCTGCAGTAGAAAAAAATAATACGTAGTTCAAATAAACTGTGTTAGACTTGGAGTGTTTTTGGGTTAGTGCCTCTTAATAGAAGTTTATACCTCGAGCTCGATTCAAACTATTATGTTCAAAGTTCTGATTCCTTTCCTACATAATAATTAGAATAGCAATTCCTTTGAGAAAACTGCTAATGAAAAGTAAAGTCAAAGTTCACAAAAATAACAAACACAAATTATTCTGCACTCTAAATTAAATTAAAGTTAATGTAAGTTTAAGTTTGCTACGGACACTAACACAATCCAGGTCAAGCAGGACCACTGGACTGATTCACTGATTAGCGATTAACATTGGAATCCAGCAACTATTTCTTGATTAATTGTAGCATGTATCATTATTAAAATCAGGAGCATTAAACAAATTGAAGAGAACGCTACTAGGCACAAGTCCATTGGCTTGAGATACAACGGCATCGCCTTACTTAGTGTATAGTAGCATACACCTCAATCATGGCGTCTCGACGTCGGTAGTGTCCATCGTGGTCGGCAGCATCTGCTAATAAAAATAAACTGTAAATGCTAAACTTACCCCTCTTCTCAATATGACTAAGCTAGCCCTAGCAGAAACTAACTTCTGGGACAAAATAAGTCTGTCTAAGTTATGTTAATGCCGGGGATTTCGCCCTCGAAATACCGGCTACGTACCCAGAAGCACCTAACTTCCGGCTACTTCCTACAATTAATACTATAATGGAGCTCAGCTACATCCAGTCTAACTAGACATAACTAGAGCTAAAACATAAAAAGAAGCGCAAACTGCAAACAAAAGAAAACAAATAATATTTAAATTAAAATAATAAATTATGAGACATGAAAAATCATAAATAATATATAATTAACATACTCAAGTTAAGTAATCAATTACTCAAAATGATACTCTATATTACCACAGAGACACATAAATACACTTAAAAAGAATGGTGGATCCTAATTCATGTTAAATATTAAAAATAACGAAATAAATGCAAAAAGTTCTGGATGACTCAAATTAAATTAAGAATCAAAAATCGAATGTATGTGTTTATTACCATGCAAGTATTTAGAACATAGAAATTATTGAACTTATATGCCACAATGTATAAAATGTATATTAACGTGTATAAATAAATAAACAAATATATTTATTTATTTTTATTTATTTATTTATATACACACACACATATGCACACACAGCAAGTAAGTATCTGCGATGAGGGTGAAACCTAATTTTTTTTTTGTAATAGAAATCATTCGCATTTAAGTATTCTGCTAATTGTGCATATTACTTTGCCAAGGAATTTTAAGACGCAAAATGTTTATAGTAGGTCTAAGGTCCCAATATTTTATTTAGTTTTGGATTTTTGCACTGGATTAAAACAACAGATTTGCTATGTTGTCATTATGTATTTTACATTTATTCGCAATTGTTCGAGTCTGTTGTTAGCTGCGAAATACTTTTTGTCAATTATTTTTTAACTAAATTGTTGTGATACACGCCAATACATCGCTCACAGCGTCCGCCTACCCTGTCTCGTCTATTAAATGTGTAACCTGTTATTTCCACTAACGCTATAATCCTATAAATACTGCCGGACGTAGCCACGTTTCTCTATTGAAAATTTGTGTCCTGTGTTATTTGTCTCTATTATGTTCCTATTACCTTCTGTGCTCAAACAAGGAGCATTCAAATACAGAGTCGCAGCTCAACGAGAGAACCTGTCGCATTCATTTGTTTGCCGAAGTTGTTTCTACCGTTCTGCCTATACATTCGGACAGAGTCAAGGCCCTTACGCTTTCCGATACTTTCAACTAAATTGTCGATACATAATACGAACTTAAAGTCGAAGTTCAAACAATTAAAAATTTGGCTTGCTATTTTCGTAGAAATGCCCATCTTGTTATGTAAATCATTGTAAACACCCAAGAACGTAATATTTATAATTATGTTTTTATTATAAGCAAAGGCCTTTATTTCACAATTTCATTTCAAACAAAAAAACATGTGTTTTCTTTATTCACAAGTATTAATTCATTAATTTCCTCTTCACATAATATTCGTTCGTTATTTCTTTAATTTTGACAAGACAAACTTACCAAAACTCGATTCGGTATACCGAAATTAAAGTCGCCTTACAGTAAAATTCATCCCGCATAACCTTTGATTCTCGGCAGAATGGCCGTTTGACTTTTGACTTTACGTTTCAATTTTTGGAAATCGTGAAGTCAAGAGTCCTTAACAGTACCATTGCGTCAACCTCTATAGGAAACTTGTCGAGAAACAAATAAAAGTCAAAACGCAAAGTTAAATGCTAAAGTTTTATATTGTGTTAAGAGTGTTAAATCAAAAAATATTCACTTTTGATGTTGGCAGACAACACATGTCTTTTTGCCAATTTTTTTATGCTGGCCAAATTTTTCCAGGTGAAATTATTGATTCCGTCATTTATCCACAGTTATTTTACACCACAAATAAATTCTTGAGAATAAGAACCATAATCTTATGAATGAAACAATATTTTCAACTAATTTTATGGCGAGTGATTGACCAGGATGTGCGCCTCAAGCTTTACTAAAGCTTGAGGCGCACATCCTGGTCAATTAACGGATTCGTGCAAATATTCACAAAAATGCATCTGGCACAAACTAACAGATTGGAGACACACGAAGAGAAATACGACTGTCCCCTCAAAATGAAAAAATGTAACCAAGCACATGTTTCTAGAATATCTAAAGAGAAAAACGACGTAATCGTTTATTGTATATCTACGCGAAGCGCGAGTAGTAAATATCATATCTAAACATGATTTTTTTTGTGTCGAAGTTAAATCTCCGTAGAAGCTGGACTCCAGGTATCTTCGGTAAGGACTTGTTTTTCCTTCGAGTTGACAGGGCCTGCTGTTTTGTGTTGAGTAAAACGTCGGGAAGCTATCCCGAGGACCTGCAGATGGGGAAAAAGGGAGGGAGGATCGGACAAGCATGGTATTCGTGCAAGGAATAAAGAACGATGGTGATAAAGAAGGTGTAGAGGGGCATGAAACGATACTCTAACCGAAACCTTGGAATGTATGCCTGGGGGAAGGTGAGCAGGTGACTTTGCTAGCTATTGTCATGTTCGTGTTTTTAGTCTTGAGTCTTCAGGGATGCACAAAGATAAACACTAGTATAACGCCCTGTTATTTTTTTTCTTAATGTAATTCTAATTAACTCTATATATGCGTAAAAACTCATAGTTTCACCTGTCTTAAGATTATAATTTCAATGACACATAGGCAGTTTACCAACACAACCGATACTGGAATAAAAGTAAACCTAAATAACTGCTGTCCGTAATTTATAACCCCTTCCCATTGAAATATAAAGAAACAAACACTACAAATGTTATTACTGAATACAGGTATTGAAATTTTTATATTCCTAGGTAATAATAGTGCTTGTTGATATACTAAAATTATTTATAAAATTAAAGTTCGGTACCAAAATAGTGACGTGACATAAAAACTAAAAATGATAAATCCCAATATGGTGTTGACACACACTAAATTACACAAATTCAGATTTAAACGATTAATAACTCATGCTCATGCAATGTCATTTACAAGTTGGAAGTATTATATATAACATATATAATGCGTCTGTGTGTCACATTATATATATATATATATAATGTGACACACATGTGCATATTAAAATAATAGGCTGACAACAATTTTGAAAACTAAAACTGTTAAAAATGCAAATAGTTAGTTTACATTGTGTCGTTAGTGAAGCTAACTCATATTAATATATTTCAAGATATTTATAACTACGTTGCTACAAAACCCTCCAAATTAAACGAACTACTGGCTGATGCTACCGAGATCGAGTGGTATAAAATGTTCGCTATATATATAACTATAACAATATAATTCAGTATTTTTTATGAATATTAATCTTTCATATAGGCCTAGGTTTTGTACTTTACCATATTTTATTTGTTTACATTTTTCAGTGAATAATAATTTTTAGCCCCTACCATTTCATTTTCAGTAAAGTTAAAATTATACATTAATTATTTTGTAAACCACCGATCCATTTTCTTTTGTTAAGTTCTATCCTATGTCTCTATAGTATTCTGAGATATGGTATGTTGTAACTTACTTTAAAGATTAAATTTATATAATGTTTTATAGTGTTTTTGTTTTACAATACTTTTTTTTTTTTAGTGTAATTATTTATTTCTCTTTATTTTTTCTGGTATTTAATATTTTCGCTCTTTTATTATTTATTTCTACCGGAAGTAGTACTCCATGTTAGGATAGTTCGATAGATAGTTGCCGGAAGTCACTGACTTCTGGGAGAGACCTTTAAAAAAGCGGCATACCTCAATTTCGTTGGGATTTCCTTAAAATCCCCAGCGCCATTGTAAGTTTGCACTGAAGAGTTGGTCCCAGAGGTTAAAGTAGAGGTTTTGGAACCAGCCAGGAAAGCAGAGGGCTGAGTTTCAAAATAAGGAGTATATTTTCGAGTGGTTCCAGACTACCGAAAGATGCCGAACAGCGAAGCGCCGGCACCATGATGGAGGTGTGAGACCAGCAATTCACACAGTTGACACCAGCTCTTTACTAAAGCTTGAGGCGCACATCCTGGTCAACCGGTGTAATATTTTGGTACACCGAGATTCAAAGTCCATTGATCACGAATTTTAAAGAAGAACTCGATCATGAATATTTTAATTAGGATGATAAACCAGTGGTCCACGCTCGCAGGACTGAGTTACTGTCGGAGCATATTATTTGAGAACCCTGAGAAATTTTCTAAAACAGTTTAACTTCAAATAAGAATTAACACGAGAAAATTTTAAATATGAAAGAAGTTGAACTTTTTCCTAATTTTGAAAAGTGAAAATGCTTTACCCTTATTAGTTTCGTGGAGCTCTAGAACATTTTCCATACTTAATTCACGCGAGGTGAACTATCTTTAAACAGAAATAACTTATTTGTAAACGTAATTTTTGGAAAAACAAACAGCAATAATATATTTTATTTTACTAATTCATTTTAATTAATATTGTAAGGATTGTGGTATCATGTAGGTATTAAGCTCCTATTTGCGATATAGCTTAGGTAGTTCCCTCGTAAATTAATCTCAAATACAAAGGTAATCAGCATACTCAATTTGTTTTCACCAGATGTGCTTAAATTCAAAGACGCATATAATAACTGATTCTAATAAAATTTGTTAGTTGCAATTATCTTTTGCTTTCAGTTGTGTTTGATGTGTAATATTTATGTATGAAATTGTTAGTGCAAATTCATCTGACATTTCTGGAATGCAAATTCTATAAGGGTAAGACAGAAGAGAGTTTGCAGTTCCAACGAGATGGCATTGATTAAAGTATACATCTCATTCCTTCTCAATATTACATAAGATACACGTAAATTAACATTAAAACTCATTTATTAAATTATAAGATAGTCAGTATGTATGACAATAATCCATACCGATGGTAATGAAACGCATCATGATTACATCTACCCTCTGGATGACACCAGATATAGTCTATTCGCGGTTTATTCGCCTTTTTCGAACCAAACCTTTAAAAAATATTCTCATCCATGGTGTGTTTAATTATTTCCATCATATGCCATATATTACAAGCGTTTTATACTTGTGTTCATCAGAGTTACTTTTTTCCTATTAAATTAAAATATTATTCATGTTTTATCTAATATTATAACTCTTCATTTATAAATAATTTTAATTAAAAACATTGCGAAAACTTGTGTGTTGGTAGCACCTAGGGAGAAATAGTTCTTATGGAATATACTGTTATAGGCAGTTCACGGTAAACTGAGCACTTTTGAGGCCCTAGTTACTTTTTACTTTTAGTCATTTTTTATCCTTTACCCACTTTTCTTAAATAAATAGGTCCATTTAAGTAATGAACATAGTGTATATATTCCACTGCACTCGGAAGTTAATGTTTAAGGCAAAAATAAAATATATTTATTTGCTATTATTCTAAATGAGAAGGCTTTCAGAAGTGCTCACTTTACCATGAATAGCCTTTACACTGAGTGCACACGAATCTGGTGCGTTGTCCTTTGGTGTAATTTTACAGACTTAGTTAAGCTTAGTTTGCACGAGGCGGAGGAATATCTTGGAAGTAGAACTTCAGCAGGGCTTCAGAAAAGTAAGTAACCGTGAATGGATTATATACATAACTGGATGCAACTTTGTGATTCAGCCATCGATAAGCTTCACAAAGAAAAAAAAACTAAATGTCTGTACAGCCCATGTTGGCAGAAACCTTACACATTACAAGCAAATAAGAAGTAGGGCAACAGTTTAAAATAAAATGCTAAAATGAAGTATTTCTGCTCGTCAGAGCACTCTTATAATGTGAATATAAACATGCAGTGGAGAACAGTATTAAGCAAATGAGTTCAATTATTCTGCCAAACGACTCAAATAGTTAATTTATTAATGTAAATTGTAAATACCAGGGCATACTGAGAAAATACTTACAATGTATTTCTATTTTCAACAAAACATTTAGTTCAATTGTGAGATTTGGACAGCTCTTAACAACAAGGTCTTGAGAGCTGGTGGAGGTGAACTGAAGTGAGAATGGAGGGGCGCCGGAATGAAAGGACGGGGAAACGGAAGATCCCCTAGAAAACCCGTCGACCAGTGGCATCGTCCGGGTATGATTTCCACTTGCGAAACTCCAGTAGTGACCCGACTGGGGATTGAACCTGGTTCACCTTGGTGGGAGGCAAGCAGGCTAACCGGTCAGCCACCATGGCCCCTCCTATACACGTCTTTGTACTCTTGCGGAAGACAAAATATTTCGAGAACAGAAATCAATTTTTGAATAATGATAATGAGGTTGAAGGGCTATGCAAATAGTAGATATTGAATTATATTGATGAACTTCACTATTTGATTGGATTGTTTTTTTAATTTATCGGTAACATGGAAAAGAATCTCAAAAACTTGTTGTCCTACAAGGGCTAGTATGTTTTCAGACTTTTAGAGCTGTCTGCAAGAATTTCTATTTATCTTGTTGCATAAAATCGTAACAACTTTTTTTTGGAGGGGCAATATTCTTTTACTGGTGGTTGAAATGACCCCACAAAGTAATTACAAATGTTAATACAGCATGAAAATAACCTAAATGTGCTTGTTTGGGGGGTGCTTCGGTTGTTGACAGATGTGTGAAAGAATGATATGATCTAATAAGTCTATGAGTTCTGTAATTTGTGTGTTATTTCCAATTTTAATGTCTTTCAATATGTAACCCAAGAAACTTTGTTAAAAGTAACACTACATAGGTAATTTTCATTACAGAATAGGAGATTTTGAGGTATAAGTTTATTAGCTGTAAGAAACTCCATGCAACTTGTATTTTCCGTGTTAAGAATTAGCATATTTGCTCAGAAGCAATAAGTTAGCTTGTGTGTGTAGTTATAAAAAACTTGGAAAAAGTAGAATGTAAGGGTATAAGCCTGTAGTTTTCTGCTATCGCCTTTTTTAAAAATATTAACTTGATGATTGTCGAATTCGTTCAGGCAAATTTCCACAGTACAACATACCGTTACAATATTGCAGTGCAGACACACCTGCCAAAACCAAATTATTTGCCCTTTTTCATCGATGTAGTCGGTAAAAGGGCAGCTAGCAAGTGTAACGGGAACGAATTAGATTTACTTCTGTTGAATTTTAATTTTTTAAATACGACTATGATTGCACTTTATTTTGGTTGGCAAAATATACACAAAAATACCATTCTTTGTAAAACGAAGTCAATGTGTAGGTACAAAAGTGTTTCGCTTTTTTAATTTAAAAAGTTATTATAAGACATACAATTTCTCATATTATAAATTGCTACTTTTCCTCAGTCTAAAAATTATCAAGTTTAAAACATCTCGTGTACATGCCGTATTATTTCACTTTGTATAGGTGTCAAAGGTTGAAAATCCCAACTCCATACACAGTAACATTTTGTAAATGACCTGATACCAATTAGGATGCAATGTGTATGTACTGAATCTGAACGACTCAATAAGTCTATAGAAGTAATTCCTGTAGTGGCGCAAGCCACATTGGTATCGATATTAATCTGGTTTTTCTAAATTCTACACTTTGTATTTTGAAACTTTTCATGATACGCCTTAGCCCATGCAAAACAGATGGCATTTGTGCAGATGAAGGTTCAAAATTCGTACTCCGTTGGGACATTTTATACAATAACGTTGAAAGGCAAATTAATCTATGTATTCAAATTTTGAGAGTGGAGATTCAAGAAGACTGGCTTCATAACTTCCTCTATTGAAATGTGTTTTAATAGTTTTTAAAAAATACTTATACTTAAGTATAATTGCAACTATAAAAACATTATTCCTTTTTCCAGCAGCACAACTATATCACATGCTGTTCACAGTAAACTGAGCATTTCTCAAAGCCTTAAGATCTACTTGTTTGCACATTGTGTATTCTTCCACCATATGTACAATTAACATTGACATGGGCCTGATCGCTCTATTTATGCGTCTGTCAAGAGAAAATGTAAAATTATTAAAAAATATTTTTTTTTGTAAATTTGTTAATTCTTACACCTTCAAGCAAAGAAGAAAAACAGAAACCGAAAGAAATAATTTTAGCATGCATTGATATATTAAAAAATACTTTCGATTCAACTTTTAAAAAATGTCCCTTCTGTACTTCCCCTCCATCGTTCCCAACTTTACTGAGCACATGCCAGTTAATGTACCCATAAAAATATATGCTGGTATCGGCAGCGACATTTTTCGAAGGTTGATTTCAAAAGTACTCAACTAGCCATGAACAGACAGCCTGTAGCATTGGGACAGATATAGCTGCTCACTGCCTATGCACATGCAGTTCTTGTAGTTAAATATTTCTTTCCACATGATCAGTTACAAAGGAATACATCCACTTTTAAAATAAATTATATTGATCTCACTGTTGTTAACTGATCAGCCTTGAAATGCTGAAAATCCATCACCTTTCTTATTTTCCCTGTTTCTTACATACGAATATATTTAATATTGTAATTGTATTTATTTAACTAGACCCTCCACAACAATGACTTATTTTGCACAATATTATTCACTCGTTATTCATCTTGTGCTGTAAATTATCAACTTTATAATTTAGCTTCATTAATGCCGGCAATATTTATTCATATATATTCCATACAGCATAGAAGTATAGCAAAGCCATTATATAATATATATATATATATATATATATAATACACATATATATATATATATATAATCATAGTTTACACTTACTAGAATTAAACCATCTGTTTCTTTTCTTTTTCTGTGCAGAATTTTTGTCATGCAACAGAGCTATTACACAGGATATGCTAATAAGTTAATATACATACACAAATATGAGCTTATAAAAAATTTCAATTGCTGATCTTACGAGCCATAAACGAACATTACGTAAACTTGACAACGGCACTTGAGTCATCTTCAGCTATCAAGCTGGTTTCATTCACTATATTTTTAATGAAATACGCAATAACAATATTCCGATGATTATCAGATGTGCTTATATATTTTGTTAACAGTTCGGACTACGTAAGTTATGTTTTAATAACAATAAACAAAATTCCGAAGCAATAGATGTACGTATTTTACAATCACACACTAAATAAATAAATTACACAGTATAAGCATCTCTGCACAAAACTATTTTCGGAGATTGCATTCACGAATACTCGGAAAGGTTTTGAAAAGGAATGGGACATAAATCAATGCTAAATACATTTATAAACTTAATTAGTTGTGGTCAACAGGTTCTTGGGAACCAATATCGAGAAAAAAAAAAAGAGCAGCTCTACGCATAAGTTATTACAAACTCTGTGAGTACCTACATAGTTTGCTAGAGCGATGCATTACTGAATTTACTCTTTTTGAAGCTGTTGTTTTATGTGTAATATTATATATTATGTTAAAGGAATGGCCCACTCTTGTAAAATATTAGCTCGAAAAGTTGATACTGGTTGTGCCCACCTTTAACACTTCAAGTCATAGGCCTACCAATGCATTTATTTACCGGCAGTGCCTGTACTGTTGCTACCCACACTATAATAATTTAAAGGTATACACTTCAGTGACTTAACTTGTAAAAAATTTATTGTAAATGTGCTAAATAATTTTTGTTACCGTAGCTTTAGTCGTAGCCTATGCGTAAATATAAAATTACCGCACATTTCAAATTCACCCGACACCCCCCCCCCCCCTTCCGACTAACCAATACAACAACAGCACAGTTAAATTCGAACAGACATTATATTGTGTGTGTTTTTTCTTTTTTTTTCTAGAATTCGAGCCCAGAACCCTGCGTTGAAAACTATTCCTTCTGGACAGAGTTGTCCAGGGCCATCAACAGAAATTTTGGGGCCCGTCATAAATTAATATTTCGAGGCCCCCTTTACTAGAGCTCTACCCTTCACGGGTGTAGTTTCTTCCCCGTAGCTCTGAGCGGCTTCTCCTCTCCCTTCCGGGGATTTTCCATCCCATCACGTGAGTCTTCGGGCCCAGGTAAATGCACCCCCTATCGAACACCATACAGCTGCTTGTGATTCTTTCTGTGTTGATTAAACTGGAAATATCGGGCAATGTTGTGAGTTGTGAATATATTAATGATGTTTTAAAAAAAGCATTACGGGTAGTTACATTTTATTTGCGCTTAACATATTATATATGACATTTTCAATAGAGAGTATAAGATAATAACCCACACATATATTTTTTTAAGTTCACAGAATTAATTGGTTTTTATCTGTGATTAATATGTTATGTACGGTTTAAAATTTTCAACAAAAAGTATAGAAAATTAAATAAAAAATTTCAAATAATTAAATTATATCACAATGTGAATAATTTCCTGATGCTCCCTAGAGGTCCAGAGCTATCTTCCTGGAACTTGAATAATGCAAGGACACACATTAGTTTTCCGAATTATAAATTTAAAATGTTTTCCTAAATCATGAGTACAAGCACCAGAAAATGGTTATGTTATAGCAGACTTGAAATGTTACTGTATGCACTCAGATGTGGTTATCCCAATAGAACAGTAGCCTTTGTATCACAATAATAATAAGTAGTAAATTCCGTACATAGAAATTCAGTAGATATACATTGCTAAAATATTAATGAAATGTGTATTTTTTATTCACTATACTTTATTTTGTTGTAACATTGTTCCGTATATGCCATTGTAATTTGAAAAATTCAAGCGTGAAACTACTTCATACATTTTAGGAAAGACTTCTATAAAAAAAGTTCCAGTGTCAGAGAGGTTTTCTGCTAGGAACCTTACACAAGTATAATAAAATTAAGAAAAAACAAATCTAAACAATCTGGAATATAGCCCCAGCCCCAGGGTTCTGATAAGAAATCAGCCTTCTTCACCTTGTAGTAGCCACTAATAGTGCACATTAAATAATAGTTTGTCTGCAATACCTAGTAAACCCTCTCGAGTTATTTTGTTATAATTTTTTCATTATCGAAGTGTGTTGAGTAACATGTAGATTGACTCACTCTAATACTGCAATTACTAACAATCAGAGACCAGAGTGGCTGAGCGATATCATGTTCGCCTCCCACCAAAGCGAGCTGGGTTCAATGTCCAGTCGGGTCACCGGATTTTCGCAAGTGGGAAACATGCTGGACGATGTCGGTTATTAATTTATTTATTTCGACTTTATTTCTACTGGCGAAGTTAAGGCTTCAATGCCTTCTCTTACACTTAACCAGGTATAACTCAGTGTTCACATAAAGAACAAGAACAATACTTACATTGACAAGAGGCGAAACAGAACTATGATAGCTCAAAAAGTAGTAAATGTGAAAAAGATCAGTGGTTTCATATTGTGTACATATCTTCAGCAAGACTAGAGACAAGGCAATGTTTAAAGAAACTAAAATTAAAATAGCACAATAATACTGATCTACAATAACACAAAATTTTGTTTCATAATCTGCATTAACAATCAGGAATATAAACGTGCATAACCTATAAAGTCCCTGAGAAGAAAACAACATATTGAATCGTAGCACATAAAAATAAATAAACATGTCTATGATAATAACTTACATATAATGAAAATTAAATGCAGCAACAAATTAAAATAAATTGACGAATGGACAGCAACAATTTACACATTGATCAAAGTGAATGTATAAATCAAAAGGTGAAGGCAAAGTATACAAAGAGTTAAGAAGAAAAATTATTAAAAGTACTATGGGTTTTGTGAGCTGGAATATTTAACAGAGATGTATTTTTAGCACGCGTGTTAGTAGTGTGGTCAATCCCCAATGTTTTCAGCCGAGTACATAAGTATTCTGGCGTTGTAATATACGAGGATAGTATTTTGTACGCTAGTGTGAGACTGTGGAGCTGACGTCGTTCGTCCAGATGTAACCAGTTTAGTTTATAAAAGTAAGGAGACAAGTGATCACGTGGTTTTAGGTTGAACAAAAGTCTTACACAAGAATTTTGTATCTCCCATTTCCACCGCCCCTTTATTGGGGCGCCGCTCAATATTCACTTCAGTCACCCTCATCGACTTTCAGGACATCGCTGTTGAGCCGCCCAATTCTCTTCACTCTTCACTTCACATAACAATCAGTATATATTTACATATTATCTTATTACAGCAACCTTAATTTTTCTGATTTCAAATCTGTATAATGTATACAGTTATTTTAATCACGGAAAAAATACATTTCCTTTCCTTTTTATTATTACGATTTGGAATGTGCAAAGTCATGATTTACATGTTACAGCTAAAATTACTAAATGCAAAATTACATAAAAATAACTCAAAGCAGATGGAAACACCCACAGAAAACATGTAACGACATATTTATTGTTCATAAAGTTTGGAGCGATAACATCAGCACAGATTACCTCCAGTCCTGTTAGCATTATTTGCATCTAGCTCGCCATCTACCGAGATGATTTATAAGTGAGTATCACTGAAGGCAACAACGCTAACTGACGAGTCGAGTGGTGTATTATGTTTAGAGCAAATTTGTTGTGGTCAGTTCCATAGCTTATACAACAATCGCGGGTAGTTTCCCTGGGGAATATCGCCACCGGGGTAGTTGTCCAGAAGGGCACATTTTCTGCTTCTACTTGAGCTGAAGAGGAAAAGTACCTTTTCCACAAGGGAACTATTCTGGCTACCCAACGACGGCAGGTGACGAGTAGTGATGTGTGGTGCAGAAGCAGTGTAGCAAAGTGTAATGTAGGGCAAGTGAAGCGAAGTGCAAGCGGTTTAGCACCGCATGCACCCAACAGCCCGAGACAGGGGCGGAAGAATACATAAACACGTGATAATGCATACAAAGGGTTTTGAACATTTCTGAAGCAATTTATGAATACATAATAAGGACATGTGCTCAGTAAATAAAGGGAGTATGCATGAAAACCCTCATGTTCCCAGTTGTTATTGCTTTTGAAAGTATTGTGTGTTGGCAAATATTTATTTTCATCTCCATCAGTGTTTTGCCCAAATCATCCCATTTTGTTAGCAAGGTGGTGTATATGTATGTATGTTTAATTTATTTCCGCAATGTCTTGTGTATCATTTGGATAGTGTAACCAGTGAAATTCTTGCATTTGTGCAAGTAGTCCCTCTGTAGCGCGCGGGCCAGTCACAGGCTCTCACGCCAATATGGGCAAGTCCGCCAGCAAGTCGCACCTAGAGGGGAAGGTTTCATGTGAGACCCCGGTCGTGTTTTCCCGCCCGCATGGCCACCAATTTCATCACCGGTAATAGTTGATCAATAGCGTAATTAATTTTGAACCTTTTGTTTTCTTCCCCTCGTCACCCCAGGAATTGCATCTTCTGGGGAGTTTATAATTTCACAGCACACGTAATTTCCTTTTAGCTTCAGGGCTTTTACGCAGTGTAGCCTTCGCCACAGGCAAATGTGTGCATGTATATCAGGTGTTCTCCGGGAGGGAACTGTAATTTCACCGAATAAAAACCATGAACTGACCAGTACCTTTTATTTCGCCTACTGCGAGGCATTTAAGAGCACATCCCTTCAATCTGCCATTTTCTATGCAAGTGTTATGACAAATTTAAAGGGTAATTATTTTATTCATGTGTGCTCTAATGCATTTAAAAGAGTATTTATGGGTATGAGGCTGGTTCAGACAATACACATGCTGGGATTCTGATTGCATCGCTAAAAGTCTTCAATTAATTTGCAATACAATGCGGCGATTGGGCCATCCAAAGAGCCCCTCGTTTAGTAAACAAACGAGGCCCCTAACAAGATGAACTGCAAGGACATCGCGGGAATGGTGGTCCAGCTGAACGGCCGGCAGCACCCCGAGAACATCATGGAGATCTCAGCTCTACCTCATCTTCACCATTGACGCAGCCACGGCAATGTCTGGTACCTACCGGATAAAGTTCCCAAAATGTCTTTCCAAAATTGTTCACGACCCTTGTAACCTCAACCAACCCATCTCTTATCCAATCCATGACCTCAATTATCGCCCTCCCGTGTGGCCATTTTCCCCGCTAAAACCTGTGTAAGAACTTTCGACCAACTTTCTTTACTCCTGCATAAATCTGACTATCTAGGACATCCTAACCCTGTCTACCCAACTTCCCGCAACAAGGAGAAGTAGTGCAGGCCATCTACAGCATTGAGATGCCTTCCGGATGCCTGGAGGATGCCGAAAAGTGGACCTTGTGCTCTACAGGAAAAGGGCCCACAGGAACGAGTTCGCCACCATTGTGGGGAAAGCAGAGCAGAAAGGCAATAAGATGGCGATCTTTGTGCAGCAGGCATGATGCCAGGGCACCATGTCAATTTTAACTTTCATGGCACACATCTCTTTAAAAAATAAATAAAAATAATAACAACTCAAATTTATAATCATTATATTTTACCAGAATGTGTTTATGTATTTCGGATTATGGTATTTCCATGGAAATTTAGTTATAAGTCTTGCATTAAAATCGTTCCCCATTATGTATAAATGAAATTCCGAATACTGAATAGTTAATATTATTTTTAATTACCTACTAAATTATATTTTGTCACTTATTTATTTCCAAATTATTTTTTTTATGCCTTATAAATATGCATGTAAATTGTATTTAAAAGTATGTATTAATGATACTTAATATTACAGTGCTTTTTTAATGCATGAACAATATTTTTTCTTTGCATGGACATTAACTAATGCTGTGGAAGTAGAGCTTGTAATATTAAGATAGATCTGATGTTACTAAAAGAGGAAGCCCACTATATTGTCACACCGACACCGGACGTAACTGACTGGAATGGAAGATAAATATTCCTGTAAACGTAATTCACTGTAATAGCTTGATACTGCATAGGCCATGTTTGTCGCAAAATGTCAAATTCTGTCTGGTCAGCAATTAGAGTCCTGCTGAACTCGATTATAAGAAAGTCTTTTTATGGAACCATCAAAACACCGAAAAAAATTTCCATGATAAATTGCTATTTAATGACCAGAAACATGTACATTTACTTCGTGTAAAGTTGGCCTGCGAATTTCGTGATCATATGAAATGAGTTTTGGCAATCTCCGATGTGCGGAAAACACACTAAGATGGCTTTCCCACAGTCAATGCTAGCCCAGACCTTTGAGGATTTATTCGACCCATGGGCCTGCAACTCGTGCGCGTAAACTGCAGGAGGCCGGCGCTGTTCTCTATACGCTGCCCGAATGTGTAGATAAATACAAAACCGCAACAGCAAAGTCCGATAGTACAAGTAATGTAGCTAACTTTTCACAATGAAACTCTTTGGCTTTACTCTCATTGTGATTAGTAACAGGAAAAGTTTCTCATCTTGCTAGTTTCTCTAACCAGCAGTGTTTCTGTTTCGGCCATTTTTTAGTATGTTGGTGCAGTGTTTTACTTTAGGAAAAGACTCGTAACAAAACTACCTACTTACTGCCATAATAATTGTCTGCTGTATCTTTATTGGTCTCGTGCGTACGTTGATAAGGTGGCCTAATGGGAACCGGGAGATATTACTCACTGTGAGATTGTTGTTTACACTTAAGCAGCACACATCGACTCACATCTAGCTGGCAATAATAAACTGTTAATCCGTGAAATGCGAAAATACGTAATTGTCCGAGCCAGTGGCCTAGTGTGTGTAAATGGTTTGGAAAAAAGGGGCGGGGAGTGGTGCGGCTACGGGGGCCGCCCCCCTCCCCACAGAACCCGAAGCTCGATAGCGTACAAAATTATCTTAAAAAAGATTACAAATTATATAAGCAGTGTATTCAATGTTTAGATACGAAAATTGCTTAGATGGCACCATTTTGCACCTTGAAATCCACATTCTTCTGGGGGAGGACCCCCAGAGTCCCAGACCTCCCGATTTATGGCCGAGACCGGTACGTAGTCTGCCCCCCCCCCCTCACCGACCAACACTGTGTTGGGCTGGGGCTACAGCTGGGGGGGGGGGGCACCAGTTGCTACGCCACTGGTCCGAGCCGAGTCCCTATCATTCACGATTAAAGATGTACTACTGTATTATGTACCTTTGTTTGATACTTGTACACACAGGAAATAATGTAACAATGATGCACGGATGAAGTAGATTGAACAGAAACATTTCAGCAGTTCATTTAACCTCAAAAATTAACTGTCCACCATTTTGCCGCACAATTTGAAAATCGTCACAAAGTTACAAAAGAAAATTATGTTCATTGAGTAGGCAACTGGCGAGCACACAGCACATATGATTTGGTAACCTAATCTCTCTAAACTGCCCTTTACAGTGTTCTACAGTGCTTTTGAGGTTCGCTTCGATGCTTCGCTGTGTCAATAGTTCTGGCAAAGAGGGAGGTATTTGAAGCCAATGAAGTGCAGGAGGGAGGGTTCTCCGAGCTCAAGGTCACTCACAAAGGCTGCATCTACCTTTTCCGAAACAGACCCCCCCCCCCCCCCCACACATCAGGTAAGAAAAATTCCGTTCATTTTACAACTGGCCAATAGGTTGTTGTAACACTCTCCTATTTAAAAGCACGCTGTACTGCGCTGCAAACGAATAGATTTGTTTGAAATAACAAAGGTATCGTCATATTCTATCATAACTTTACTAATGCGGAAATAATTTTTAACGACTCTTACATCCCATTTTATTATTTTTTAAATTTCACTAATCCTACAGGCGTGCCAATTATCTTTTATTTGACAAAGCTGCACCCCCTATAAACTGGTGCCCGAGGTGCGCCACCCCCGCAGCCTCCCCCCCTCCCCTTGGTACACTCCTAGCTGCCAGTCATATTGGTTAGTTACATTCGCCCTTTAGTCATGACATCATTAGCTTGGCAATAAAATGCTGAAAGATCTTGAAATTTCGGTGGTCATCATCCAACCCTTTTGGAAGGGGTAGAAGGCACACTGACCACTGAACTGATTCGACATATGTGCTCACAACATTGTATTGCCTTGTTTGGTGCACTGACTGGCATTGTATGTCTTGCATGGTTACGCCTTGCGTAACAGTGTGGCTCAATGGTAGAATGTAGTCCTTAAAAATAAAGCACTTTCTTTTCTATAGACACGTTGCTGTGAAATATTGAGTTGGTGTTGGTGGCACTTTCTATGTTATCCAATCTTCACTGTCTCTAGGCGTTGCTCAGTGCTTTTTACTTGGAACTTTATTCTTGGTGTTGTGTTTCTGCTTTTCGTGCGCAAAGTTGCTTGTCAGGTCAATTTCTCCTGTAGCCGCCGTCGGTGAAGGTTCGGGTTCATTGGACCCTGGCATTGGGAATGGATGTCATTTTTGTGTTTGTGCCGTCTAGAATGTTCGCGAGTTTTCATTGTTTCGTTTTTGGGTTTTTGATATAACTATTTTGGATTGAGTGTTTGATCTATAGTTCGTTTCCAATTGTTGATATCGGCCGTGGGCATATAAGCTGTTGGCCATACAAAGTCTATAAAAAAAACCTTGATAGGCGTGAGGTTAGGGCAATATAGTGAAGGGAGAGGTGCAACAATAATTTAAATAAGTTACTTTCTAATTATTTCCTTTTACCTAACAATATTTACTGACTTCTCATAGTATAGGTTAATTAAATGTCTTATGCAGTCTTATTATTATTTTTAAAATAGAGGTTTTTTTTTGTTTAATTATCACATGATTTCCTTCATCTTTGCCCAAAAAAAATTATATTTCTTTGTCTAATAAATTGTGATATAAAATACTCTTTCGTTTCATTTTAAATTATAAAAATATACATTGTTACTTGTTTTTTTTTTTTTGTGTTGTATCTTGTTCAAATATTTCTCATATTAAAATACAATTTTCTTCTTTGAGATTTTATTGACATGACTCCGAGGCGCAACGGTAGGGCGTCTGACTCCGGAGAAGAGATTTTATTGGCGGGCTGAGCGTCTAGGTAAGTTCTTCCGGTGATGGTAATGTGCATGGTTTCAGGTAAGTAGGAGCTTGTTATGGTTTGACTTCTTGTGAACTTCTTGCAAGGTACGTAGTTTATCCGTGGGTGTAGAACTTCATGAATTAATAACGTGTATTGGCAACTTAAATTCATTTATACTATTTGTTGGACGTTATAAAATTATTGACTTAAATATTTTTATTTAACGTTACCGGTTGGTGCTGGACAGCACTTTATGCTTAGCACCAACCAACAAATTGGTTTCGTTATGTACACGTTTGTATTGAAGCTATTGTTTGAAGATTTAAAGTAAGATTCTAGCTCACCATGTGTTTAAATATGAGTTGGAAATCTTTGTTTTTCAATTTGGTTATGCTAGATATTAATTTGGTGTTTAATAGGAATTTTGTTCTTAGCCGAGTTATCCTGTTTGACTCAGTTTAGTAAATTATCCAAAGTTTGTTTAAATGCCCTTGACGGAAGCATTTGGATGTTTTTACGCTTATAAGGCTTCGTCGCTTTACTACTCAGAAAATTAATCGTTTGTTCGCCGTAGCTAATCTATGTGGTCGGGTGTATCCTGAAAATTTGGGCAAGGCATGCAACATGATACTTCAGCACATCACTTTGCACAGAAGAATTAAATATCAATAACAAAAAGAAAACAAAAGGTTGCTTAAAATATTAAAATTTTTAGTACTTCTTTCTTCTCTTACCTTTGCTTCGAAACGAGAGAACCACTAACCTTAAAATGTGCTCATATAAATCATAACTAACACTGGAATGGGGAACTTTCTCAGGGGGCGAAGGCACAGGGTGAATGTGGGTGAGTCAATATCGGAGGAAGAGGAGGTTACGTCAGGGATACCACAGGGTAGGGTGTTGGGTCCTTTGTTATTTACCATTATGGTAAATGACATGGGTTTGGGGATTAGGGGAAAAATCAGATTGTTTGCAGACGATTGTGTTGTATATGCTGAGGTGGAAAGAAAAAAAAGGGGGGTGGGGAATTTGCAGGAGGAAATTGATAAGATGTGGTTGTGGACCAGAAGAAATAAAATGAAGATAAATGTAAGAAAAACTAAGGTAGTGAGGTTCACAAGGAAGAAGATAAGCAGTGACGTGTACAGATGGGAGGGACAAGAGATAGAAGCAGCAGAATATAAGTATCTAGGGGTAGTACTGCAGGGAGACCTCAGGTGGGAAAAAACAGGTAGAGAGGGTGGTTGCAAAAGGAAGAAGGGCTCTGGGTATGCTGGGAAGGGTGTTGAAGGGAGTCAGCTGTGAGGTGAAGAAGGCGTATGGCACAATGGTACGGCCAGTGTTAGAATATGCTGCCGCAGTATGGGACCCGTATGTGGAGGTGAAGGTGCGGAGAAAGGCAGCAAGATGGGTGAAGGGTAGGTGGAGAAGGCAGGGGCAAGATGGTGAAGAAGGGAACTATAGTCCATCAGTGATGAAAGAAATGGGGTGGAGCTCGTTGAAGGACAGGAGGAAAGTTGAATGGTTAGTCTAGTCAGAATGTACAGGATGGTGAATGAAGAGGTAGGATGGGGAGGGCTACACTGCAAGCTAAGTAAGGGGGTTTTTAGAGGAAGAGGAAACAACAGTGAGAAGCTTCAGAAGGTTTGGAGAACGGAGCGGGGTAGGCAGTCCATGCTTGTGAGGTCTGTGAGGGAGTGGAATGTGTTGAGGGAGGCATTGGTATCTGTGAGAGGGGTTGGTAAATTCAGGAAAAGAGTGGAAAAGGAGTTGGTTGGGTGAAGGAGGGTTGAGAGAGCTCGTCACCGGGTGGTAGCCTAATTGCGAGTGTGTGTGTGTATGTATGTATATATATATATGCAGTCTAGCAGTAAACTTTGACATATTACGGAACATAATTAAACCCTAAATAAAATCAATAGCGACACTTTAAAGAAGATAAATTATACACACTTCAGCATCTAAGATGAAGAGAACAAAACTTTGCCCCTAGGGTAACATGTAGTGTTAGTGCAGGCACCAATTTAGAAAAAGTGTTGTAGCCAATTTTTCAAGAAAACCATTTTAATGTTTCAAATGAGAGAAAGAAAAATCATAAATCCAAGTTTCAAATAGCGAGATTCACTGGTTAAATCAAATAATTTTACATTTTAATTAATTTGATAAGTTAAAAGTTCATTTAAACGCCCAAAAATCACAAACTACTTGAATTCGCTAGTAGTGAATCACTTGATTTAGGGCTACGGCAATGTTATATTTATATTTTAAAAACGTTAAATTTGCCTGTCAAAAAAAGTAATTAAAAAGTAAAATTACTTCTGAAAGTTCACAAAACATAATTTGTTTAGGTTTTAAGTTTTCAAGAATTATTTCCAGTTTAACATTCACCATTTGTTTATAAGTAATCATTTATAATTTTTGTAAAGGTCGCGATTAAATGTTCGTACAAAGTTTCTGACTGTTCCCTGTCTTTAATTTGTTGAGAGTGGGCCTAGGTCTCAAATTAACTTCTAATTTCTTACTAAATGAGCATAACTGAAAGAATTTATTATATACAAATGTTAAATGTCACTTTTACATTAATTTATCTTGTGAAACTACAGTTCAAAATACTAATTCAAATGTAAAAGTAAAATACGCAACCCATCAGTCACTAAAAGTTGAATAAAGGTATATAATCTCTTGCTAGCACACTGAATGCATTGTCACCCTGTGCATGCATTTGCCCATATTTCGTGCGAGTGAGCTGTGACGTCACACCAGCTGAACGAGTGTTGAAAATACTGCAGTGCTATGCCTAAACGTTTCAGGGAACTACCACAATCAATTATCGAAATGTGCACTGCGCCGCCAACCCTAAGCGCCTTGCTACAATGTTTCGAGGAACTATTAAGAAAAGAAAGGTGAAAAGACGCGTGTATTTCAGTCCCATGTGTAGTGAAGAAAGGAAAACTTATTTTTATTTAAATGCAAAATGGGAAGTATATGGTTAAGAAACATGTTAGTTTTTGAATTTTATTAAAGCATGCACTGCATGCATGGAGAATATGCCCCTGGTGGTTGTAAACAAATACATTTTGGAGAAGTTATGCCTTTCACTTTGGCAAATTTCTGTAGCTACTGTTACCAGGTATTAGGTACTTAAAAAGAGGACAATGTTCAAGTAAATGGCGTAAAAAAGGACATTTGCAAGCAAATGTCCCTAAGAAAGTGGACCTGACCCCTTTGATCTTATTAAAAAGGTTTTTCGTAAGTTTCCTGAGGTTAATTTAATCACTTGTTTTGAAATTAAAACCATCAAAAATTTGTAACCTTAACGTTCACATGGGTTTTATGAAATGTATAGCAAAATTGTAAATACTGTGCAACTAAAGCTTGGCTCACAACCATCCATCGCTTCCGTTAGTTGCCTGTCCGTCAGTCAGCCATAAGTCGGATTTTGCATCCTTCAATTGAAAGTGACTTTACAACAGTCCGTTATCAGTCCATCCATCTGCCCAGAAAATCTTCAGTGTACCCAAACCATCCAACAGCACAAATTTTCTTGAACAAAGACAAATGTCGTTAATAAATATATTCTCTTTCCCTACCATATTGTATCAGCATTTCCTCCGAAAGCCTAAAAGTTGTCTTCAGTTCAATTCAAAGGTGACACACAAAAAAGTAGGTAAACTTCACTGCCTTGTGTATTTAAAAAGAAAAATCTTCAGACAAAGAAACAAGTTACTGTTTTCCGACAGCCATGTTCAAGGAATGATATTACGAGGTGTTGGACCGTCTGTCGAAAGTTAGCTTGAGATATATTTGTCTGATAGAAAAAAGTTGTCTTGCGATTTGTTGAAGATCACGTGACCGGCGGATGGATGAAATGGATGGTTGCGAGTCCAGCTCAACTTATGTAATGGTTCCTGTGCTTATGGGTTTTTTCCTGACATTAAAGTATGCTTCAGTCATCCCACTACACAAGAAAGGAGAAAGAAACTGAAATAAAAAATTGTAAGCTGGTAATCCTATTATGTATTTTCTCCATAATCTTTGAAAACATTTTCTACAACTATGGGGACATTGGCTAGCTTAGCTTTACCTACACCTTCAATTGTTAAAACAGTGACGGTTAACTACCGGACTTGCGCTTGAGGTAACGCCAATGATTTTAGTATAGGGATGGGTAGCATAGGTAGATTCACACCTAAACTTTCGATCTCCCTTGACTAGATCCTTTCTTACGCAATTAACTTCTGCATCATTGTCTAAAAGAGTTGGCACAATTTATTTACGCACTATTAAATTCACCTCGGAACAGTGATATTTTCGTACTCGGAAATGCATCTTCATTCTCATTTACCAGAAATTCCCTCTGTCTCATCTATAAATGTCGAAATTCTGGAATAACTATTTTTATTTTCTTCCAAAACTGAATTTTCTCCACTATAGTAAGCTACAGAATGTTCACAAGTGCTGTTTGTACTGATTGTCCCCACAAGATCTAACTGGGTCAGTGCTGGGAGATGCTCGTTTCTAACCCTTGTTAGTTTAACTGTGGATGGGGTTAGAAGCTTCACGTGATTCTTCACTGAACCCAACATTTACTGGAGACTGTGGAAATGCCAGAGTTAACAGTTTCAGCCCTTCATTTCTCTGAAAGTAGCCTTGATTTTGCGGAATCTTGTTTGTATTAGAGTAATACAGATTCACTGGAGGTGGTGGAGGTAGATTCAATCCCTGAGCGTACCAACAAGGTGGTACCGTAGGAAGATTTCTTGTATCTAACCCAATAGTTTGTGAGGTTTGCATGAAACTGTTGCAATGTACCCACCGGTTTTGCAGACCAGGTATCACCAGATGGTCGTACAGTTCCACTACTCATTTGAACTACTCAAGAGTATCTTTACTTTTGCTTGCAGGTAGGAAGTAAACGGTACCATCTGTATGAAAGTACGCATTTGGCTGTGGTGGTGCCTTGTTGTGACTTCTCCTTTTTGTCCCAAACAATTTCTCTTTCAGTAACCGGGAGAGAATCTTTCACCATGCTTCTTACGACCTGCGCTATACTGACTACCTACTACTCATTTCATGGCTGTTCTGATAGGAATAGTCACAATTACTTTCTTCCAAGTCTAGAAAACCTACACGAGGGTTATGAAATGTCATTGGTTGCTGTTGATTTCCCTGATTTTGCCTTAGCCCAGGCCCTTGATACAAAGGCTGCTGCCTAGGCGTAACGGGTCTCTCGAATTTCCGCACCACTGTCACCTTTTTCCACTTGTTCTGGTTAATTTTTAGGATTTGTGTTCGGAATTCGGTGAGATTGGTGAAAGGTCTCGGCCCATCGGTCCCGTTATTTGGTTAGTAGTTCGGACACTAACATCATTTGACTCATCTTCCATTGGAGAATCCAGGTGTATTGTTCGTTCAAGTGTTTTTCCAAGGATTTTGTTTTCTTTGTCATATTACTCCAAATGTAACCGGATACACAACTTCCCTTGTATACGAGCATTCCAATACTTCATTTCGCTGGAAATATCCAGGTCTTTGAGATGCAGCATATGACACTTGGTAATTATTACTTAGACGTAGGTGGTCGGTTAGCAGAATCTTGAAAATTTGGCCAAGGAGGACATTATCCATGTTCCAATTATTATTAGACATCATACTAGGGTGCTGCAGATGGCTGGCTGGCCACGGATTTACTTATGTACCAGACCAGTTTACATGGTGTGGAAGTATGTTACTGTCGCCGGTCGGAGAATCTGGTGACTGCCCCTTACCGTTACTCTCATTGGCGTGCAGTAGATAAGTTTCCATCAGGACGTACATATGTATTTGACTGTGGGGGATCTGCAGCGTTCTCATTCACTCGGGTCGCTACGATAATTCCTACTGTATCCAGGCGAGTACAGTTTCCCATGCCTCCTGCCTGCAAAACGCATCATCCTAGTATTGGTCTTGCAACTTTAATTTGTCGGTATGGCTGCAAATTTTATCCTTTTATTATTCCTAGTGAATTTACGTGGGGATTATGCTAAAAGTGATTAGATTGGTACTGTCGCGGTCCAGACCCAGGATATAATGCTGGTGGATGTGGTTGTACAAGTTTATCAACCTCGCGTGTAGCATTAGCCCTCTGCCTTTCATTTTGATATATTTTTATGAGTGTTGTGTGCAGAATTAATTCAAGTTGGTGAAAGCCCTGTCTTGATATTTGAGGGGAAGCTGAGCTATAAATACGTCTGCTAACTCCTAGTCATCCATGGGAGCATCTAGGTGCCTGGTGCACTCAAACATTTAGTTATAGTGTTGTTCAAGGGACTTGTTCCTTTTGGGGTTTAATTTTTCCAGGTGCAGACATGCTCGTAAGTTTCCTTGTATTTTTGCGTTCCAGTATTTTTGTAAGAATTTCTGGCGAAACCGAGTGAAAGTCCAAACATTGTCCTCAGTCTCCCACCAGTAAAATACAGTTGACTTTAAACTTAGTCCTAGGCAAAGTAACATTTCTTGCTCACTAAGATTGAACAATTTAACGTTCTCATCTAGCTTCCGCAAATAGATGACCAGGTTCTTGCTAATATGACCCGAAAAGGTAGGCAATGCCTCACTCCATTGCTTAATTGGATGATGTAGCATCACCGCTGTCAGATTAAACTGTGCAACACTGTTTAAAACATTTCAACTTTCTGAACATTCAGCATTTTCATTTCCATGTACTGGAACACACACATTTGTACTACTATTACTTGAGCTGGATGTACAAGGATTTGTAGTTGCTAGCTTATGTAAACGTGCTTCGAGCTCTAAAATTTTTGTCTGGAGTCCATTACTTTGCCTCAAAATTCTTTTGTGAAATGTGATAATCAGATGTAGTCTTGTTTAATTGAGAATCTGTGTCTCTCGAAGTTTACCAGTTGGTGTACGTTGTCTAGCAATTGCATGTCAACACTAGTAGGCGATTCAATGTTCCGTGATTCTACAGCAGAAATCCTGTTTTTGAGACTGCACATTTGTCCCTCAAAAACAACCCTCCCTTGCTCTGTCTTTTGGCACAATCTCCATGGATTGCAGACATGTCTAGACATGGTTTACGCTGGTTTGCACGAGCTGAAAATTTTCTTTAGCGACGTTTTTCAATTGCGAGGAACGTTCCTCTACACAATTTTCTACTCTTGAAATGCTATGTTGCACTAATTCAATTTTTTAGTGTGTGTGTTTTCACTGTAGATTAGTCACAGTAATTTCTGAAACTTCTACTGCCGTTGTTTCACATATCTGCTCATTCACTAACATATGTTTATCTACATTTTGTTCTATTCATCTAGTTTAGTATTCAACTCAACTCTTTGAACATCCAGTTTAGTATTTAAACTAGCATTTTGAGCATCAAGTTTAGCATTTATTGCTTCAAGTAGCCCAGCAAGATTAATGTTGCCATTAAAATTATCACTTGCCCTGTCAATGTTTTCGGCAACTTTTTCTATGACTGCCGTCTAATACAGCCTTTACAACCTCGCTATCTCTATGGCTATCTCCTGCGATTCTGGATGATGCACTTACGACAGGCGTTCCTTCCCTGCTTATTGTATCTGAATTTGTTACGGACATTATATTTGCCCACTATTTCTCAACATGTGTAAAGAGCTTCATAAAAAATACGGCTCTCGTGCATTCATTCATGAAAGGAAAATTAAATTTTTTGAGGAGGAAAGGAATGAAAAATGATCTAGCTTTTTATAGA
This sequence comes from Dryococelus australis, assembly GCA_029891345.1. NCBI lineage: Eukaryota > Metazoa > Arthropoda > Insecta > Phasmatodea > Phasmatidae > Dryococelus > Dryococelus australis. The sequence continues at coordinate 137,893,412 of CM056997.1, forward strand.
GGAATAGCTACAATAAACTTTCTTAGCTGTGCCTAGCATGAAGTTTTACAGATGGACAATCCTTCCTCCGTGGTAATAGAGCTTTCATTAACAACGCACAACTCGTCGTTTCAAGCATTGTAGTAAAAAAATAAACTTTTTATTTCTAACACGTACTTTTTGTACTTATGGCTGATAAAATGTGAAAGATAACTTTATTATCTCGAAGGCCGGATGCCAGTCTTTAAGATATACTGCTCTTCTTGCTAATAAAAATAACAACAGGTTAGCTTTAAACGTAATACTAGAATTATAGCACTGTAGTAACTGATGACAACTAAGTGTATATTGTGTACGAGTTCAAATGGGATCAGTTATTTTACAATATTTTTGTCCTTGGGCACAAGTCTTTAAGAAGACTATTAAATTTTGTAAATTCATTACCTACTGCCACATCTTCCTTCACACATTGTGCAATGTAATGAATAAACTCCACACTGTTTATTGTTGGATATTCTTCCAGCACTTCCACATTAAGTTCATCAACAAGCTCTGCAAGACCTCTTGATATCAGTAAAGTGCTCATTGGTTTTGGCAATATAATAACTTATGTTAAACAACACAAATGAGAACCATTTTTTGTCCATTCTTTTTAGACACTTTGCCATTGAAGATTTTTCTGGGTGTCCTTGAACATCTGATGCTTCCATACACCTTTTATGTGGAGCTGATAAGTTGTGGAAAGTCGTGATGAAATGGTTCTCTGAACCCATTTACCACTCGTGATGATAAATCGCACAATCCTTTGAACTGTGGACACACTGAACATTTTGCCACGCCAGTCACAATATCATATGCCAACCATTTAAACTCCTTCCACTTTTGCAAAAAAAAAAAAAAAAAAAAATTCCACTTTTCTGGATATCAGTATCAGACCCAGCACTAGAAACACATAGGCTAGATAACTGTGGGGTTTCTGCTGTTATACAGTTGTCATTGTTCTCTGATCTTGTGTTCCATTTCTTCATCCGTAGCACATGAACAAACTAGATATAAATGCAACAGATGTCTCAAGTGTTACTAGCGAATTTCAGCAACTCAAATTTTCTCACAATCGCCTTAAAACCACTAGTTACCGACATCTTACAGGAAAACCAATGTTTTGCAGATAGTGATACTGAGATATGCTTCAGATGTATCCTATGCATGCAAAGTTAGACGGGCAACTGGATGTGGTTATGTTTAGTTTGCTATGTTGAAGACACACATTCCAGAGAACAGAAATGTTAGTCTATATCTGCAGCGCTTAACCGAAATGGCAGACATTCGATTGTGTAGTTCCGTATTCACCCGAATTTAAGGCAATTTTTCCCAGTTTTACTCCAAAAAAAATTGGGTCATCTTATTTTCACAACACAAAAATCTAGTGTCAGTTTTTTATTTTATTTTTTTGTTGGGTAATACACGTCCATCTATTTTGGATACAAATATTTTGTTAAGTGTGATTAATATTTTACGTACCTTAAATAATAGTGTGTTATCTAGTAACACAAAGTAAGTTTACCTTCCATTTGAGTCATGCTTTTACATCACTGAACACATTTTTATCAATCATAAAATCCAAGTCTGCACATATTTGTCAATGTTATGGTTACATACCACAGAATCCTAGCTAAAAAAAATGGTCCATAGTTAAATAAATGTGTATATTAACAAGTTTGCAAGTAACAGAATCTCACACCGTTTATATAAAAATAAGACGTTAAGTTCACCAAAGATACAGCAACATCAGTTGAGTGCAAACAATGCAACAACTATGGTGCACTTTAGGCCTCGTTCATGATCGAAACGTATACATGTGCAGCATGTATTTAATGAAATTAAAGTTTGTACTATTAAGTAATAGTTTATAACAGTTTCTTTGAATAATCCCATAAGAATACGAAATGTAATTTCATTAATCAAACACTATACACGTAAATATTTTCGATTTTGAACCACGGCTTAGTCTGAATACAATCATCAAAATGGCAGTGTGTTTATGAACGCGAGCATATCTGTAAGAACGCAAGTGTGTAATTAATTTGTGACTTGAGTGGGGTTGTGTGCACGCATTATCACATATCTATGATGTTTATTTTTATTGGTTAGCTATTCCCATCAAAGCGATAATTCTTTAAACTCTAGATTAATTTTACATGGTGGTCTTATATTTAGGTAAATACAGCACATACTTCACCGCTAGAGTTTAAACAACATTCACAGTCGTTGCCATAGGAGAATCATAAGTTTTAATGATCTTTGGTGACGTATTTGTTTACAATATGGGCACATGTGTAGTGGTTTTTTCACTGTCCTATTATAATTTTCCACTTGTTACGGATGAGCAGAGGAGCAAATTTTTCAAGCCCTGGTTATTTCACACACTTGAGACATCAATTGAATAGTTGATTTCTTGACAGCAGGCAGTTTACTTATGGCGACAGGAACAATCAGGGCGATGTCGTAGATAGTATCTATATTTACCAGAGCCGGTGAACAAACATACTGGTGTGGCAAATACACCATTAAAACCCTCAAATTATATAGACATATAGCATTAAGTACATGAACAATAACATAGGCAGTTTACTCAATATTCAAGGCTCAGCTTCCTACTTCTGACAGGTTCTACTATTTTGCATCCTAGCCTCCGTAATGCTACATTTTAGCATGTTTCACATTGTCAAACTGAAAATAAATCATAAGCTGTTGGCCATTTTTGACTTCTGTCTGTTGTGTATCATCACTTATTTGCATGACCTTGAGAGCATGATAAGACTTTAATTGGGTTATATTGTATTTCCCAACGGAGTTACCATTCATTAGTTAACTCGTAAAAATTGTGCCTTACGACATTAGCTATTTTTAATGGTCCATCAAAAATTAGGAAAAATTTCTTTGACATTTTGCCAGTAACTACTAGTTGGATTCGTACGGCGTAAAAACTAGGTCGTTAACATTAAATTGATTTAATTTACTCTGCTTGCAAAGACGTTTCCTCTATTCAGCTGACAAGAATAAATGTTGTCTCACCATCTCTATTAATTCTAAACGTATCTTCTCCTGATTCTCTTCCACTGTACAAAAGTCACGTTTTGGCAGAGCATCTAAGCTGTCTTAGACTCTCCATATGCTGACCTGTGATGACTTCTACTGGCACCTGACAAGCAGTTATGTGAACTGTGTGGTTAATTACTAATTCGATTAGAAATTTGTCTCTCCACTTTAAAACAAAGTATACGTAGCATGGTTCCAGTAGTATGCATAGTCCTTTTGACCAGGTTACTTTGGGGGTGTCGTGTGGAGAGTATGGAAGGAATTATGTTTCATTTAGTCAAACCCTCTTGCCATAACTCATTGCTGAATTGGCTGCCTTTGTCGGACAGAATGCATACTGGTTTTCCCCACTTCAGACATGCAGACTCTGGACATAATGAAATTTTCAATCCAGGAAAACATTTTCAACTTCTCGCAACAAAAAATTTCTCTGTTTTATCCATTAGTAAAGTTAACATATTACAAGTATTTTCACAACTTTTACTTGGGACTAAATATTTACCATCAGCTACGAACATTTCTTTGGTACACATGCTGTCCACAGTAGAAGTCTCCATGAAGTTACCTTGGGTCAGTGTTGGGATACGCTAATCACCAACCAGTTTCAGTTTAATGTGGACTGTTTACCAGCATTTCTCTGTTGGTTTTGTGTTGCTGTACTTGAAATGATGGGTGGTGGAAATGACTGAGCCAAGGGATTTAAACCCTCCTTTTGCTGAAAATAACCTTAACAATGTGTTCCTTCAGCTGGTGTTATGTGATAGTAAGATTCAATGGAGGTGAAACATTAAGACCTTGTGCAAATTGCCATGGAGGAACGGTGTTTGGATTTTGGTCAATGGTCACTTGTGAGTTTGACATTTGTGTGAAATTTGATCTGAAAGTGCCAATTGGTTTGGCAGACCAAGTACTTTCCGACGTGCGAACAGTTCTACCGTCAGCCAGAGAATTCGACTTGCTCTCATTGGCTGGATAGGCGTACACAGTGCCGTTAGAATGTATATAAGCATTGGGCTGTGGACAAATGCCATTATTCTCCCTTTCGCTACATCTATTTGTATTACGCCTGCGATATCCTGGAGAAGTTTCCCACGCCTTCGGCTCATAAGTCCAAAATGTTAATTTTCAGGTGCGTTCTCACGCTGAAATGTGAACGTATTTCTGTTTTCCTGTTCAAATCCTAGTACATTCATTCTCGGATTATTATACTCCATTGCCTGTTTGTGGTTGTGCAGAAAAATCCTGTGACAAGTTCGCCTTTTGCCTTTCACTCTGATCAGCAAAATTTGTGTTCAAAACTTGTTCAGATTAGCTAGTGTCCTATCTGCCCACCAATCTTGATATTTGGAAAGTAACTGTGAAATTAACACTTCTGATAATTCCTAGTCTTCCATGGGTGCGCTGAGGTGCCTCGTGCATTCGTACATTTCCCCAAAATGTTGCTCTAACGACTTGGATTTCTATGGGTTATATTTGTCAAGGTGTAACCTGGCCTTTAAGTTACCCTGAATGCAAGCTCTCCAATACTCTAGTAAGAAAATTTCACTGAACTGTTAGAACGTCTGGGCATTCTCCTTCTCTATCTCCCACCAATAGAATACTAGACTTAAAGCTTAGGCCTAGGCAATTCAAAATTTCAGATTCATTTAAGCCAAATAGTTGCGCACATATCCCAATTTTTTTTTTAGGAACATTACAGGATTCTCATGACTACAACCCGAAAATGTTGGTAATCCCTCAGACCATTGCTCAGCTGGGTGGTGAAGTAAAGCAGCTGTGGGATTTGCAGAAAGATCATTCAGGAAAACATTATTTCCCATACTTTTACTTTGTTCGTTACTCGTTGACGAACTCTGCTGAACTCGTGTGTTACTGCTAACTTCAGAGCTAGGGGAAACTGACTGAAACTTCGGTAACCTGTCATAATCTGAAGTACCATTGGATCTGTTGTGCGTGAAACCACTGGTAATTTGTTTTCCACAGCAGAAATTAGATTTTCTTATCCGCACATTTACCCTTCTAAGCTAGAATGTGTCAGTTCCATTTCTGTAGGTAGCTTGTGTTCTATTGTCTGCACCCGTGAATGTACCGCATCCACTATGTTTTGTACTATTACTAGATTTCCTTCAGTAGCTTCATTGAACTGAGTTAATCTTTCTTCAACCTGCCCCTCAAATCACCTTTGATAGCATTTAACTGCGTAGCCTGACTGTTCTGTTTTTCAGTTAGTTCTGAAACAGTGTTTTGCAAGGTTAGCAAAGAATTAAGTGTTTCAACTACACTTTCATTCATGACTGCGAATTCTCCTTTTACGTCTGAAATATGTGCCTCTTGCATATCAAAACGAGCATTTCATTCAGCCCTGTGAGCATCAAGTTTAGTGTCTTGTCTATTGAACCTTGCATTTTGTTCAGCAAGCCTCGCATTTTGTTCATCAAGCCTTTTATTTAAACTTAAGTTGAAGTCAATAAACAATAGTTATGTCTGTCAGTGTAATGGCTGTGTTATCTGCACATCTAGAGGGTCTTTCACTTGCGTCTGAGACATGCGCTGATACAATCAGCATTATGTAATTGATAAGCCTGCATAGTTCTTTCCCTTTGTCTTCGACAAAGCTGGATTGTCCATTAACTAAAGAGGTTTCCTTAATGATTAATGTGCCTGACGTGGAAACGGATGATTTCTCCAGGATATTTTCTCTCTGTACACGCAACGAGCTTCTCAAAGTATGGTTCTCAGAAATTAATATTACTCATCGCACCTCCTTGGTGCAAGGCTTGCAAAAGCTTTGTGTTAGGCCATCACTTTGTTGTGCCAAAAATCTGTAATGTAGTATTAAGAGATTGAAAGGAATGTTTATAATGATAATGGTTGTGTGGGTGTTTTGAATTGAGTAAGATGGAAAGTTGTGTAGCTGCGTGGTTCATACATTTGCCAGGAATATAACTGACCTGCAGCAAATCAAGTACCTGACTTTTTATCATAACATAACATTCAATTAAAATGTGGACTTATAATACAATGAAACACTTTGATTCTTTGTGGAATACTTAGGTCAGCATTCATTAATGAGCAACTTGAAATATTAAAATTCAGTATTAAGAGACACATTAGTAAATCAAGGCACCTTGAAAAAAAGTCTTACAACTAACATACACATTGAAACGACAGAATACCCTTAAATGAAAAGAACATATTTAAGTTTACTAATCCTTCAAGACAAATTAAATTCATAGAAATAGAATAACGCTCAAAATTCTTGCTATCAGATATCTATAAGGAATTTTGCCAAAGAAATCAAATTGAAAATTACTGCTTTGAAGACCTGAAAACTTAACATGGAGAAATCAAATCTGATTTAATACTACTGCCGGCTATTTTGCAGACAATGTTCAGATAGTCACTTGTTTCATGTAATTTTAAATTACTGTACTTAGGGTAGAACACAAAACATGAAATGGCCACTGGGAGTGTCCACCAAGGAAATATCATTTAAATATTTATAACAAAAGCGATTGTCACATTACAGCAACAAACTAAACTTGACTTCCTCATGAAAACGATTCCTTGGACAAATCTGACAGTTAAGGAATATTATCAAAAGACTTCACTAAGATTGCTAAGTTGCGACTATACTTTTGGCTTGTGCCATGGGTAGGTCTCTTACTTGACAGCTTCGGGAAGCGATGGCTTCAGCATTTTCAAAGCCGAATATGGCAGGCATCACCGAAGATTCCACTAGAACGGAACATCTCCATCCTTCCTCGGCCTGGTTACACGGTGCTGGCCATCTTCAACCCTCCGGAGTCGTTACGTTCGCTGTCAAGGTGTTGATGGGCGGGGCATGTCATGTCTAGCCCTAGGACTCCAAGCCTTTTACTTTGGGATATCACAATGTGAAGTCATATCCTCCCATAATCTTTCTGTAACAATCACCTTAGCACATTCTTCCTTTCGTATGTCTGTATATTTTATTCCAGTTAAGAGTAATAAACTAAAAAAAAAAGTTTTTAGATACATTCAAAAAATGGTTGCAGGAAACTTGAATAAAATCAGTCAAGTTGTCATTTTACATCTGGCTAATTAGGAAATTTTAAAACCTTTTTTTATATAAAATAAATGAGCTCTTTTGCTCCAATTAACATAAACTTGTCAACAGTATAATCACTAATGTAAACACTGTAAGTACTCAATCTGGGGAAGTCGTATTTACTATTGTAAATATAAATAACGTATAAATATTATTCATTTTGTGAACACAATATCAATTATGACTTACTACAGCACAGCTGCTGCCGCGTCACAAGTGCAGATTGGTGGACGCCGTTTTGTATAACATGTTGCCGTGGTTTAGCTTTCTCAAGCCACGTTACAATCTGTAGAATAGTAATTGCGTGACATATAATACAAATGTTTTGTAGTATGGATTCGTGACTTAACAATATTTACAGGAATACAAAAACTCTAGGCTAGTTTTAAAACGTGAGTGCGTGTTTGCTTTTTAATGCTATAAACAAAAGTTTTACTAGAAAATGTCTTGTAGTGCATTAAAGTCCGATATACCATATTTTGCATAAAAACTAAATTTTGTGACTATATAGCATTTATCGTAGTTTATTCGTGATCGCGGAAAGTCCATGCCTTTAATAGATGGAAATAAAATATTTTTGGCAGTGTATATATTTTGTAGAAACCTTGCTGGAGGGACGTTTAAACTGTCATTAAAATAACATAATCAACTTCATACCGCACAACACAAGAACATGAATGTAAACATTACAAAGTAAACAAATGAGCAGACAATCTGTATATGACAAACCTCTGTGTGGCTCCTCCTTTCCTTCAATCCCTGGATTAATGGGAAGGTCAGCCAGTACTAGTGCTTGCTCTGTGAAGAAAGGTGTGTTTGGCTCTGAGTTAATCCCCTGAGATTACCTATAAAAGCAATATGCAAGGGTAACAAGATAAAAGGCTACAAGGATGGTATACAAGATTATAGCAGACTTCACATTTTATTTTGCAGGAAAATATAAATGTGGTGAAAGCTGTCTAGCTTCAGGCCAACGACACGGGCTTGATCCTAGAAAGCTAGACGTAAGTTACGTTGGTCGGTAGAGGCAACCGACAACACAAAAGTGGAAATGCATTTTAAGAGTGTTGATGCTGAACAACAAACTCTTGCATTGTTGCGTGTGCGTGCTTTGGAGAAGGTCTTCACTTGATCTTTGACACGAGCTAGGATGACTAAGCAGGTAAGTGACAAGCTGGTAGTCTTGAGAAAGACTTAGGATGGGTCCTCTATAGCTACAGGAGTAACTGCAGGGGGGGTATAGGGTTTGTGGGGTACGTAGTGGATATCTCCTAACTGACATAGCCTATCCTGCCACAGGCTTACTTGACGTATATGGGGGGGGGGGGGGAGTGGTGATTTCTGAGCAATAAGTGCTAGAACTGCAGTAACAATGCAAAGCTAACTTGAAAGAACAGGTATAGTGTCTGAGCTCTACTAAGTTACATTGCACGCTGTTCCTGCATGCCATCAGTGCTGGGGTTGCTACGCACTCACGATCAGTACTCGTCAAAAATTAAGGTATTTTACCTTGACTTAGCCAGTGGTAGTTAAATGATATTGCTAAGACTCATCTTAGGGTACACTTGGGGTATAACTATATTCAGTGATTGCAATTTCCATTGTGTTACAGTCTTAGTTTCTGTGCCACAAAATGTTCTAATTGGTTAAATCAAATCACGGATGATGAAATCCTTATTACTTTCTCAGTCCTAATGTAGTTTCAAACTCATAAACACTTTAAGGAAAAAGAACAAAGTGGGTCTCGATGCGCCCAAGACCTGTTGTTTGAGTATCAGGGTAGGATATTATATAAAGTACTTCAATATAAAATACCATCTCAGGTCTCTTAACTACTGGATTGCAAATTGTGGCCCACAGCACACATTCCAATCATACTTAACATTTTCATACTGAACTTTCATCACATAATGATCACAACTTATGGACTGCCTCTCCAGACACATCCATTCATCCCCAAGACTTAACCCTGAGAGTCCATTTCCAAGGAAGTTGGAAATTAACTTCCAGTAATTTTGGTGCAATACCTGGCAACCATCACAGATAGGCCTCTAAGTCCTAACTGAGATAGGGATGCACAGGTGTGCTTACCTGTCAAACTTCACACAGATCAGCTATTCTCATCTGTGACCTTGTAATCATACACTGCATGATGTTGACATTGTGCACTCGCACATCTTCGACATTTCAAATAATTTCCCCAGTAACTGATGAACAGGCAAAATTAAGAAAAGTATAATTTTTAAATAACAAATTATATAAAAAATGTACAATATTTTACATTAAAATACCAAAACTAAGAACACTTAATTTTACTGCATATTTCAATTCAAATAAACAGTATCAAACTACCATATTTCAAAATACGTAACAATAAAATATTAATAATTAACACTAACTTTGCTGCCTAATATGTCGTAACAAATACTTAACCTCACTTTCTGCAAGTCAACATACATACACATTTAGCAATCTTTTTAAAGTAAACAATGAATATGGAAAACATGTAAACATGCAGAAATATGGTTAAATATGTACTGCAAAAAGATAAAATAACATATAAACAATAAATAAACACAGTAAAAGAAAATAGGTGAATATTGAAAATAAACAATATTGAATCTGAGCATTCTGATATGCAACAAGGTACAGTTACAGGCAAGCACAAAAGTTTTTAAGACACTTGTGTAATCAAATGTTCTACTTTTAAAGGACTTTTGGATAGCTAATTAATATGGTTGCATGGAAAATAAAATTTAAGAGTGCCTTAGGAAGTTTTGATCACATAAATCTTCTGTAAATTAGCGCTAAACGGCTGGACCGATTTTGATGAAATTTTGTGTGTGTGTTCAAGTGGATTCGAGAATGGTTTAGATTCACAATTTGGTCCACTACAAAAAAATTTTTAATAAATTTTTTATTTATAAGTTATTGTTTCTCTTGGAATGTTTTACATTGTATCCGGCAGACAGCGCTGCGATCGCGGTGTCGAATATCCAATAATATTTCATTTTACTTCCAGTTTGTCCCGATAGTGGCGCTGCGATCAGATTCTCAGGAGAATTTCGTAACTTTGTGTTGTTATTGTGTTAAAATAAATTGCGTGCTAATTGAAATATTACATTCAGATGTAATTAGTGTGTGAAGGGTTTTGAAGTGTAGATTAAAACTATATTGTGCAAATTCGGTGCGGTATTGAAGTGAGTATTTTACATAAATTCTTATCAAATTTACACGTGCGTTGATTAACAATCATCCTAATCTACAAATTTATTTGTGTAGTTAATTGATTTCATAACAGATTGTTACAACTTATTAAAAAAAGTTTTAAATATATGTACAGGACGTCTGTCGGGTCCGCTAGTTAAATTATAAAACATTTAACTAAGCTAAAAAATGAGACTATGATAACCTACATAAAAATAAAAACACACAGCACTCAAATACTTAATTCTAGTACAAGTTGATTATTTTCACATGGATTACTTCTGATTTCCTAACCTAAACATTGTTTACAATTTCCAGCTTATACTTCGTGTTTAACTGTTTTCATAATTATGTTGTATTTACAGCACTTGCAAGTTTGGTAAACATCTTTTCTGCAATAGTTTGACCCTGAATTTATGTTAAAGGGCAAGACACTAGAATAATAATAAAGATTGTATAGTGTGTGTGTGTTATTTACAATATCTTTGGCAAAAGTTAGGTATAATTTACTTTTTAACACTTTCATTATAACCTGCAATTCTCAGAACGATTTTAGTTTGCACTTTGTATTTACAACAATTAGCAAATGAAAATTAATACTTAACAACTCATGCCATAAAATGATTCTCAGGAATTATTTACTAGTAGCCTTTATGTAGTTAACTCAAGCTGGCAAGAAAATTGAGAAACAAAATTGGATTATTTACAATAAGTATATTTATCCATGGCAAGTCTACACTTATAGGCTCGGGCCTGAATTTATTTTCTTAATGAAAGTTTTACTTCATGCTTCGATGAGTTCGCACTTTGTCGCAGGTAGCATTCGAAATAAAGATTAAGTAGCACTGTTAACTTATGTGCTAGTCTTTCACAGGAATACTGTCGCTGGTTTAAGCATAGGCACGCTGAGGAAAAGTCTGTTCTTTGTTCACTGTTACTCGAGCACTGATTTATTTATTCATGGCAATTTGCAGCAGTAAAATTGACTTTGCAATCTTATTTGGTGTAGTTTACTAGGTATGAGGTCTTCAAATCTCAGTTTTCTTCGGTTGGCCTCTTCCGAAGAATCGTGCAGGTTGGGTAGGGCCACACGACCCTTGCCGAGTGCCACCAGGGGGATTCCTTGTAACGTCCTGGTAGAAGCGGGAAGCAGCAGCCACATGCTGGCATCTCTCTTCTGCTGGTTGCTGCATTCTCTGTTCTCATCCGGGGGTGGGGGTGGAATTCTGTGTGGTGCCGTTGTGCACCCGAGATCCACTGGGTGTTCCTTCCTTGTGCAAATGTGCTCAAGAGCGGAAACTTGGCCGGGGTTCTTCTGGTTTCTCTACCTCAGTGACCGGGTAGTAATCCATATTTCATTAAAGAGAGACCCCTTGATGTGACGAAGGTGGCAGTCTGAGGGAGTGACCCTCTGGCATGTTGAGGCTACATCTTCCAAAGACGTGATGACCTGAGGCGGAGGTACTGGGCACACCTTGGCCTGCGTGATCGTTGTTGGGTGGGATGTCTTCTCCCGGGCTGGTTGGGGAGTCCGGTAGCGAGAAGCTATGGGATCTGCAGCCAAAGTAACTTCTAGCTGTACAGTTGCCCCGATGTCATCCGATGATGGTTCCTCTGCCTATGAGGGAAGGGGCGACACACCTCTTGCCCGTCCATCAATACCCTTGGGTATTTCCACGCCTTCCGGAAGTGGCGTGGATGGAACTGAGCTGGGTGGCGGTTCCTTGGAGTGTTCCTCTTCCTGGGCTGGAGAAGCAGCATGGACCATAGCCCCATCTGGAGTTGCAGTTTAGTCATCAGCGCGATCCATCTGGAGGCAGAGGTTCCTGAGTCCTCCACCTTGATGGTGTGCTGAGGTTTGTCAGTGTCTGCAATTACACTTGTTTGAGGAAGTCTGGCAGTGTGCTCTATCCAGAGGAGTCTTCCAGGAGACTTCAGATGCTAAGCTAGTCCTCTTGCCTCGTTGAGCCAACGAGTATGGCGAGTAAGAGCTAGGTGTAAATGGGAAGATCTGTGTGGGCATTCTGCCTCTAAAAGGAGGTAGGACAACAGTCCTTGTGTCGTAGAGGGCGGAGACACCCTTCTGACTGCTTGGAGGTTCAAACATCCGGGTGCACGGGGTTCGACCTCGCAGTGGAGTTATACTTTCTTTGTCTGTCTCTCTAGTGTTAGGGTGGGAGGATCCGTGTTGTCTCTGATACTGTTGGGACTAGGCCTCATCCCCCCCCCCCCCCCGAGTCACTTTGAGTACGACCCCGTTTGTGCTCAGTCCTAATGAGTGTGAACACGAGTGTGTTCGGCTACGTCTTTCTTAAGCTCTGAAATCCTAGTGGCATCTAAATTGAGTTGTATATCCTTGGGGTCAATAGGGACACAACGATCGTGCCTGGTCTTGAGCTCCCAGTGGTTCATTATTATATTGTTTGCTCCAAGATACGTAAGTTTCTTACCATTGTCCGTCATACACTGGTGACTGGTTAGCCAAGGTTGACCTAGGATAACCTCTTCCTTGATATCTGGGGATACCGTGAATTCAGTTACGTGTATGAGGTGAGGGGTGTTCCAAGGGTAAGGTTAGTCTTCCCAACAAATTTTCATATGGCTGGGTTGAGCTATCCTTATCTGTTAATATCCACCTGGATATGTGGAGCCTCAGGTGGTATGCTCTCTTCACAAGCAGGGTTGTTTCATGAGGTTAATGGACCTTGGATCATGTAACAAACATGTTGCATTTGTTGCCAAGTTTGTTAGCAACATAGAAAAATAACAAGCAAAGACAAACCCAACAGCAAGATGAAAAGAGTTGAACATATGAATATTGTAAGGTCATCAGGGTGAAGCCTGTGTGCCAACCAAGATTTCCTTAGAATCCTAGATGAAAATGAAGTGTTTCCTGCCATTCATAACAAATGATTACTACAGGCGTACCTCAGGAAGATAGATGTGGCAAACAACCACCAAAACACAGACATGAAGAAATAAATGCAGTAAGAATCCACATTTAGTAATTCCCTTGATATGTAAGGCACTTCACTAGATCAACAAATGATTGAAATATTAATTTGCTTTCATAAATCTACAAATCACGTATGATGTATGTAGACCACAACAAATCCTGTTTCTCAAAAAAGTATGACAGAATTTCGTTCCATGAAACTGCCACAAATGTGATAAGTTAAACATGCAAATTAGTGTCTAAGGAATCGGGAAACAAGAAGGGAAAAGAAACAAACGTGGCTTTGCAAAATCACAAAGTGCTGATCAGGCATATACATCCAAGAGGAAAGACAAAGAAGATGCCAAGAGTGACAGGTCCAAAAGATGTTTTTCCTTTGATCTTCAACAATGTCTGCAGACACCATATCTTCAATTGTCGGTGTCATTTTATAAATGCCCATTGTGGACCTACAACCTAACAGTTCATGATAGTCACAGGACAGTCCACCAATTACATGTGGCATGAGGCCATGATAGAGAGGAGCCAATGAGATAGCAAATACATATACACATACTCGCAATTAGGCTACCACCCGGTGGCATGCTCTCTCAACTCTCCTTCACCCAACCAACTTCTATTCCACTCCCTTCCTGAATTTACCAACCCCTCTCACAGATACCATCTCCTCCCTCAACACATTCCACTCCCTCACAGACCTCACAAGCATGGACTGCCTACCTCGCTCCTTTCTCCTCCACACCCTATGAAGCTTCTCACTGTTGTTTCCTCTTCTTCTAAACACCCCCTTACTTAGCTTGCAGTGTAGCCCTCCCCATCCTACCTCTTCATTCACCACCCTGTACATCCTGACTAGCCGTTCAATTTTCCTCCGATCCTTCAATCAGCTCCACCCCATTTCTTTCATCATCACTGATGGCCTATAGTTCCCTTCTTCCTCACCATCTTGCCCTTGCCTTCTCCACCTACCCTTCACCCGTCTTGCTGCCTTTCTCTGCACCTTTTCCAGTTCTCGCACCTCCACCTCCACATACGGGTCCCATACTGCTGCAGCATATTCTAACACTGGCCGTACCATTGTGCCATATGCATTCTCCTTCACCTCACAGCTGACTCTATTCAGCACCCTTCCCAGCATACCCAGAGCCCTTCTTCCCTTTGCAACCACCCTCTCTCCCTGTTTTTTCCATCTGAGGTCTCTCTGCAGTACAATCCCTAGATACTTATATTCTGCTGCTTCTATCTCTTGTCCCTCCCATCCGTACATGTCCCTGCTTATCTTATTCCTTGTGAACCTCACTACCTTAGTTTTTCTACATTTATCTTTATTTTATTTTTTCTGGTTCACAACCATATCTTATCAATGTCCGCCTGCAAATTTCCACCCCCTCTCCCACCTCAGTATATACAACACAACCGTCTGCAAACAATCTGATTTTTCTCCTAATCCCCAAACCCATGTCATTTACCATAATGGTAAATAACAAAGGACCCAGCACGCTTCCCTGTGGTACCCCTGACATAACCTCCTCTTCCTCCGATATTGACTCCCCCACTTTCACCCTCTGCCTTCGTCCCCTGAGGAAGTCCCCTATCCATTCCACTACCCTCCTGTCTGGTATCAGCTGCTCCACTTTCCTCATCAATGTCTCATGGGGCACCTTATCAAATGCCTTCTCAAAATCTAGGAAGCGGGCATCCACCTGCTTCCCCTCATCAACTGCCTGCAGCATATCCTCTAATAACCCAGCAAGCTGAGTCTCACATGAGTAACCCCTCCTGAAATCATGCTGGGACTCCTCCAACCAATTCCTATTGTTCATAACTCTCATCACATACTGCACCACCAGCCTCTCCATTACTTTTCCTGTACTTGATGCGAGACTCACCTGTCTAGCTGTCAGGCCTCCCCCTATCCTCTCCCTGCTTGTGTATAGGTATCACCATAGCATCCTTACAATCTTGTGGTAAGCTACCATCTCCTAAGGACTTTATAAACAGCACTTCTAAATATTTGACCAACTCCATGCCACCAAACTTAAGTGCTGTGTTTCCTATCCCATCTGGCCCCCCTGCCTTACTGCTCTCCAAACCCCTAATTACCTTTTCTATCTCCCACTCTCATCTTAAACTTACTAAACACCCCCCGAACCCTGTTTGTCCCCCTATTCCAACCCTCCTTGGCCTCAAACACTGACAAGTACTGCCCTTGCAGCATATCCGATTTTTCTTGGTCATTTGTCGCATACCTACCATCCCTTCCTGTTAGCAGAGGGATCCCTTCCTCTCCTCCCCTTAACCTCCTAACATTTCTAAACAATTTCCCCCATTCTTTGCCTTTTCCTTCTTCGACCATGTTTCCAGAAATACATTCTTTGCCTGTTTGATCTTCTTTTCAAGCTCCCTACCCATTTGTTTCATAATTTCTTTAGATCTTATTTCTTCACTTGGCATGTAATTTTCTGCACTTCTTCATTTTCAAAATCTCCTGTCCATAATATGGCGGATCTCCCCCAGTCCTTAACCTTTTCATTGGCACAAATTTCTCCAACTTAACCTCCATTAATTCTCCAAACTCCTTCCACAACCCTTCTACAACCTGCTTCATAGACCATTTTTTAAACCTGTCTCTCAGGAATATTTCTGCCCCCTCTTGTCTCCTCTCCCATACTGCCACACCAACCTTTCTGCCATTTCCACTTCCCTCATCCTGCCAATCCCAATTTCCACAACCGGAATATGATGGTTGCTTATACCATCCAATACTATTGCAACAACTACAGCATACCGAGGTCTGACCAACACCACATCCAGCACTGACCCAACACACTCCTCATTCCATCTCGTAGGTGTTTCTACTACCTGGACTAATCCTCTGTTGACTAACTGTGCTGCCATTCTCTGCATCATGCTACCCATTCCTTCTGCACCCTCTACCCATTTCTTCCCTGGCATATTCAAATCCCCTGCTACAACCACCCACTCACTGCCTCTCCTTTAGTCTATCAACTCTCTCCTTGATCATTGCCTCTCCTTTAGTCTATCAACTCTCTCCTTGATCATTTCAATTGCCTGCCATCCCTGTACTGGTGGTCTATACGCTGCCAGTAAAGTAATACTCCTTTACTACTACCACTCAATTTAATTTCCATTACCTCGACATCCTCACTAACCCATTCTACCACTCCTTTTAGCCCTTTCCTTACACAAACCATTATTCCTACTTCTCTCCCATCCCTGTCTCTTCTGAAGATGGTGAACTCATCCTGCCTACACTCAATGTCTAGTACTTCCTCAGTCAACCAAGTCTCCACAGCTACCACTATATCCACCCCATATCCTTCAACCTTTCCCCAGAAGCCCTCCAGCTTGTACACACTCCTACAGTTCACCACCATTATCTTTTTACTATTACTCTGCTTTACCATCATCAATGCTATCCTCTCCATTTCTCTCCCCTTCAGTTTACTTGCTTCTAACTGATTGCTATTTGAACAACTACTGCTCTGCCCTGACCCTCTCCATGCAGCCAGCTACTTCTCTACCTAGCAGGTCACCTAGAATCCTCTTTCCCTGCTCTGTCAGGTGAACCTGGTCCCTCGCTACACTTTCCCAGCCAACCCATTTCCTACTGTCTATAAATGTAGCCTCCAAATCTCTACACACCCTCTTATACACCTCACTCGCAGCCACTGCCTTCCTGTAGGATACTCCTTTCTTTACCAACACATCTCTGACTACTGCCCTAGCTCCAGGGAACTTCTCCCGCACTTTCCTCAGCAATCCCCTGAGGTCCCGCTCCACCTCCCTATGAGCCAGGTCATTTCCCCCTACATGAATGAGAACAACCTTTGCCACCCTGCTACCTCTCATACCACTAACCCTTTCCTCCAAATCCCTGGTATTTGCCTCCCCCCCCCCCCAATGCTGCTTTATATGTAATTTCCTTCCTGATATTCCTCAGCTCCACCCCCTTTACAATAGAGCTGCCTAGAAAAACTACCTCTGGCTCCCTTCCTACAACCTGTTCCTGCTTTGTGGCTCTTCCACCCACCTACCTACCCTTGTCTCCAGCCTCCTGCAGCACCCTTGTTTCCCACCCTTTGGCCAGCCCTCCTCTCCCCCCTCTGGACCTGAACAGTCCACTTTCTCCTGCTTGTTGGTCTTTGCTAATTGCACACTTGCAAGCCTCAGCTTACTGCTTCCTATCTTCTACCACTGCCTGTTCCCTGCTTTCTGTTTCCCGTTCCTCTACTTCTGATTGCTTCCTGCCTACTACTGTCACCTTATCCCTTACAACTATATCTTACTCCTCTAACCTTATTTGCTGTCTTATGTCTCCTACTGCCTTATCCCTTTCTACTACCTCCAACTCATCTATCCTCCTTAATCTTACCGCCTCTATCTCTGCCTCCCCACCTCCTCTTTCTTTCCTCCTGCAGTTCCTTCTGCAGCCCTACTTGCATTCTGCCTAACTCTTCCTCTCTACTCAGCTTTTCCTCTTGTGGACTGGCTTTCACCCACCTAACCTCTGAAATGACGATATTTACAAAATTTTCATATAGTAAATTTTACGATCTTAAAAAATAAACCATATAAATCTCATAATTGCCCAGGGAGTGGCTATGTCCTATGCCGTGCAGTGTGAACGAGTGAAGTCAGTTTATAGCTTGGAGTTAGATGGTTGTTTTCCGGTAAAAAAAGTCACGTGAACCAACTGTAGACAAAAAAATTGTATCGGCCTATCTTTCACGTGTATTTTAATGAGTATTAATATCGACATAAATTAATATACAACAGTTTTTCACCTAAACGATAATATACATAAAGTGTGTGTGTTTGTATTACATTGCTGAATATAAATTTCGCGGTTAAATATGTAAAGTTATCAATTGTTTACATTTAATGGGAGTGTTATATACTGTGTTTTTGTTGATTTGCTTTTAATTCCCTATATATTTGTCTTGAAAATATTGTAGGAAATAATTTTCTGACGGCTAAAGGAGCTTTTCAAAGTTGTGATAAAACTTTAACAGTACTACAATCGAATAAAATACGCTATTGAAGTCGTCTGCAAGTGAAGCAGCCATGCTGCAGAGACAACTTTTGTTTACATGGAAATTAAACAGCCTTGCGAGTGCTATATGAACTTGCGAGTAGTTCTGAATATTCTCAAAATTTGTGATATTCTTGTGTTTGTGAAATGTGAATTTGGCATGTACACACGTCTTAAAACTATAATCTATTTTTTATTTACTAGGCAACCAACAATAAGTAATATTAATATATGAAAATGTGTAAGAGCTGTGTAATGCGATTGCAATGTTTAGTGTATTCATATGCACCGTTGATACATTTGTAGCTTCCTGGGGCCTGTGTTGCACAATTCTACCAATATTATTAGTAAAATTTTATAGGTTACAAGGTACAAATTACAAGTACTAATAATTTGTGTTGCATAATGAAAAACTATTTTCTAATATTATAAGTTTATTTATGCAAGTAAATTTCACGAGTTAAAAGTCAGCTGATTGGTGCAGTTAAGTTTTTAATTTGCGATTTATTGTTTATTTATTTGTTGCAATTGCTACTCATTTTATATTTATGTGTAATCATTCAACTATTCTGTTTTTCTTCCTTCAATGGTATTTTGAGGTTATAAGGGCTGTTGATAGTGTAGTGGTGTTATGGTTAAATTATGAGAATGGACAAGCATGATAAACAGCATAAATCCAAACTATGTATCCTCTAAAAAAAAATCAAAGAATAACTATCTGTATTATTTGGTGCATTCAGCTAAACATTAACAAAGAAATAAAAAGTGCAAGAGCGGAAGAAATTTAATTCATATGCACAATATGGGTAAAGATAGTACATACTTAAAATGATTTTTGGTGGCCTAATGTACTGAAATGTGCAATGGTAAACACATACTTTTAATCAGTTCAATAAATAAGCAACTAAATATTTTTTCTTTTATTGACTTAAGCAGAGTATTATTGCAACCTAACCTAACCTTACCCAATTACCGGGAGAGGGCAAATAACTAGTATAGTTATTTATAAATTGAGATTTATGCATCACTTAATGTGGTACATATATTAATTTTCATTAATTTAAATTTAATGGTTTGTACTGATTTATGCAACTGTTATATAAAATATATGTACCCCAGGAATGTCTGCCCCCGAATTTAACTGGGATCAACTTCCACACTGCAATGCTGTATATGTCTGTTGCTTAGAAAGTATAGCACCATTCTTTTTGTAGTATGCTGTAACTTCAATTCAATTTTCTGATAACTACCTTATTTGGACTCATTCGGAATCTATTTCAATTTGCATTATTTTCAAATTTTAAATTCACTCTTAACCTATAAAATATCTTCCTCTGATTAATGTGCACTGCTCTTTGTTGATACTGCATTCCCAAGTGACCTTTATCCCTGGATGAATCTAGCCACAAATTCTGCATAGTGACATTAATAAAAGTCAACACACAAGCTTAAATGCCTACACAACCTCACTTGTAACTTGAAATATAAGCAAGTGGACACTTGTAGAAAATATGCTAATGTCAATTGATAATTTTTACAAACTTGTAGATAAACAGTCAATTATGCAACAGATACTTGTATAATTTACTATTTTCAGTTTTACAACTTGTAACTTGTAGATTTGTAAATTGTTATTGTGCAACATTATTTTAAAAGTTCTGCCACTAATATTATTAATTTGTAAATCATTATGCAACATGCCCCTGCTTATATCAGCATTTAAATAAACTTCCAATATGTGTTACAGAAGTAATATTTTATTCACACATGTGGAAGGCAGAACAAAAACTCCCATGTGTGTGCCATGTTTATGAAGGCCATGAATGATTTCCTACATTTTAACATAATAAATCATAAGTTTTTGTTTCCTGGCCATACACACATGAAGTGTGACTTAGACCATTCCATGATTGATAAAAAAAGAAACTAAAGATTCCAGTTTATTAGTCACATAATTGGTTCCAACTTGTGAGAGGAACTGGGTGGGAAACATCATTTCAAGTTCAGGAGATGAGGCAGGAGGAATTCCTTGGTTTTGCTGACCTCTTTCGAACAGACTTGAGAGTTCGGAAAAAAGAATATTGATGGTGAACAATTTTTGTGGCATGACTTTTAGTAGTTCCAGTATCTAAATTATTTGGGACATGTACACTAAAAGTAGTCGTGCAGATATACCATTCAAGACAATGAGCTTACGGAGAAGTGGGAAAGCTGCTTTTGCAAAATTCCAATAGCTATAAAACTCCAGGGTTCCCGTATAGGCTGAAAAGAAGGATCTTCTAGACTTGTTGCTTATGGTGCCACCAATTTTCCACACCTTTTATTTGAACCTAGTGACATCAGGAGATGTGTGTGATCGGGATCCTGACCTGTTGGACGTAAACATGGATGAATATGATGTGGACAGTATAAACACTTGGAGAGTAGATTTGGAAGGTGGAGGCGTGTTATAAAATGCATGATAATGCTAATTTTGTTATATTAATAGGATTATTAGATTTTCATTGCATTTCACTTATTTTGGCAAAGCACTAATTGTAATGGTATTAAATACTGTTATTGTTTTCATGGGTTGGTGGTAAGTAGCCTTGTTTTGCATATGCTCTTGTCTCAAATTTTCATTGCCCTAATTGTTTCTATATAATGGAATTTAGATTAATTATTAATTAGATTAATTATTAATCTAATAGATAATGGAGATAATTTGGTGTTTGGTGAAATTATATTTAACAACTAATTCCTAACTGATTTGGTGGGTTCTGTAGAAACAAAATAAAGGGGGTGACTACTTGAAGAGTAGCATGGTAATTGCCAGCACTGTCCGGTGGGCAGGGTGTAGGTCATGAAGGGATGTCGATGACATTTTACTGAGGGGTAGGTTCTGAATTAAATGCCGGAAGGGGTAAGGAAAGCGGAGCTAGGTATTTGAGATCTTCTGGTGGGTGCAGTCTCCCAGAAGCAGGTGGTCCAGCAGCTGCTGAAGAAGTGGTAGTTGACTTCTGATTGGAGATGTCTTTTATACTGGCGGAGATTCGGCCCCTTGCAAGTGGTGGGATTTGCGGCTGTGCCAGTGGTTGCACTTTCCAAAGGCTTCCCAGCCCAAAACGAGAGTGGTGGAAGAGATGAGACTGAAGATTTCTATTTTTCCTGGTCATTCCAGACATTTTATAGTCCATTCCCCATTGGAAGCAACTTTCTCGGAGCCCTGCTAAATATATACTTGCAGGCCTGTTTCGTATCCTTCCGCCAAATGTCAACAAACATTGCCATGTGACTGCCATGTAGCATCTGTCAAACTCAATGTTTACATGCCATTGTGTGTATGCATGTTCGTATACTTTCGCTACACCTAAAAATAAACATTGGAATGTGACTTCTACTTTTATACCTGTCAAATGTGTTGTTTACTGTTTACACCTTTTCATAGAATTCTGTCTTACGTCTATTTCAAAAACCATTTCGTACGAATGTACACAGTTTAGGCCTATAACGTTATTTAGGTCAGCTTTATGGCGTTTTAAAAATGCCTGAATTAACAATAGTTCTTACGGTTACGTTACAGTAACACATTTGTTTTCCAAGACGTAGTTCAATACATGTAATGCACTTAAGTATTTTGCCGCGATTGTGTTACACAGTTACAATTGCAGGGTAATGAACTGTAGTATTTAACTTTTTGTTATTGATATTTCTTGGGTTATTTCTTTAAAAGGACGGCCTCAGTTCGAATAACGAAGGAATAGCCAGTCCAACGAAAAAGCGACATTAAAATCAATCACGCAACTGGTGTCACTCATTTTTTGTTATAGAAACTTAAAATATAGCAGTGAACACGTACACTAATAAGCCTACCGTAACTTTTATTCCACTAATATTTATATGTATTGCTACTTACTGTGTATTTGGTTTATTGAAATTTATTGGGGCTGGGCTTGGTTATTTTGTTGATTGGTGTTAAATCTCGTTATGTGACTGATTCAAACACCCACCAGGGCAGAGGGACAACGTTGTGATAAACAGATGTGGATGTGAATAAATAACTTCGCCATAAAAACAGTTCACATTTACAACATATAAGTAGTTAATATCAAATATTTGAAATCACGTACACACAGGTCCAGCGTATCGACCACGATGCACAAAGGCACGCCATTTCACAGACGCAATGATTAACGAAACACACATCACAGTATATTTATTATTGCCGTGGAAACGCAGGTTTATCACAACATCGTAACTTGCCTGGGTAGGTTTAATAAACACGTTTACAAACACGATGTGGTAATTGGAAGTATTTTTCGGAGTAAGTATAATTTACGCTTTGTTTGGTAAAACAGTAACACGCCATGTCATGGCTCGCTATGTCTGCCAACTTCACTTTGTTTCTGTCCCGCCATAGTATCTAAACATATTACAATAAGTGTTCAAAGATTCTCTTTTGAGTTGTAAATTACTAATTCAAAAATCATTGTTTTGCTGTAATAAGTATGAAATATGCTTTAATTGAAAACATATACAATTATTTCCGCGTACTAGTGAAGTTAAACTTTGAGTGTGAAAGACAGAGCACCAAGCCTCGCTCAGCAGACAGTTGCTTCAAAGTTGCTCTCGTTCGATAAAACAACACCGTACCATTACGGCCTACTCACGATATTTTCCGCTGTTTTAAACTGTACAAATGATATATGTTGCCATCTGGGCTACCTACATATTTAAATGGGCACCGTTTAATTTACAAATAGTATACTAAAAACCAGGTTAAAATAATATTTTAACTGAACTATTTCTTACCGCCCGTTGCCAACACGTCGCTGCTCTCGCTGTTAATTCATATTTAAAAATAAATAAATATTTCAAGTTATAGAAGTTAAGATAGTTTCATTTATTCAATAATACAGTACTCCAAAGTTAACCACAGTGTTATATATTTGTGGAATACATGTTATTGAAAAAACAGGTTGACATGTATCTGGAGTGTTTTTTCAAAGGTTGATTTCATAAGTCGCTTCCAATCGGGAATGGACTATATACTTATATTTTATAGGCGCTCTGGGGTGAGGGGTGCGGGGATATATAGGTCTAGGGAAGAAATGAAAATTAACACACAATGTTAATACTGAATATAATCAAGAAACAAGTTAAAATATTTAAACACTATATCTGTCAAAATAAACTATTAAAATAAGCCAGTGTGTATGTTGTTACCTCATTTTTTAAGGCGTTATTTGGAAATATGTTAAATGAATGTACAACTTGTGCAAGTACTGTGTAATCGTATATATAATGAAAATGTCTTAACGGTAAACATAACCCAAAAAATCTGCAATGTTGCGATTTTTTTCTTGAATCATTGTTTTCAGTATTTTATTATGTATTTTTCTTGTAACTTTGATTTCTATTAATTTTTGGCCTGTACTGAAAGCCACATTTATAATCCCATCTCGCCTGCAGACCCATGTTTCATAAGAGATTGTTTCTCTACCAACCGGATATGCCATGCTGCGTTGCATATTCTTTGTCATCGTCTGAGGCTACCCCTTCCACTCACTTCCTTTAAGCTGCAGTTCTTGCAAATTTTCGTCCCTGCCACTTGATGCGTGATTTCACATTAATGTTGTGTTGTTCACGTGCTATGTTCTCCCACCTTTGTGCATTTCAGCACAATTTGCCTCTTCTAGACAGCATGCGGCATCTATCGTCGTAAATGTAAGTTTTTTGTTTAGCACTTTTGCTTCCAATCTTCAGACAACGTTGTTAACTCACTTTTCATCCCGTCGTCCTGCCAACATACAGTGGAAGCCCGGAATACCGTAGTTTCTATTATTCCGCGGGGCAATTTGCCCCCCAGCCTGAATAAATAAATAAGTGAAAAGTGTGCGGTCAGGTAAGCCTGTGGTATGTCGGCGAGTGGTCATGAGTCAGGGACATTGATGGCGGAGGGAGCGGCCGCGCGTTCTCCCTCCTTTGAACCGATATATATTTTACTGATTCATTACAGCCAATATTGTATGGTTTTCCGTATATGCAAATAAAATGTGTTCTTACATATCCATATTGGATAGTAAGGCCGTTTGCGTGTATAGGCCACGTCAGAAGTTTTTGATGAAAAATTTGGGATAATACATATTTCAAGTAGACCACACTAAATTTTATATTCCTGTAAACATTGCCGGGCCTTATCGTGTCAGTGCAGAGGCCAACACGCCGCCTAAATTTAATAGAAATTCAACACATTTACGTGAATCGCATCAATCAGCATGTTTTCCCAATACCGGACCTCTGTTACAAATTGAACCGTTTCTGTAACGACGGTAGTGGCGGCGGCTGTCTGGCCGCCGCTCGCCAGAATAATCTTGTAGCGACCGACGGACAGCTGCGTAGCCCCGACGATCTGGGCACGAGTGATAATGGCAAGCCGCCGCGTCAATCTCCTACGGGGTATAGCTATATGTTATCATTATAATTATGATGTAGACGCTTCCATTATAATGTATATATACTGGCTATTCGGCATGTCTTCCTATTTTCGAGAAAAAAATTCCGAGTAGACGAGCTATTGTGAACAAGACTTCATGCAGAAAAGCAGCCTTTCTTTGCATGCCACAGATAATTAGCATTTTTTTGTTTTAGTTTTCCTTTGTAAAATGCAAATCAGACAAGAAAGCGACATTTTTTACAACACGTGAGGCACTGATAGATACCATCTGCAGTGCAAGAGTGCACTCGACCTTTGGACATAAGCATTCTTTTCTCATTCTCACTTCCTACCCAGATCACATACAACTCACAGCTAACACCGCCCTTGGTGGAGTAAGTACATTCTTTGCCTGGATAATGCAGTATTTTTTAGTTATTCTTGCTTGAATGCATGTGACCCTTCATCACAGCGCGTTTCTCTCCCGTGGGTGCCACCAAGTCCGGTGATGCAGATAAAAACATATAGTCACGATAACAAGGGACTATCACTTGCTCAGTGTTTGACAGATAGGTGCCACGCCCCAATAGAACACTGGCTTCTTTTGTTACTGTACTGGTCTCTCCCAGAATAGCATGGAAAGCAATAACGCATATCTGAGTTATGTCCCCCAACAGCCTTCGTTTGTGTTGTGCTGCAGGCAGTAAGGCATTTTGTAGCCACTAGTGCCTACTACAATGTAGGAGTATTTTGTTTGTGGCCATCATGTAATCTGTCCTAGGCCTAGTTATTTAATTTGAGTTTTTTTTTTTTTTTTTTTTTTTCATTCGATTCGGTGTTTCAAAATGTAGTGCTTTGGTTGGATATTTTCTATCTTCCCTCCTTGGTAACACTTCAGTTTTATCATTCTTATTGTGCACCAGTTGTATTCGCTCATTAAAATTTTGGTTATATTTTGTTTTAGTGTGGGTGCAAGTGGCAGGCTTGTCTTTACTTTATGTGCCAGTCTAAATTTTACTACATGCTTTGGCTAAATTCTTTTATTCATCCATCCCCTTTCTTAGTTGGTGATGACAGTTAATTTACGCCATCCTGGTGTTAGGCAGCTATGTAGTCATCTTGGCCGGGATATAATTTGATGGTTCCCGTGTTCTCAACGGTTGTCATGCAGCTAAGTCTGCGGAACTTTTATACGAAATATGAATTTTTTTTAAAGTTGTATCATGCATATGACTAAATTTTTTTGATTCTGTGTTTACTTATGAACATTTAATATTACGACCTCAAGGTATATTTTGTGACTAATTTATTAATACATTTTGTGCATGGTACCCCTTTCAAGCAGTTAATTCCCTTAAAATACATTTTAATTATTGCATTAATTAATCTCTCTGATTGTGACAGCTTGTCAGTTTTCTTCTCATGAAAGGCACTTTTAATTCTTACATGTAACAGATGTTGAAATTTTTTAAAATTTTTGTCATATTGAAGCAATTTGCCTTATGTTTAAACAATTTTTGTGCCAAGTTTCATAAACTGTCATTAATTATGTTGAATGTTGATGAACATAATAGTTTTCCTTGAAGATAGTTAACTTATTTCTTTGTGTTTTATGAAAGAAAAGAAAAATAAAATTTAATCTAAAATACTCAGTAATGCACAACCGCAAGTGACGTATTATTATTTATAGACTTGAGTCTTCCTGTGGCCTATGTGTTAAATCTTTAAATTTTACAAGTAAGTCATGTTTATATATTTTTTATTTCTTCTCTCTTTTGTGCCATGTACGGTCACCCAGCATGATTTCTTATTAGCGTTTCCTATTTCGCTTTGAGCATATTTTGTGTATATCCCTTTTATATTTGTGCCAGGTCCTTTGGTAATTCTATTTCTTTGTTATGCCACTTTGCTATGGTTTTGTCACATTTTGTTTGTTTGTGCCAAGGACTCGGGACATTTCTGCATTTGTTGGAAGTTTATGATTTATTACAAGTTTCTTGTGGTCGTACATGGACACAAATTCCACTGGTAAGTGCTATATGGTTGCTCTTCATTGAAAATATGACAATATTCAGAATGAGCACTCATCACATATTCTAATTTCGCAAGCCAAAGGGACCATCATTTATCCTTCCTTTGCACCATCCACATCTTGAATGTTAATGGCATGGGATCAGTCATGTGATGTTCCTCAGTGTGGTGTAGGCCCCTATCATGGCTGTCTCTCTTGTTTGGAGCTGTTTGCATCTGAAACCCCAGGATGAAATTACAAACTGTGTACATAATTAATTCTTAATACTACATAATTATCAAATACCATGCCGAAGTCACTACTGTTATAAATATTATGACAATCAAATTGAGGTAGATGTAATTTTAAAATACATATTATACTTATAGTAAATTTTTGGGAGATGATAGAACCCTTCTATAGGCTGTTCATGGTAAAGTGAGCACTTTTTGAAGCCCTCTCATTTGGAATAATAGTCAATAAATATATTTTATTGTAGCCGTAGAAGTTAACTTCAGTCCAGTGAACCACATACATGATGTTTATTACTTAATGGCAATATTTAAAGTGGTGGGAGGATGAAAATTGGCTAATAAGAAAAAAGCAACTATAGCCTCAAATGTGCTCACTTTATCAACAGCTTCCATATGTTTAAACAAAGGGCAACACATTATTAAAATTATACTTGAAGAATTTTTCCTGTATTTAAAATAAGTTGTATGTGGTCATTTTGAGTAGTGCTTCCAGGGTGTAATTGTGCACATGTCCACTGAATGGTAATAATTTTCACATGTACGTCACATTACGTGACTGTTTCTTGCTGTGTGAAATAAAAAATGGGTGTTTGTGTATTGAGTGTTAAATAAATATATTAATGACATTTGGAAACTTTCAGAAACACAATGGGTGACGACTGGGAGGACTGTGTTGGCACAACGCTTGTATCGCAGGTGTGTTTTAGTTTTTATAGTGATACAGTGGTTTGATTTATGAAGAATGCATTCCTTGTAGATATTGTTCAGTGTGAATGTAAAACTTAACGTTTTAAGGGAACCAGTATTTCCAGATTGTTTATATTCAAGTTATTTCTGGAAAATATTATTACCGAGTACTATTATTTTGGAAGACCAAGTTTATTTCGCTGGATTTGTATGATTAGTATAACCTCTTTTCTAAACTTGTTAATCTTTTTTTGGAATTAGCTATTGTTAGAGCCAAGGTTTTATGGTTTTAGATTTTGGGATATATCGTCATTAAGACTTTGGTTTTCATCTTTATAGGCATATAGATTTTAATATTTATATGGTATCGTCTTAATGGATTATTTTGGAAACTTGGCACAAATAAATTCTATTTAATTCCTCATTTTAATTACACTTCTTAAACCATGTAAATGCAAAAATGATCAGAGAGAATGCATGCTAACAATTTTGAATGCACACGAGGAAAGCATAAACGTATGAACAACATAATGATTAACATATGGGTTTGCACAAGTTGGACCTATAACTTACCTGTTTGAATATGCAGTTTTTAAACACATAATAATGTACTCACAAATTGTGGCAAACATTTAAGTTAATTAAACAAAGAAGAAATGTTATTCAAGGGAAAGTTAGTTAAGCATTTTCAGGAAGTAGATATCTTCACCTATCACTTGACAGTGACAGACTTTGAAAAAGACCTTTCATTCTCCACATTTGATATTGGAATTCAAATCATAAGTGCAGCTGCAGCAAACTGAAGAAAGTCACATTTAGTGCGCACAACAAGTTTACAATGTCTACGTTGGCTACATGTGGTTTCTGAAGTTCACTGTTAACAAGTTTCTGAATGGCCATATATATAACTAGCTGCTACTTCAGTTTTGGTGCATTTTTTAAAGAAAGGTAGAGTGAGAAGGATCACTTGAGAAGTTCATTCAGCTTCAGTAAGCCAAGTTGTGACGTATGTTTGAACTGTTCTTTCAGTGCTGCAGACTGAACACTTCATTTTACAGAGTGATTTTTCAACAGTTTGTGAAAAAATTACCTTTGTTAGGACTTCCAGGGCAATTTGCAGCTTTTGAAGCTTTGAATATAGATGAGCACTTTGATAAGAGGATCCCTCCAAATAGTTTATTGCATCCACGAAGCAAGCATAATTTTCAGTTTCAAACACACACTGAGCTTCAATGGCTTGTACCTCAGCTTCTTGCATTGCTTTTATGAAGTTCACACCAGAATTATTTTCCTCACTAAAGTGTTCAAAAAAGCAAACAATGTCATGTAGATGGACAGCCAAGTAGAAAAGTGAAGCCAGGTGTTCCATTGTGTTACAATAGACATTGGAAACATCACTTCCCATCTTCATTCTTGTCTCTCAAAAAATTGTGGTAGGCAAGCTGTATTTTTCTTGTATTTAAGAATGTATTTTTTACTTTGGTGATAAGATTTAAATCCTCCAAATGGTTTTGCCAGATCTGCCCTACCAAATTGATTTTGTGTGCCCAGCACTGAACGTGGTATATATGATCACCAAATGCACCTTTTTAAGTACCTACATGCAGATCTGGTCATAGCTTTCATCTGTTACGTATGCAATTACATTTTTCTCCTAACTTCATACTTTGTACAGATGTCAATAACAGCTGTAACAAGCAGCAGCATTAGCTGCTTGAAGTACATGTGAAGCTCCTAGTAATATACTGTATTCTGCCCCTGGTTGCAATATCTGAAAAAGGATGTCGAAGACAGTAATTTCCTTTATCTGTTGTTTCGTCTGCCAGAATTACAACTTTCTTGTCTGCCAATTTTTCTTTGATTTCTGCTTCTTTTTCTTTTAATAGAGAAATATATTTTTTTCATACCCAGTCTATAATAGGTATATCACCAGCACCACTAAAGTGTTCCTCTATCCATTCTCTGAGTTTGCAGTTGTCCAAGTTCTCAACAGGAATTCCAGCAGCAATGAACGCTTCAACTGTTTCCAGCACAAATTCTTTGTATTGTTTGGCTCGTTTAAGCTCTGACCCCAGCTCAATTGAAAGCTGATGTTTTGTTTTGCCCCATTTTCCAGTTTGTGTGCCTCTTGAACTGAATGTGTTTATTAAATGTATCTTTCCGTTTAAATTCCAAATGGCAGTCACAGAATTTACACATCAATATTTTGCAGCCATTTAGGCCTACATAAAATCCTTAATTTGAAAATTCTGCTGCATATGCGGCCGGTGTTGGTTTATTTTTTTGGCATTCTAAGGTTTGTGTTACAGCAAATACAGTGTTTGGTTACAGGATGACTTTAATTTTGATAACCTGTTTCTGAAACTGACTCTGCAAAAAAACACACTTATCAGCGAAAAAGCAATGAACATTAAAGGTTTAAAATTTTGGTATTCAGTGCAAATATTTTGTGCGTTTCATGCAGGTTTAGAAACGTAGTTGCAATTCTCTCATATTTCTGTTACAACAAAATTTACATGCAAAGGGATTGCGGATGCTGCAAATAAACGTGGTAGTTTTAAAGCACATTAGCAAACACACATAAGTCAATTAATTTTTGTAGATGTAATACATAATTTATGTTTGTAGGTTCAAGGCTTTGTGTGCTATGTTACATTTAGTTCTTCAGTAAAAAATGTAAACCTTCTTTCCACAATTCAAAATGTGTTTTAAAACAATTTGGTGGGGCGGGGGGGGGGGGGGGGGTATTTACTCTAGACAGAAGTTTTACACCATTCTGGCCATGCTTTTCTTTTCTAATGCTGTGTTCCAATCAAGTTGGCTATCTGTTTCTTTCAAGCTACGTGAAACGTAAAAAAAAATAAAGATGATCAACATTGTGCATTTTTTAATAATCGTGATTTTTCCAACTTTATTTATGTCCATCTTAAAAGTGAGTTTGGAGCATATATAATTATTAGAATATTAGAGCTAAACGAGAACTAACTCTTAGGCCTGCTGTTTGTGAAATTTTTTGTTATTAGGTAGGTATGACTTTTCATGTTTTGGCGGTTACTACTCAATATGGTTTTTTTTTTTGTGTTATTTCAAGTGTGCGAAAAAATCATAGCTCTAACTATTGTTAATGCAGTTACTTGTTGCTTGTGTTTAGCAGTGTGATTTATCTTCAAAGTGTGTTGTGTAATTAGGGGTGTACAAATAGTGAATTTAATTTTCGTGTTGGAATATTTTTGAATTGAATAGTAAAATTTTCGAATAATGTGGGAATAGTTTCAAAGCAGAATAGCTACCAGTAAACATTTCATTTCCGTATAACGGAAATAATATTTCACTTATAGCATAAACCATTCCCACACAGACTAGAAACTTAAATCTTGTGCAGTATATCATTTTTACAAGATATGTTTTTTGCTAATATTGAACTTAATGTATTCTTCAAAATATGTGAAATATGAAAATGAGTGCATTAATCTGCGGTACAAAGGAAATTTCTTTCATTCACTGATGGCCCGCATCTCCAGCAGCAGCACCTGCCGCTCGGGAAGTGACCAGATTGACAGCAATCTTAGTTTCTAGCGTTTGGCGCTCAGACCTGACCAGTTTGATCTAGATGCTTCCTAGCACTGCTCAGGAATCAACCGTTCTACATTCTTTCTAGAACCTGTTGCTCAGGACTACACCCTGTTAATCACTTAAGCAATGCTTGCGATAGGGTTACATTAGTTAGGAGCTATCTGCTACGTACCCTGCAAACCTTCTGGTGTTCTGGCCCCCTGAAGCGCACTACAATTGCATGTTAATGATTGAATTTCTTTTGTCTGTTATATATAATTTTTGGTGTTCAATCTCTCTGGCAAAATTGTTTAACAGTATGTAAGCTGTAAGTTTATTATTCAGGCATCTGTTTTCATTAAAGAAAAAGGAATATTTTTATCATGTTTGTTCTGTTCTAAAAGAAAGATGGTAATTTACTGAATTGTGAGTTTGCAATTAAAATATATCTGCACAGCACTTTCATGTTGATGATTGTTGTTAAGGAACAAGGAGAGAAGAGTTACTCTTCTTTCCTATTCTAATTTGGAGTTTGGAATGCTTAGCAAAGTTAGTAAAGACTGCTGATCTGGCAAATGCAAATTATGATGATGCTGAACTATACAGTTATAATTTTGTGACATACTAAACTGTGCTTCATTTTATGAACTTTTTTACCTAATGAATAGGTATTTGCAAACTACAACCCAGAAGCCCACGCTTAGTGAATTCTACGAACACTAGCAGAGGACCAGTCAGATTAATGCGGCATGTCAATGCAGGTGTTGAGTCGCAGAATTGGATCAATTTGATTTTAACAATAAATTATTTTTGTGTAAAATTAACTTATTGATTATGTCAAGCTACAAATAGTAATATATGTTGCTGAATTTCAATTCTAAACTTTGTCATATTTTCTTATCACATTTAATTTATTATCCTTTTCAGTTGGTATTGTCTGGCGAAGCAATCAAATAACTAGCTAGATTTACACTGGCCTCTTCTTAATTGCCCTCAAAACTTGAACCAACTATCAAACATTCCTCAGGTAGCTTACTGACTATACTTAGGTTGATGGACATATTAAAATTCTTGTTGGCTTGCGCCTTATAATTTTGTGGTCCGTATCTCGTAGTGTTTGGAAATAGTCATTTGTAAAAACACTGATTATGCCCATGCTTCATGCGGACGGAAAAAGTGTCCTATTGTTCAGATTTATTCCATGCAACTAGCAATGCATGCCATCTTATCACCAAGGAGAAACGGTGTAGCAACAAGTAACTCTTTCCTACCCAGTGCCTGTTAACCTAGGTCAGTGTTGACAGCTAGAAGAATATCTTTAAACTGCATGTAAAAAAACAGCGTTTGGGAATACATATAAAATAATCAAGAAATTTGTTATATGGATATTTACCAATATCAGCATAAACATTTTAAGCTGTAGATAAACTATACAAGAATAAAAACAAACAAAATCAGTATTAACACTTCGGTCAAAAAAACCATTGAACAAATAAACAAGCAACAACTTTGTATATATCTGTAGGCACCATTCCCTTGCATCATATTAACTAGAAAAGTCTATATTGGTAGCCATTTTGGAAGACAGCACTACCTCAAAAATTATGGTTATATAGCATTTCTCAGAAATTGTTCAACTGATTTTGGGTCAGTGATAATGGGAACGTCAAAACACCTGTGTGTGTGTGTAATGTAATGACCACTAAGAACAGCAATTTAATGCATGTCTTCAAGAAAAGTTTCAAACAATATGACAATAGTAAAATAGGCATTCTGGGAGGGGAACGAGGCTGGGGGACAAGGATTGGCCAACAGCTATCTTCGTTGACGTCGTGCCGGAAACGTTTCCTATTTTCACAGTCTTCCCCCTAAAAATGTCCCATTTCCCTACACACAGTGGCCATCTTGGATACCAAACTCCTGCTCTCTGAATTATATGTCAGGGTGTTGGGACCCTTTCACCTAACATCCTGGCATCGACCTATACACTCGAGACTTAAGCTCACATATACTCGTAGTTCACTGTAATTTACGAACTGTTAAATTTATAGTTGCCAAATTCATATCATAGGTGTAACCCCTCCCACCCGTCGATAAAGGGTCGTAGGGCCAAGTATGCTTTATCTACTTATAAGTATAGTTGGCTGTTATTTCCGAACTGCGTTAGATATAGTTGTCAAATTCATAAACTAGGCGTTACCACAGGCGACGGAGGGTCGCAGGGCCAAGTATAACCTATTTCTATTTACGAGCATAGTTGGCTGTAATTTCCGAACCATGTAGGATATAGTTATCAAATTCATAGAACAGGCATCACCAACAATGACTAGAAGGGTTGCAGGGTTAAGTATACCTTACATCTACTTATAAGCATTGATGGCTCTAATTTCCAAACTATTTTATATGTAGTTTCCAATTAAATAATGTAGACATCACCCCAGACGACAAAAAGAGACAGGTCTGTTGGTGTTTGGGGTGCTCTGGCGGGATCGGAGCGTCTGGTGGGTGGGATAAGTCTCATGCTCTCATTGTGCACGATATTGAGCAAAGCAAGCAGATGCACACGAGACTAGTGTCTCACTGTGCACGTGTCAAGTATGTCGTATGCACTCTAATGAGCATAGTTTGCTGTAATTTCCAAACTGGTCGACCATCAGCGCAGTCACCGTGCAGGTCTCGGCAAGTCAAATGGATGGCTCAGAACACAAGTAGAGAGAGATAGTGGAGAGGGACATGTCATGAGGGGGGAGGGGTCCATGGGTTGTAGACCAGCAGTTGCACATTCTTTTCCATTATGAGAGGAATTGAAGTACTGACAAACCAGTTGTCACAAAAGTATTGGGTGCTGTATTCTGTGTGCGCGTTATGCTATGCTATAGGCTGTTCACGGTAAAGTGAGCACATTTTAAGGACCTGCTAAATTTTTCCTTTCAATTAATTTCTACCTTTCCGCTACTTTTTAATGTAATCATTGCAATATTACCATTAAACATAGTGTATACATTTCATCACTCTCAAAGGTTAACATCCGATATTGCGTTAAAATGTATTTATTAGGGGTTAATGCACATAAATATGGCTTGGCCTCGAACCTCGCACAGTGGTCTAGCTGCTTTTATAATTTTGCAAACATTCTTTCTGCGAATATTATTCAAGGCATTGGCCTACAATTTTACACAGTTATCTTCAGCTATATCTCGTACTTCGTTATGTCATTCTAGTCAGACATTTATAATTCAAAGTGGAAAATACCAATATATGTTTACTATCTACCTTGAACTAAATATTGCTTAATTTTTCATATTCAGTTCAGTAAAGAGGAAATGCTAAAGAACGCTACCTGGAACTGTATTTTGTACTTCTTTAGTTTTTTCCATTCCTAAATTTTTAACCTTACTATCAAAGGCCAATTAATATTCACAGAATCTTAAAAATTTACACTTAGTTCTGGTGCATTATTCAGGATTTCGATTGTGGAGCTAATAGGCCACGTTTCACGTTAGCTCAATTTCTCTGTACAATGGCCGTGGGGCGCGCGGTAGCTGAGCGGTTAGACTTCTCCCCTCCCACCTAGGCGAACCGGATTGTATCCCCGAACGGGTCACTTTAAATGTTTGCTTGTGGGAATCGTGCAGGTATTTTTCTCGGGGATCTCCTGTATCTCTTGCCCTTGCGTTCTGGTGCTGCTCCATTCTCATTTCACCATCGACTCTCAAGACCTCAATGTTAAGAGCCGCAGAAATATCTCAACTACAACTGCCGTTTAGAATATTCTTAACCTTGAAAGGTAGCCAAGGTCGTGACCCCACCAATTATTTTTGCAAGCTGGCGACCATATTTGTTTTATAGATACTGAGTTTACAAAATCGAAAAACTATGTTTACCAGGCAATTTAAATGTACCTATTTATTCGGCAGCATTCTTACACGTAGGATATACATGATAGACGTGTTATATATGTTTTTTTTGGTTATATATAATAATGTTACATGCTGCAGCTGGCGCAGACTCAATTTCCCTGCACCGTAATGAGATCCACCTCACCCTCTCCCTCTTCCTGGAATGATGTGCTCGCTGCCTCCTGATTCCTCTTCTCGGAATCCCGTGAATGCGAACAACGGCGAGGCGTGCTGGCTTCACAGACCTCCTCTTCCCTGTTACAGTTTCTGATACGTGTTTAGCGACGATGCAAGAATGTTTTGGTGAGACTGGCTGGTGCCTCAGCCCTCCACGACGCATTACGTGAATTGGGGAAGTGTCTAGGTGGCGGCCTATGACCTATATTTACTGCCGCAACCCAGTGGCCGGCAGTGTTTGATGGAGGCCGCCTGGCGAGTGTGCGAGCGAAGAGAAGTGTGGACTATGACTGGAGATTGCGGGACAATGGCGAGTAGTGAGGTGTTCGTGGCTTGGCTGGAGAGGGTGTGTTTCACACCTTGGAGGACTCTAGAACATTGCGACTGGCGGGACATAGACTGAATGGAAGTGTAATACTTATTTTATTGTAAATATTTGAACCGTCAAAATTGAAAACCTAAGTTATAAAATTATTAAATAGGTTGATACACTGTCTATTGGGAGTGACCTTTAATTATTTAATTTCATTGAATTCTTTGTGGTGATTATAAATTTTATTAATTGATTTCAATTGTGAACTGTAAGTGATTTCAATTTATTGTGAGAATTTGAGTTCAGAGAATTTTGCTGTGGTTATTGTAAATAAAATAAGGAAATAATTATTTTATTTGATTAAAACCTACATCCCTTAACAAACTTGGTATAGCCCTATTAATTTCTTGAGATAGAAATTGTAACACTAAATTTATCATTGCAAGTATTTAGTATCGATGGAACTAATTTTTCATATAGAAGTGTGCTAACGTG
Source organism: Dryococelus australis (assembly GCA_029891345.1). Taxonomy (NCBI): domain Eukaryota; kingdom Metazoa; phylum Arthropoda; class Insecta; order Phasmatodea; family Phasmatidae; genus Dryococelus; species Dryococelus australis. The sequence goes on from CM056997.1 coordinate 137,929,602, forward strand.
CCACAACCATACTTAATATTATAACAACTTCGTATTTTCCACCTGTTTTTATTTGTAGTGTAAAATTATTAGCATTGCTCCACCCAGACATAAGCCTTGTATATAGATTGTACAGCAAATGTGATGTGAACATTATGCTAACAATGCTTATTGAGATATGATTTAAATTAATTTTATTTAATAGAGAAACAACGGACAGGCTAACTCACTGATATTCTCTGCCGCCTAAAGCTGCATAATGCACTTCAAACGTGTTGTATGATGTGGCTAGTTGGCTGCCGAACGATAAAAGGTTGCAAAGAAAAAGAAACTACTGTGGAAACGAGACAAACCATTGTTTCATTGTGTACCAAAAACAAATAATACCCTGAAATTGCAAACATTGTTGTACAGTTGTGTAATCCAGTAATTTAGAGAATGGAAACCTTTAATAAACCGACAAAGATTAGGCCACCCACAAAATCTAACACCTCGAGTGGATTTATTCACTTTGAATTTATATACTATGTAATTAGAACACTCATATCTTGCAAACCACTAATCTGATTTCAGTGATCGACAACTCAGTGGATTCACCTTAAAATTCTCTACGAAATGAGCTGCAAGTGGCTCTGATTTAGTGAGCAGTTTTCTAAGCATTTAACCAAAATTCTCAAAAATGTTGTACAACAAAATCTATTTCACATACACATTACTTAGACACTGGAAACACATTTAAATAGAAAGGGAACCTCTGAAAGCTATATTAATATGGAATCTTTTTTGCACATAGTGACAATAGAGACAAGAGAAAACTGAAATGAAGGATGTCTGGTGAGAAACGTCTATGATCAAGAAAGCTGCAAAAGTTAAGTCCTCTGCATTATCTGGGAATGTGCGAGAACAGTTTGGAAAATAAGTAACACCAAGAACAATAAAACGACTTCTCTATCTTGCAGGGTATAGAGCCAGGGTACCAAGAGTGAAACCTTACACAAGTAAGACGAATCAAAAGAAGAGGTTAGCATTGGCAAAAGGTTATGTAGATATGAATAAAAAATTTGGGACAATTGTTTTGTTCTTGAACGAGAGTAAGTGTAACATTTTTCACAATGGTCGCGTTTTGATATAGAGTAAAGGAAACCCAAGACCGAACTTTACATCTAGGATATGGAAACCACTGTTAAGCATGGTAGCGGTTGAGTTAGTGGTTTTATGGCTCCGTCTTTAGGGGAACTAGTTTTCATAGAAAGAAATATGGACAGTTATGATTATATGGACATGCTCAAATATAACTTAAATAAGAGCACTGAAAAATTAGGGTTTGGAACCTAGAATTATGGCAGAATTTCTATTGTTATACTAATGATGGTAACATATCTACATATCTGTATGATATACATTTATATCTGTGAAGTGTAATTATAATTGTTTGTTCCTGGAGTATATAAAATATTCCCCCAAACACATTTGCCTTGCAGTGGCATAAAATTGAAACTGAAATTGTACAGGATGATGGCCTTGATTACATCTTTTCGTCAATCCTTCATTTGGAACCCAGTCCTACACTCTAAATGCGGATCAATGGAAAACCACTAATTCCCAGTGAATTTCAACTACTCGAATCAGTGGAAATGGCTCCTCATAGAATCAGTGCAAATCCACTGATTGTTTCAGTGAAATAATTTCACTTTTTGAAATAGTGAAATGAAACAATTTTACCGAATGAATACGTGACAGGTGACTGCAGCAGCAAATTATATATTGTTTTTGCTGTATTTAGCCAAAACAAATTATGTGAAATAAACAGACTTGCAATAGTTTACTATTTATATTGCATGATTTACTGTAAATAAAAAAAAAAGTAAATAAAATACTGCAGGGGGCCGGAACTTCACACACACCATTTCCATTCCACTTTTAAACGGTTACCTTACCATCTATACTATCAGGTTAAGTTAACAATGAGAAATCAACAAGATTTAAATTGTGTGCCTTTACTATTGGTATGCGGTTTAATTTAATTGGCATCATTAGGATTGTTAAAACAAATAGTATAAATGAGTGAACTCTCTACACCCCATTATATACAGTTTAAAACCTTCAGAGCATTGTGGAGATTACATGAAAACGAAGTGGAAGGCATCTGAATGAATGGCTGGATGTCCATATTACCGCGTAAAACAATGTTTTGAAAGAGGAAACGCATATTAGATATTATTTTGTATTGGTTTTATTAGTTATTTCATTTGATACACATTATTTAACTGCCATTTTAAACAATGTTTAATGGCTATTTTTACACACTGTTTAACTGATCCATCAGTCAAAAATAAACCAGTTAGTAAACAGTGAAAAAAATTATTGATGAACCAGTGGAAAATGTCACTGAATCAATAAGTGAAGGAACTCTGGCATTTTTTCACTGATTCATCTGTTGAATCAGTTATACTGCTGATTGATTGTAACAGTGAAATTCTCCCTAAATTTAGTGTATTGCAGCATTTTGGTGGTAACATTAATGAAGCCCCAAAGAACAAGTTATGGCTTCAGCGCCAGTTAAATATGCCCAGGCAGCATGGGTGTAGTGACTCTGCTGCTCGTCACTGCCGACCGCCGCAACAGAGACTGTTGTGAAGTGTGTGCTAGTAGTGCGACGTTGCCACGTTGACTGATGGTCTGGAGGGGACTAGAACCTTGAAAATCGTTCTCTGCTCTTGTTGCTCTAGTACTAAAGTGTATTGTCTCCTAAGAATGACTCTGCCATAGGACTATTTTCATCAGTTCGGAGTGCAAAAAAATTAAGGAATGTGAGAACATGTAAATCAAATGACAATGTTCTATAATAAAATTAATACCTTTTGTTGTGAGGAATCATGGTCTCCATTTAACTCTGTGCTTTAAAATTTAACAGCCATAATCACGCATTGCAGCAACAAGAGAATCTCATCAAATTATAGATACGTATAAACATGGTGACTGTCTTCATGGTGTGAGTAAATGCAGTGCCCTCAAAAATAGTGTATTTTTATGTCGTGTAAAAGCCAACTTTTAAGATACGACATTGGAACAGTAAAATTAATGGTTAGTGAAATTGTGACACAATGAAACTAAGGTTTGTTTAGAATGAATTGGATAAAATGTAACTTGTCTGTGAATAACAAATGAAGCATGTAAAGAAAATCTGATATGGTATTATAATGGAGAAACAGAGCTACCTGTAAAACTACTCCCGCCATCAACAATATTCACCACAGTTCTCGTAAGCCAGTATTCGAACAGTGTTCATGCGTGTTAGAGTTTCAGATGCAATGCTGTCGGACTGGCTGGTGTACTAACCACTAAACTACTTAATTCCCTTCCTGAATGACCACGAAAAGAGCAGTTAATAACAAAATAAATTTCAATCTGGAAAATTACATTGAATAAAGTAATTTATTTAAATGAAACTTTAAAATCTGAATACTTTATTAGAAAAGGACTTTAATTAGAGCAACTTATTTTCAATTCCAATTTTTACTATTAATATTCATTTTTCAATAGACTACAACAAATTTAAGCACCTGCAATAAGCAAAAGTACTGTTCTGCAGTTTCATATAAACTGTATTAGTAGCCAAAAATGATGACAGTTATTTTTTTTAGACCAGGACATAATGTACGCAAAATTGAGGGGTACATTTAATATCTGACACAATTTGTCACGCAGTTCCTCAAACTGTCAATATAAATATATTTGTCACCATTCAAATGCTCACTATTTTACATAGTTTTTGGGATGAACGTACATTTAATATCTGACACAATTTGTCACGCAGTTCCTCGAACTGTCAATATAATATATTTGTCACCATTCAAATGCTCACTATTTTACATAGTTTTTGGGATGAACGTACATGAAATAAATCTGCATATTTAGTAATAGACAATTACAAATTCATACTGGAGAGAGACACAATTTGACTTGGTCTAAACTCCCTAAATATGCTTATATATGTATTTCGTTCCAAAGTGATAGCTGCTTACCAAATGTAGGTTAAAATCTAACTATTCGCCTGTAGCTAAACTTAGTTATATTCGGCTCTACTGATCTTTTACATTCGTGTCTATTCCATTTGAAATGAAATTAATTTCTGTATCCGTAGTCAGAAGGATCTTACCATTTAAAATTTCCGGCAATATACAGTATATTCGTATTAAAATGTACGTATTAGGGAATGTAATATTTCATCCTATAATTTCTTGTCATGTTCTATACCTCCCACAAATAGGTCAGCATTTAAGAATATGATCAAATAGTAGCAATTCCTGCCTACAGTTCGAAGGTAACCCTAGGTCTGGAAGTGAGCCTAATAGGGTTTTTTCCTTGCTTAGTTTCAGTTTCAATTTTTTGCCACTGCAAGGTAAGTGTTACATCCCATTCACTAGCAAACAAATTAGACAATTTATTAAGCTTTTTTTTTAAATACTTTATTACCAAAAATCTGTCGTCTCCTACAGTTCCACAAGTACTTGCTGCTGCTAAATTTGTTTGGAATAGACTGTCGTAGAGGGTAGGTTTCTTTCGTTTGAATACATTCCCAAAAATTGAAGCTGTTAGCCTGTACAACTGCGTTGTACAGAATTCATCGCCTACAGGGTTTGTTAACTGAACTCGATTGTGTTGAGGCATGATTTGGACTTGAAGTTTTGCAATATTTTCCCTACATATATAGTCCTTTCCCTATTGGAAGGGACTTATGAAAATCAACCTTTGAAAAAACACTCTAGGCATAACAGGTCACCTGTTTTTTCCCATAACCTGTATTCCACAAATATATAACAGTGTGGTTAACTCTAGAGTACTGTATTATTGAATAAATGAAACTTAACCTTAATATCTTCCATAACTTGTAATATTTGTTTCTTTTTTATATATGAATTAACAGCGAGAGCAGGGACGTTGGCAATGACCGGTAGTAAAAATATTTTCACCTAGTTTTTTAGAATACTATTAGTAAATTAATCGATGCCTATTTAAATATTTAGGTAGTCTCAATGGCAACATCTCATTTTTACAGTTTAAAATTAACAGCGGAAAATATCGTGAGTAGGCAGTAATGGTACAGTGTTGTTTTATCGAGCGAGAAAGTATCTGAAAAACTGTCTGCTGGGTGAGGCTTGTCGCTTTCTCTCTCTTTCAAACTCGGGAAATTTCACTTTACTAGTAGGGAAGGAAATTTTAAATGTTTTCAATTGTAGCATATTTCATACTAATTACAGCAAAATAATGATTTTTGAATATGTAATTTACAACTGAAAAGAGATTTTAATGTTTCAATACTTATTTTAATATATTTAGATATGGTGCGGGGCAGAAACAGTGACATTGGCAGACGTGGCAAGCCATGACGTGGCGTGTTGCTTTTTTTTTTTTTTTATTAAACGAAGCATAAATTATACTCCGAAAAATACTTCAAATTACCACATCATGCTTGTAGACGTGTTTTTTAAACCTACCTAAGCAAGTCACGATGTTGTGATACATCTGTGTTTCCACAGCAGTAATAAATATACCGTTAGTGTGTTTCGTTAACCGCTGCATGTGAAATAGCGTGGCGTGGCTGTTTGGTGATAGTTACGCTGGATATATGTGTGCATGATTTCAAATATTTGATGTGAACTATTTATACGTTGTAAATGTGAACTATTTTTGACGAAGTTATTTACATCTTGGTATGTTTATCACAACGTTGTACCTTTGCCCTGGGTGTTTGAAACACAACGTTGTAACGTGATTTACCAACAATCCTAACAAAATAACCAAACCCAGGCCCAATAAATTTCAATAAACCGAATACTCAGTAAGTAGCAATACATATAAATATGAGTGGAATAAAAGTTACGGTAGGCTTGTTTGTGTGCATGTTCACCGCTATATTTTAAGTTGCTATAAAAAAATGAGTGACATGAGTTGCGTGCTTGATTTTAATGTCGCTTTTTCGTTGGACTGACTATTCCTTCGTTATTCGAACTGAGGTCGTCCTTTTAAAGAAATAACCCAAGACATATCAATAACAAAAAGTTAAATACTACAGTTCATTACCCGCAGTTGTAACACAGTCGCGGCAAAATACTAACGTGCATTATGTGTAATGTGCTATGTCGTGGAAAACAAATATGTTACTGTAACGTAACCGTAAGAACTATCGTTAATTCAGGCATTTTTGAAATGCCATAAAGCTGACCTAAATAATGTTGTAGGCCTAAACTGTGTGTAATCGTACAAAATGGTTTTTGAAATAGACCTAAGACAGAATTATTTGAAAAGCTGTAAACAGTAAACGACACAATTGACGGGTGTAAAAGTGGAAGTTACATTTCAATGTTTATTTTTAGGTGTAGCTAAATGAATACGAACCGAACACACATACACACAATTGCATGTAAACATTGATTTTGACAGATGGTGCATGGCAATGTTTGTTTACATTTGGCGGAAGGATATGAAACGGGCCTGCAAGTAGATATTTAGCAGGGCTCCGAACAGGTTGTATCCAATGGAGAATGGACTGTAGTTTTCATACATTTCACAGTTGTCACAATCAAATGGCGTACACTGTCATATAGTTTGCATCTCGTAGCTAAATGTTGTCTTTTAGTTGAGAATATATAATTTTGATTAATAGTCCGTATCACTGAATCAGTTGAAATGTATGAGAATCAGGAGTTTCAGAACAGAAAAATTAAAGTAATATAAAGAAAATTTGTTTTATCTATTTGAAGTAACTCAAAATACAATCTATATTGGTGTTCGTTGTACGGTATATTTTACTCCAAATTAACGTGTTCGGATGTAAAAATCAGTACTGCTTTTTATTTTCGTATCCAGGCAGTGCACTTACGCATCGTTCTAGAAATATGTAAGCATATTATTTAAGAGAACCATTTTAACCAAGTAATGCCTTTCAAACATTAAAACTAAAGGCAAATACACAACTATCTAGAAATTTTCAAAACTAATCCAGAAGTATCGTTAGCATGCCATAGAAATGTTTACCTTCATTTATTCTGTCATGGAGTACCATGTGAATACCCGTGTTAACGCTTAGGCAAGCTTGCATCGCTTATAAAAGTAATACACAGATTTCCATACATAAAATGCTGCTTCCTAATGACACTATTCATCTTCTGCTGCTATCGTCATCTGCAAGAGGTTTCTCCAAGTTCTGCATATTGTGATGGGGGTATTTTTGCGATTTTTGAGCGGCCTTAATTTTTTTGAGTTGTTTTCTGTTTTTTCTTATCCATTAGATAATTTAAGTAACTTCCATAGTATTTTTGGGAATTATGAATTAGGTTGTTTTGGTTAGGAGTTTGTCGATTGATCATAGGCATGATAGTTTATTTTAAGGTTAGGTGTGTGTTTTGTTTTGTTCAGATGCAAGTCCTTTTAAATGATTTAGTAATATATATTCTAATTCAGTTTTATTTTTGGTTATTAAGTTTGGGAAGTAGTTTGACTTCTGTTTTGATGTTCATGTAGTTCAGTTTATAGTCGTGGTTTGTTTGGATTTTTAATTTTTATTAAATTCTGATAAATTCCTTTATTTTCTAGGCAGGGGCCTTATATTTATTTGAGTTGGAAGTAGTAAATTTGTAATTTGTTTTATTCTTTTTGAAAGGTTCGGCCTAGTTTTTGTCATGTTGAGGATGGAATTCCATTTTTATTTTTAAAAGGGATTTGGGTTATAAGATGGTTAGATCATGTCTTTTTGCCATCTCGGGAATTTTAGCAGTGCAGTCTATAATTCCCGAGCTGCTTCAAGAGTTATTTACATTTAGTATTGAGCTGGAGTTAGCCTCAGCATTTGTGGTACCGGCCGCAGCTGGATGTGTTTGCCTCCTTTGCTGTGACTAAAGTAGCTGTCATCATTTTCCCAAACTATTTCTTGCTGCACGTGTGCCGTAAGTTCACGGAGCTGTCAGCAGATGGGGACTTTACATGTTGATGGCTGTGTGTTTGTGCTGCGCACAGCAGACTCTAGGAAAACTTTGTGTGAAGCCCATGTTAAAACTGCTGTATGTGATGAGGCTCAATAAGGAAGGGTGACATTAGACGAGGAGTCGGGCAGTCAGAGGGCAGTGAGGCAGTCTGTCAGTGAGTTGAGGAGACGGCAGGCGGTCGGCGTGGAGTCCAGTGGTGGGAGGAGCCTTCTTAGGACTGATGTCATGTAGCCGATAGAAAAACTATCAACTACGTTAGTTATGTAGAGTTTCTGTAGACTTTGTCACCAAAAAACATACTAGACTTTGTCACCAAAAAACATACTAATCAGCTAAAGATATATTTGAATCTGACAAAAAAATCTGCTGGAAAAATTCACACACACACACAACACACACACACAAGAGAGTTTATTCTTTTGCCTGCTTCCGTAGTTATCAGATTAGGCAAGGAGGCTGTGGGTTCGAATCCCGGGTAAGGCATGGTAAATTCTAACATATTTTAACGGGTTCAATTCCCAGTAAAGACATGGTTGATATAAGCTGGGTTCAAATCCTGCTTAGATCATGAACGATCGTAATCTAGTTTCTCACTTTCAGTGATGGTTAGATATATAGATTCTGGGTTCAATTTCAGGGTAGGTCTTCTAGGATATTACCTAATTTGTACGTCTTTAATTGTTAACCAAAAGGATTAATCAAATATCAAAATATAAATATCAAAACGTGTTACTGTCTTAACATACATCAATAGTTTATTTGATATCCATTTCAGGCAAATAGTGTTATTTTAATTTATGCGACAAGGGAGACTGGCGAGTGTATAAATAGCACCTCCCACCCACTGGAGCTCATTTGGAGCTTATTTACTCCTGTGACTTCATGGGATCCAACACTTACTCTCTTGCACGTTGACACCTTGTGAACTGGTCCGTAGTGCCTAGGTCAAGGGCACCGGTTGCCCGTCCACCAGCCGCTACCGGGATCTGATGCAACAGGGGCTTTGCGAGCAAGGACCCGCCTGCCCATCACTTCTGCAGTGACGGTGAAACCAACCCTTGTCTGTCGGAGAACTTACCCACGGAGCTTGCTCTATTGCTTGCTAGGCTGCCTGGCTAGGCTCCCACGGATATATCGAGGGGATTGCGAGCGCTCTGTTGCCCACCAGCCCCGATGATTTTCTGGCGGAGCGGGGATGTGCTCAGCCCGACTAACCTGTGTTCAGGTCTCCTTCATCAACCAACATCTTCGTTACAAGAGTTTAGGAAAGTGAATAATTTTTAATACAAAAATTTAGGGTTTTCGGTATTTTGTTTAAATTTTTTCGTGTTTTCTTTAAACTTTTAGTAAATTGTATGAATTTCGTTACTTTGGAATTGTTTAAACATTTTAGTGAATTTCGTTAAACCTATAACGAAATCATTAGATGAATGAAATTTCTTTAAAAATTGTTACAAACCAATGGATTTTCTTTAAAATCAAATGGAATTGTTTCACACTTAAGAATGTTTAAGTGTTTTAAGATTTTAAGGGTATTTAATGATGTTTAAGGATGGATGTTTGATGTGTTTTGGTTATAATTGTGTGTGAGTGAGTGTTAGTGTAGGCAAAGGTGATAAAATTTAATTCCAGATGAAATTTTTAAATGTACTGTTTATTTAACAGAGTTGAGAGGAGTGGGAATAACGCATACCTACAGCCTTTTTTTACTGTCTAAATATTTGTAAAAGTATGAGAAAAACATCTAGAATGTCTCGCCAAGTACTCTGCGAAATTTTGGTTAGGTAGGTGAGAGATTTTTCAAGCATTTTTTTTATTTCAGTAAATTTTACTTTTAAAATGCATGATTGTACGGTTTTAAGAGTATTAAATTGCTTATACAAACCTACATATTTATTTATTTATTTATTTATCTATATAAGTATTGCATGTTTAAGTTTCATAGCATAAAATTTATTTTTAAAAAAATGTTTAGTTTATAGCGTCTTTTAAATGCTTTGAGTGTAGCAGAGTACTTCCCCTTGCTAAAACTTTCGTTATTAAACTAATTTTTTTAAGGAATTTAAAAAATATTTTTTGTAGAGTACATTATTTTTTTTAGCATCTTATCAGTACTTAAAAGTTTAGGCGGTGTAACGTTGAACGTATTTTTGGTGGTGTTAAATTTGAATTTTTTGCAGTGTCTAGTAATGAACACATGTAAAACAAATTGTTTTTGCTATTCACAGTATGTGCGCTCCAAACGTGTAGCTGGGAAAGAAAGGCGATATGAGGGTGAGACAGGTCGCAAAGCACGGTCAATTCAATACTGGAGACTGGCTGCTTGACAAGAAATTTTGTGTTGTATTGTCACATATAAGGGGGGGGGGGCTGGAGGGAAGTGTCAACTTTCTCCCGTTGTTGCGCATGCACGCCCACAGGCTTTGCGGGACAGCGGAGGAGAAGGGGAAGTTGTCAGTCGGGGCTCGAGGGGAAGTGCCAAGTTTCTCCCTTTCCCCTCCCCCAGTTCATCACAGCGACACCTGCATGGTCTACGCTGTGTGTTGGTGGTAAAGGGAGAATGTTGAGCGGGCTAGCGCGGGAGAGGTAGAGCGACCATGAGGCGCACCCGAGCGTTAGCGGCAGCTTAGTGTACTCTATTTCCCATTCTCTCACTAGCTCCACGCACAGACCGGCCTGGCTTGTTCCAGGCTCTCCTCGTTTCCCCCTCACTGTGCAAGCGGCCAGGACGTTGGCCGGTCTATTTCCTATTGTGTTTCTCCCCACCTGCTAGCTACCTGCCTCTGTAAAAATATTTTGAACTCGCTATCTGTTTAGCCACAGCTCTCGTTTCTGTCTTTCCCCAACAATCACAAAATTTATAACTAAGAAGAACATTTTGCCCTTTTGTGTAGGATGTTAATAATAAAATTATGTTTTCAGTTATGTTGTGTGTATGTGTAACATAAGCTATACTTGGAGGACTTGTGCATAATATTTCAGTGTGGATCTGAGGACTTTTGTCAAACAGATGACCTCAGATACTCGCGGTAGAGTCAACCTCGTGTGTGAAAATATGACTTAAAACTTTTCCATATGTCCTCGTGTCGAATCTAGAATTACAAGTGCTTAGTTTGTGAGTGTATCACCACGTTCTAGCATCACTCTTATTCACGCACCTTTACACAATGTATGCTTCAGTATGTTTTAAACAAGGACATTTACACAGAGCTTACACGCAGATCATATACACAATTGAGCACGTCTCACGCTGCATGCTAGGACGTAGTGTCGAAACACACTGCTTGAAGTTAGCCCACACAGTCCGTGGACTTTGTTCCAATACCTTAGGACTCGCACACATATCAGCTGGTTGATTCGGGGCCTTTCTTATTCAACACAGTAATAATTATTAAATTTGCAAGTTAGTCAGAGGGCTGTGAACCATCTTTTGAAATAAGTTTGTTACCGAGTTCCTTTACCATCTATTTAAGAGAAAAGTATATTTATTTTCTAAAAATCAAACCACAGCCAGTCTGGATACATTCTTTGCGATTGGTTCTGTTGTAGAATCATTATGCATATGTGATTGTGGTAATACTTCTGGAGTTGGTGTTTTATGCGAGTAATAAGTAAAACAAATTTTATTTTCACTAGACGTTTCAGAACATAAAGCGCCGTTCATTTGTTATAGGCGTGGTTTTATACCTCGTAGGATGAAATTTTTGTCAGTTAATGTTACTTTAAAAATTAATATGATACACACTATCAATAAAATATTTCATAGGTTTCGATCAATTTTTCTCATATCCCTACAAAAACTGCCTTACCTGTTACAAATTAAAAACTGAAGGAAATCAATATAAATTCATTAGTTTGTAATTTTTAACGGAGAAATTCTTTGAAATTTTACAACTGCTTGTAAGAGTATAAATAGGCCTGTTTCTCTTTTAAAACTACTAGTTTGTAAAACTACAAGCTCGGTGTTTGTAATATACCTTAAGAATTGTTGGTACTATACAGACTCCCTTCGATGAGCTTCAGCAAAATGGCGGACACTCAAAAACATAAAACCATATATTGCTATTTATGTAAAAACTATGGGTGATATAAAGTCTATCTGCATGAAAAAGTAAATGTATTGCAAGTTGGAATAATGTAAAAAAATAATTTAAAAAAAAAATCAATCATAATAAAACATAACTGTATTATTTAATATCTGTTAATGTTTCACAGCTTTACAGAACTCTTAAATCGGCTCTCAATACATCTTCGTTAAGAGCCGTCCAATTCTCATAACTCAACAGAAATCTTCTAATTAAATAAATTTACCTATTCTTCGTAACCAAATGATTTCATTAATATTTTGTAGGTATTTGCAGCTTTATTTACTGTAAAAACAAGTTTAAAGCTCCTGACTATAGTTGGTTTTGTGGTTAAGGTTACCAGCTAATAATATAAGGGATGTAGGTTCTAGTCCCGGTGCTGGTGAAGTGTAGTTATATTTTGGAAAAATTTTATTTTTTTAGTCTCCATTTTTAATTTATCACATTTGTTTTCCAGAAGAAAAAGAACTTATTTGGGATTCTCAATAACATCAGTCGTAATACAAGGCTATCATTTGTAATATTAGATGTACATGAATTTCGTTAATGGCGAAATCGCAAAATTTTGCAAACATGTTTGAAACTACACCCGAGGTACATAAATGTGCGTTTCCCAACAGCTGTTTTGATTTTATAGCATTTAGTTTTTGTGGAATAAGCGGTAATGCCACAAAATTTATTATTATTCACGACATCCACCTGGATTTACGAAATGTGCATGATATTCCAGCATTTTTGTGATATTAATAATTTGTTTCACAGTAATACATTTACCGCAAAACGTACTGCGCTTCGTAAGCAAAAACATAGTTCACCATCTTGTTTCCAAGGTGCGCGAAAGATAAGTGGAAACAAACTATGCTGCAATGACCACGACAAAGTTGTGCTGCATGCAGCGTTGTGTAACATGTTATTTTGTACTTCCAAAGACTATATAGTACAAACATGGCATTAAGTCTTTGGTACTTTCTTAAACGCATGTAGAAAATACCATTTATTGCATCCATACCATAAAAGTCTTTGATAGTAAAAAAAAAAGTGTTGTAAACAAACATGGAGGGTGTAAATGTTTTGAATTACAATTGTCGATGGTGTGAAAAAAAAAATTCTATGTCCCCCCGTAAATCGAGTTGGATGCGTGACTAATAAAAACCATTGGTGATTATGTGAATTAAAATAGTTGTGTATTTTTCCTTTGAACTTTATTTCATACAACAAACAATGTAGTGTCTGTTTGAACAAGCCAAGGAATTCGAACATGAAGGATTCTATGTTTTCAATAGAGATAAACAGGTATTGATGATGTGCAAATTTTGCAATATGGTAGTGGACTGGAAAAGACACATGTGAGAAGTATTACAAACAGCGGGCATCTCATTCTGCAAACAAAATTAAATGCCAATCATTACCATTAGGTTCTGGAATCCAAAGGTGACACTCGAAGATAATATTTCTCTCAATATATGAGCAAAAGAAACTAAACTGAAATTTACGAATGACACAGTGCTTGCATTTGTTTCTGCAAATATTCCCCTACAGAAACTTGATCACCCAGGTATCAGGGAATGGTTAAACAAATACATCAAAGGTAAGTCAAGGAATTATAATGTCATGAAGTTAATTGAATAATTCCGACTTTATGGCGTTTTTGACGAAAAAATTCTAAAAAAATTGTTTTAGAAAGGGATTTTATTTTACTCTAAAATTGTGATCAGATGTATTTTGGTATTCGGCCTATAGCCTGAGGAATATGTGTTAACTGATAAAAGCCCCACTAAATAATTAACAATTATTGTTTCTTACTATAGTAAACTCATAATTTTTTGGCCCTGTAAAGTACATTATTCTTTTGTTCTCAGGTTGTTGTTAAAAACGCAGCTATTCAATGTGAATAGAGAAAAATAAAACATATCAATAACAGCCAGTTTCAAGAAATTTTTACTGGGAAAAAAATTATTGCTTATTTGGAAATATACTGGTTTATGTTGCAAATAATCTTAAAAATGCACAAACATTGGTAGTAAAATCCCAGACACTGTATTTAAGATGTAAAATTTGAAGTAGGCCTACTCTTCATAAAAGTATCTTGACAAATGAATTACCTTTTTTGCATTATTGTGATTATATTCATATGGTAAAATAGTTTGATTAGCTTAAATATATGTGGTTAAGTATTTGGGTTCATGTTTAAACTCTGCAGGAGCTGGTGACCTACCAAATGCAACTACACTACGTTCTTCATACATGAATATTTTGAAAATGGAAGAAGAAGCCAAAATAAAAGAAGCTGTAAAGGATCAGGCCATTGTGATTCTATGTGATAATTACAAATCGCAAAGGTGAATGTCTTTGTGGTATTGTTCAGAATTATATTGCAAGTTGTGAACCCAATGCTTGTAGCAAGGGCTAAGGTTTTAAATAATGCCAATTCAACAGAATGCTCTAGCAGTTTTGGATATTCTATTGAAATATGAAGTTAAATATGAAAATGTGTGCTCTTTCGTTTCAGACTTTGCCAAATACATGGGTAAATGTGCGGAAATGTTGAAAAGTATTTGTCTCCGAAAATCTTTTACATATTCAATGCTGGGCGCACAAGTTGAACGTAATTGGAAACGTCTGGTCCAGTACACTTGTTGCCCTAAATGAATCTGTGGTGAAGACCAAGATGGTGTTCGACACACGAAAGAGGAAACGTCAATACCTCCAGCATCTACAAGAGTCTGTCAACCCTAAACTTTTTCCTTCTCTAGTAGTAACCCGATGGAATTCATGGTTCCATGCAGTCGAGTACCTAGATGAGTATTTGACTCATTTGTTTACATTCTTCAAAATAGAAGACAGTGACTGTAGCACTGCTGTTGAATATTTAAAACAATTCTAAGAAGACGAAATGACAGTTTTGAAGTGCCAATCTAAATTATTGGTAGAACACTTCATACCCTTTTGCTCATAAGTTGCACTCCAAGTTGTCAGATTTGAAGACTTGCTTTAAACTTGTCAGTGACCGGGTTTTTGGACCAGAAACATCATGTTTACTGGCGAATTCTTGTCTAAAAGCTTCAGCTGCTGCTAAACTTGCTGCCACAGGGCAAAAGTGTTGTCTTAAGCTCTCATCATTAGTGGGAGATGATCCAGCAAAGTTGTTCCTTGAAAATGTCGGAAGGCTGTATGACCCAAGGAATATCATTGCTAAAGGTCCTGAAGTTGATGCTTTAGATGTAGAGGCTCGAGTCAAAACAATGCCTTTTCTGTCTTTATCACTGCACCAAATGCTTGAAGGGTATGCCACAAGAGAAGCTGTTATCAATGCAAGTGGTGGGGATGTAGATGTTCTTGCGATTTTGCTCTCATTAAAGAGTGATTTTCAGGAATACTCATGTTGTGCAGTGAAGTGTCTGGATACCAGTAACTAATGCAGACAGTGAAAGAGCATTCTCTCAGTACAATGTCATGACAAATGCACAGCATTAAAAGCAGACGATATTGAAATTGTGCTAGGAATGTGTTTTGGTGCTGTGTATTTCAAAAACAGTACAATCAAACACGGCAATTTTTGTATAATTTTCATAGTATATCGCGACACTGTAATTAAATTAGAATATAATCCAGTTTGAAAATATGGCAACAATAGTGCAAATTATCTGGTATGCTCAGGTTTGTTGCATCATGTAGGATTCAGTGTATGTATGAAAATGATTTAATTATATATGTGACAAGTAAAATTTGGTGTTTTCATGTAATGATTTTATTTTCTTAGTATGCAATGATTTTCATGAAGAAAATTACTTTGTAAATTTAATTTGTGAGTACAAAGCACGTTTCACAAAAAGAAAATTTTTTTACCGAAATATAACACCGAAATCTCAGGCTTTATTTACCGAAATTGGACAGTTTTATTTAGCATTTTCCATTGGCTCTAAATATTAATAAATATTTTGCAGATTTTACAGAAAAATGTCTTTCTAGTTTAACAAAGGAATTTCCTGGTAGATAGGTTCCCAAAGATTTTTCTTGCAAAAGTACGAGTGAATATTAAGCTTTAGATCGATATTGTTTGCTACCAAGAGTGAAACATTTGCGGGGTTTGTTCATGGTATGGGCAGCCATATTGTGGTATTCTGCAAAACTCGTTATTACCCTGCGAGGTCATGTCCTTTCCGAAGACTGTGTGACCATTTTAAGCTACCAGCTCCTTCCAGTGGTGCAAACGTTCCCCAATAACGATGTCATTAACCGGAGTACAAAACCACTGTTGACGCCTCTCGCATCATCCTAAATTAGTATCTCATTTTCCATAGCCTACACAATCGCATATCCAAAAATTATTGGACCTTTGTGGCCTGGTTTGGATAGAAATCTCTAAGAGTTTTCCATCTTAATCATCGTTAACGGAACTTGCCAATGTTCTGCTGGATGAATAGTACAACAGTCCCTATAAAACTGTACCAGACTTCTATTTATCCACTCCGATGAGATTGCAAGCCTACAAGCAAACGTTTGTTCTGTTGTACATCGTATCAGTTATGGTAATATATTTTTTGTTTGGTGTTTTCATATTTTTGTGTGTCTCATTGCATTGAAAAATGGTATACTATTGAACATGTCATATTTTAAAAACACTATGTTTGTAAATTTTAAAGCATTGAATCTGAACTGAACGTCAATTATATTAGCTTTCAGACCTGGCAAAAAAGTTTGTATGCCGAAAATGCATACATTTAGAGAACATAGAAATTTCCATACAGTGAATAGTTATTGCATTTTGCCATTGAAGGGCAGTTGATACAATATCAGGTTACAAAAGTCTTAGAGTTAATTCTCGCCGGAGATCCACCCCCACCCACTTGCAAAAAAAAATTTTTGTGGGTAATATTTAATTTTCTGTAAAAAAAAAAATTAACTTCAGTTCATTTATATATTTATTTTAAAGAATTTCTACGGTTTTCACTGCTTTGTTACAGATGAAAAACAATGTAATGTATACTACCTGTCAGTGTCTGAATAAATTTCAAATATTTGCCTTATTAACGATTTTTGATTGACGCATTCAATTATGAAAACATTCAATTAAGTATCAAACATATGGGTGAAATAAACTTCAGATTTTGAAAAAGAAAACCATTTCCACTTGTGAAGTTCCAAATTAAATAACCGGATATCCTCCACTGATTTGTACATACATTTAGTTGGTAGTCTGCAAGTCAATTATGTAAATTCTTTAGTTATTTACTTATTAACTCTACTTAGGTATTTGAAAATTTCCGGCATACTTATATTTTTACATAGAGTAATAATTAAGGCACCCGAATTTTGCAAAAGGTTTTCGCACATGTTATACAATAGCCTATGGTTGTACCAGCGGTTTTCTTTTCCTTGTGGCTTATCTTTGTTATAAAACATTTTCCTGCTCTGCTGGCCAATCAGAATTAGGTAACTTCGAAACTATTTGTCTGTGATTCGCACACGCACACTTAAGATGTGTTAGACTGAAACCATCCAATCACGAAAGTGGGTCTGAGCTAGTGCTGTGAAGTACAACTGGCTGTGAAATCTTTTCGTGAAACTCGTGTCCATGGTAATAATATTGTTTGAGTTTTGGATCTCATTGAACTTAGTTTTACTTACAGAGCAACATTTCACTTGATTAATATTGATTACAAAAGATTTCATTGGAAAGTGTTTTTACAAAATATCAAACCTTTATATTAAACGAAAAGTAAAAAAATTAAATCCTGCTTGTGACATTTTCAGTAATCGGGGTTGGTCAGCCACATTTGTTGACATTCGGCAGGTTTCCCAATTCACAAGTCTTTAACAATTGCTTCACAAGCCGGAAGTAGTAATTAAGTTTGGATTGAAGTATGCAGTCTTCACATAGATCTTATACAATGTTGGAAAATGAGCTTGGTCAATATGGTCTTACGTCAAGTCTCAAGATGAGGTTATGAATAGTACCTTTAAAACCACCCCTAGTCTATCCTTTAACACAGAAGAGAATGGTGATGTGCATTAATGCATTGCTTAGGCGGTTGAGGATGGATACATATATTTTTATTTTCATTAACTTACATATTTTATGAATTCCATTTTTAAAAGATATGACTGAACATTGAACAAAAAATCGAAAATCCAATTACAGAAAATAAGCTGTCTTTTAACTTCACACATTATATTTTAACTATCCATCCTGAAGTCTTTTTCCGGTAGGATCATTTTTATCAGTTGTCGCCAGAAAGTCTCGGTCAGATATTTTTCATTACTGTATTTGGTTTTATACACTTCTCGCAGTAATGTGGGTATACAAAAAAAATAAAGATTTATTCTGTATCTGTCAATTGTGCACATGTAACCATATATTCTGTATTTAAGATTCATAGAGCCCCGAATATTTTGTGGATTGAGTTGGCAGCAAGCTAAACTGAATAGCCTTCTATACACTTGAGACATTGTTTGCTTGTAGTTTAGTCAATTCAAATGAATTGTTTAACTTGTTGAGCAGCGATTCCATTTTTATGTTTATTTAAAAGAGGAAAAAATAAACTTCGTAGTAAAAAATTTATTTTTGTTTTAATTTTATTTTTAAATATATTATATTTTTATTTTATTTCTAATACTATTTTATTGATATTTTAAGTTCTCTTTTTATTATACTTTAATTTTAATTTTTTTTTATTAAGTTTTCTTTTTCTTTTGGATAAACACAAAAATGGAATCGCTGCTAAACAATGAAATGGAAAAGATAAATGTAAAAAATGTAATGAAGTATTAAAGATAGAAAATTTTTCATTGCATAAACTCACAAAAGATAAGCATGTTAACACCTGTAAAAAATGTTCCGCTGAATATGACAGAAGGCGTTATGAGTTAAAAAAAAAAACAGAAGATACTATATGAATGTGGAAAATGTTTGTAATGTATCTCTCAAAAAGCAGAAAAATACAAAAGTACATAATAGAAAATTAATTCTACATGGTGATTATTCAACTAAGATGTGTAGTATGTAAAGAGAGAATCTTTCGATTCATTTTGCCTCCCTAAAGCTACTTTAGAAAAATATAGAACAAAATTTAAAATTTGTTTTAAGGGAATATACAGAGAAATATTATCAAAACAAGAAGTTAAATAATTCAAAACATTGTTTTTAATATTAACATTAAATAAAACAATGTTTTATTCCATTCAATTAGTTATCTTTTATATTATTCTTGATTAAAAATCAATGCACCAAATTTCAGTAAAAAAAAAAAAAAAAAATCTTAATTAACATTGGTGTAATCTAAGGAAATCTGATTTGATTACTTGTTATTATAGCATATATTATAAATTTAGAAAGAAAAAGAAACTTTGCAAATTTAACACTCATATTCTAATGTCAAAGAACTATATTCTAAAGATAATGAATTAAAAGAAATATTTCTTTTTTCTACTAATGTATATATAAATAAAAGAAATAAAAGAACCAATAACAATTACTTACTCTCTTAAAGTTTTTAAAAGAAGGATATCAACATATAACATTGAAAATACCTTTAATTAAATACACCCAGATCATTTTTTGGCTTCGGTAAAAAAAAAAAAAAAATGGTATTTTAGATAATACACAATAATCTTTGAACATTTAGAGGGTTGTAAGCTAATATTAAATTATACACAAATTGTCGCAAACAAGTTAATACCCAAGTAGAATTATTTACATTTGTCATATAATCACGCAATATCAAATGAAGGTGAAATTGAAAATATTTATAATATTATAAATCAAGAATTACTTACACAATTATTTGAATTACAAAGAAGATGATCAGTATGGACTTTAGACAGAATAATTGGAATACAATTAGCCATAAACAAGTGTAATCCATTAAATGGAGCATAATATATTGAACTACGAGATTATATAAAGAATACAAAAGCATGTATTAATGTGAAAAATGAAGATCAAAAATGTTTTCGTTGGGCAGTAGTCTGCATTGTTTCCAGCAGAAAAAGATCCACAAAGAGAGGTAAGAATGCTGGGCTTAATATTGATAAGGTAATAGATAAATATGAGTATCCTGTTAAAATTGATGATTTACCAAAAATAAATCAATAAATGTATATTGTATTGAAGGTAAGTATACAGTATATCCATTAAAGGTTATAAAAATAAAAATAAGCATATAAATTTACTTATTTCAAAGATTATAAAAATTTGCATTATTGCTGGATAAAAGATTTATCAAAGTTGCTTTCTGCACAAAAAATAATTATCACAAAACTTAAATTCTTTACATCTCAAGAAAAATTAAATAAACATACAGAAGACTGCTCTAAAAATAAATCGGTAAGAATCAGTTTACCTTCAAAAGGTGAAAAAATTGTATTTAAAAATTACAAACAATGAAAGTTCCTTTTTAATATATGGCGATTTTGAATAAATTCTAAAGAAAATATCAACTAAACCAAATCCAAAAGAAATATATCAATTTAAATCAATCAAAAAATAGTTTGAACAGAGGACGATATTGTTAATGGTTTTTATAAGGAAATACTTAAAGAAAGAAATAACCTTACAAATGAACAAATAAATACAATCAATTTAAAAATGAATGACGAATCATACAAAATTAAATATCAATTACATGAAGCTTCTGGTTTTTGCTATTATATTGTATCTGCTTATGACGATTGTAAACCACCGTTTGGATATACTGGTCCAATAGCACACAAATGTTTATACAATCAATAAAAAAGGAAGTAGAAGAAATTGGAGGAATATATTCACAAATAGAACCAATGCTTCTCTAAACAAAAGGAAAAGTGTTATACAATAGATAAAATATTGTACAGTATGTCGGTGTGAATATTCTAAAGATACTAAAGTAAATCATGATCAACAAGAAAGTGTTTATTAATCCAACATGAAATAATTGTAATCTGCAATTAAAATTCCCCAATTTTGTTCCAATTTATTTTCATAACTTAGCTGGTTATTATGCTCGTTTATTTATTAAAGAGCTAGGATATGATAAAAGTATAGATTTAATTGCAAATAATGAAGAAAAGTTTATTAATTTTGGGAAATCTACGGAAAATTAAAAAATGAGATTTATAGACACGTTTAAATTTATGGCAACTAGTATAGATAAATCATCATTTTTGAAACAAGGAACAAATGAAACGTACACAAAATAACTTTCCAAATGATAAAGTAGATTTAATTAATAGAAAGGGTGTTTATCCATATGATATGGATAGTTGGAAAAAATTGGACTGAACTTCCATTAAAAAATTATTTTACAATAAATTAAACGAATCTGGTATAACTAACGATGATTATGAATTTGGAAAATGTGTATGGAATCAATTTAATATAAAAAATCTTGGTGAATATCACAATTTATATTTAAAAAGTGATTTATTATTGTTAGCAGATATATTGGAAAATTTCAGAAATACATGTATAAATGCATGAGACTTAGATCCTGCGTGGTATTTTACAGTGCCAGGATTATCGTTAGAAGCCATGTTAAAAATGACTAAACAACCTTTAGATTTATTACACAACTATATGATTTTAATCATAGAAAAAGGAATTAGGCAGAATATCATGTTGTAAATAATATGTAATTAATATTTAGAAGATTTTAATCCAAAACAATTCCAATTATTTAGCATATGGTGGTCCCGAATGTAAATTATAATTTGTGGAAAAATTGTATGTTAAATTTAAATGATTCACAGCATGGATATATATTAGAAGTTGATTTAAAATACCCACATGAATTGCATAGCATTGTTGTTTCTATTTGGAATTATTTAACTTGAAAACTTTATTATACATTTATTATAAAAATTGTGTTATTAAAGGAAAAGAGTTGATTAGGTTTCTGTGTTTTAATGTCAAAAATAAAAAGAATGGCGAACTTTTGCCTGAAGATGTAAGGGCCATTATCGTAGATCCGAGTAATGGTGGCAATACTAATTTTATTTATAAGAATGATTGTTTAAATTATAAATTGTATGTTTACTCCAAAAGTTTAAATCGACCCAAATATATTAAGTTACAAAAGGATTTTGATGTGTTATCCATACTTCTATATTTTAGGTGATCAAGATATATTCAAAGAACATCCATCTGCCGACACCACATGCACCTCCTGTTCTACAGTCATCGCAGCTGACTACACAATGCTGCTGCTCCCTGTTTGTCTAAAAAGATTACTACTACTGCTACTACTATCTTCAATATATTTACCCCTTGTCAAAGAAGAAAATGAAATCGTCTTCATCATTGAAATTGGGAATATGTGTGTGTGTGTATCTGTCTGATAAAAATACCGGATGTGACATCTACAAAAGAACGCTCCACAGTAAGCGTCTACGAACACACCTCCCGAATGTAATTAGTGTAAATATTGTAATAATTAGGAAAGAGACTACCTACACATAGCTATAGTTTGAAAATGTTTATATATAATTTAGAAGAGTGTTTCTTATACATAAATATCTTCAATTGTGTTTTAGTTTGATGGAAAATGTTATTTTGAAAAGAGAAAAAATGTAAATACTTGTTCTTGTTTTTTTTGTATATAAATGTTAAATATGTAAACTCAATGCTTGTTGTAATTAGTTATAGCTTTTTATATATATCTGAAATCTGTTAAATTATGTTTTAGTGTGCGTAAATAATGATTGTTTGATAACAAACTGTCTTTTTTAGTATCTAACTTGTGACTCGTATTGTTTTTATCCTAAAGTGATAAGTGAATAATGAATTGTTTGTTGTAATGTGAATATTTTTATGTGATATTGTAAATACTTAGGTTTAAGGATTATTTTGAAAACAGAAATATTTTATAATAAAACAGTGTGTGTTATTTTTTAATACTCTCATGTCACAAAATTTTCAATAGTATCTTACGTATGAGTGTTGAGAAAACAATTTGTTGCAATGCTACGAGTGTGTGTATTAGTATTGGTAAGCTGATGACTTGTATTTAAATTTGTTAACTTTCTTTTTTGCTTGCTTTCATGAAGAATATGCAATTTTCTTGACTTAGAAACTTACAATCATTTTAATTAAAATTTGAATAAAAAACTAACTTTGAAGGGCTGAAGGTAAATTACAAAAAAATTATGGAGAAAATCAAACATATCTGAATGAATGAAGTTTTGCAAAGGAATGAGACAGCAGGTTATTATCTTGAGAGAACCTTGGTCCACTAAGGGCCTTCCCTTGTTCCGTAGAAAATCCTGAAGGGCTACCGAGCACGTGTTTTCCTAGTGGAATGGGTGTGTTCTGTCTCCTGCTGTGAGCCTTCCAAGGGTGTGGACAAGAGGGAAGAATGCATAAAGCAAGTTGCACACTAGCATTCGTCCTGAGTCCAGAGCGACAGGGAGCTATAGGCATTTCGCGGTAAAGCGAGCACTTTTTAAGGCACTTCCAACAGGCATTAACCACCAATAAATATATTTTATTGTAGCCTTAGGTGTTAAATTCTGAGTGTAGTGAAATATATACTGTGTATATTGGTCACATTGCAAGTTTTAAATTAAAAAGAAGCAGGAAGATATACATTGGGTGTAAGGAAAAATTTAGAAGGGCCTTGAAGTGCTTACTTTACCGTGAAGTCTATAACATGGCTACTACCTTCCACTCTGGGCCGGGACACTTTCTCATATACACAGTAACCCATCCACCCCTATCACACGTGGTTTGTATTGGCGAGCCTTGAGGCAAGTTCTTTCTGCGCTCTCAGCAGCGGGCTAGCATGCAGTCGGTGCTGCGATAACAGTCCTGTCACTTATAATATTCTTCGTTCAAACAATTTACATTGTTAGGTTGAAAGAGAGATCTGGACAAAATAAATCCTATTTCAAATAGAGTAAATTCAGAGTATGTTTGGCCTAAAGTACTGCAACCAGTTAACATAAAAATGAACACTCAAATAGTACATACATAGACACTGAAAAATCACATAATAAATGGACTGTACAAAAATAGTCTAGAAAAATGCTAACAAAATAATTATAATAATAAAAAATATGGTTGTTTTGGGTTTGGAAATAAAAATAGATTTTAGTAAAATCAGTTATATTAACAGAAAAGTTTAGTGAAAAATTTACAATTCCATTTTGTTTGCATTATAACAGAGATCTGACAGGGCACTCGGTCAGTGTAACGTTTGCTAATTCACAAAACCAATCAATATCCAAATAACATCTACGAAATGACAGTAAACTAATAATAAATAATCACGATATTCCCGTACAATGTCTGTGCACATGTCACACAACGGAGCCTCGTCAAGAACATATTACAACTTCATTAAAAAGAAGGTATGCCTAAAATTACATGTGGAAATAATACTCCCAAAAATATATCAATATGAACTGTGAAACCTCCTTATCCTACATCTTATCACTGTGCAGATCTTCAGTGCAATACTTCTCACAATATAATTTGAAAGCTTATATACATGCAAAAGCTTACTGCGAACTTCAGTGAAAAGAAAAATATTGAAAGTATAATTTAATGTTCAAAAATCTACAAATACACTACATATTTTTAACAAGTAATGTTAGACTGAATTTAAAAGCAAGTTTCTGAAAATATGGAATACTATATTTATTTTTATTAAATATATATGTATAAAATTTAGTGACCTAGTTTGTGTAAAAACTTATCTGTGAAAAGCAGGATTCATGTACAGTGCTACGCATTTTCTTAAACTACTTTGTATCAAATCCTGTGAATTATCATTGGCCAAATAGGCCTAAGTTAAAACATCATAAAATGCAACTTTTTATGTTATTCTGAAAATACCATAATTAAGCAAGTACCAAAAATAACACTGTAACAAAGGTTTTCTAGTAAACTAAACTTTCTAACCTGCAATGGAAGTTATTAGACAATTTAGTTTGGGACACTTGCAAAACTATTAAAAATAATCTGACACTTAGCACACATCATGCAGTCTACAAATACAGAATTGTTTAGCAGAGCTACTATAAGAATTGGTGAAGGGCACTACAGTAAGCAAATAACTCTACAAAAACCAATTGTGGAGAATTACAG
This sequence comes from Dryococelus australis, assembly GCA_029891345.1. Taxonomy (NCBI): domain Eukaryota; kingdom Metazoa; phylum Arthropoda; class Insecta; order Phasmatodea; family Phasmatidae; genus Dryococelus; species Dryococelus australis. Next base: position 137,954,714 of record CM056997.1, read on the forward strand.
TGGATGCGTGTGGAACACCATAACCAGCTTTCATGTTACTTGTACACTATACATTGGTATGGAAAACTTGTGGACAATTGCTTAGTTGCACAGTATGCACTGGCATAGAAAATTTTAGGACAAATTTTTATTAGTGTATAAATATATGTAAATTGTGTTCATGCATGTTCACATGGCAAACAAATTAATGAAAGTAAATTTAATTTTAGATATTTAACTGAACATATTAATGCAACATCTTTGATGTTTAGCACTTTGAGTATGATTAGAAAATTTGTATGTTCGAAACACGGACTAATTTTATTAAAATAATTACCACAATTTACATTCACTGGCTTGGGTGATCAAATGGTTTAATGGGAAGACAGTTTGATTTAGTATGGTTAATGTCCTGGGTTTGTATCCCATAAAATTGATCTCTCAATTGCTACCACAATATTATGAAATATGTAGATAGGGAACATTGCACGCTATTATTACACTCTTTCAAATAAACACGTGTTTTTTCCTTTAACAAGAATGCTATAAAATACCTATTATCATTAAACATAAGTTGTTAGTAAAAATTGTTCCGATTCCGAACATTCTGATGCCAGTACTAAATTTAGATTGCTGCTACACTGAAAGTCAACCACACGATTGACCTCGAAAGTTTCATTCCATACATTTTTCTTATTGCCGGTGAAAAAATTACCGACCACATTGCAATGGTGGCTATAATTATCACAGTCAATTTCTTGCATTAATATAACATCCTTAAGAAAAACCAATGCATTAACTTTCTTGTTAGGACGTTTTGTAATACATATACCCATAAGAAAAACCAATGCATTAAATTTCTTGTTAGGACGTTTTGTAATACATATACTGTTCGCTAACTGTATCTTAAGTATAGATAGCACTGACACACATTACTTATTGCTCATAGCATGTACTTGTACAGAAGCACTTCTACTTGGTACACATAAGAATCATCATTTTTCAATTATGGGTTTCCATTTTTCATGTCCATAAATCTTATTCGTTTGCTAGTGACGGCTTCTGTAGGTGTTAACACTTTGATAGACGCAGGACATTTCACTTCTATAATAGTCGCCAATGAGCTCATCTAGTGATGCTCCTAGAAAAGGGAAGTCTTCATCCGCAAGCAGACCACATGTATCAACAGTGAGGTGGTTTTGTTCTGCAAACTGTATTACTGCAACTTTTTCTCTTTATGCACTCCAACATGTTTGTTGCCTATAAATACATTGTAGCGTATTTGGTTCTCTGTATTCGCTCAAGATGATGTAGGTTTCAATTTACAAATTTTCCCAAAAAAAAAAACTAATTCTCTTACTGCGTTGTTCCTTCCACTCATGAGATGACTTTTAACCCCTAGTAATTTCTTCCATCTTCTTTGTCTTCTTGCATTAACTTAGATAAAAATGTTTGTTTCTTTTCTTTGTAGTCGTTTTCAGATGTCTTTTGTATGCATCTGGTCCATAATCTAAGTCTGCTGAATATGACTGCGTGACACTTCCTTTTCTTTTATTCTGAAATGCCAAACTGCATCGACGCTGAGAGATTTTCCTCATGTTGCACGCCTCGCAAATTTATTTCGTATGGAATCCTGGAATTTATGGATTCTACCGCTGCTTCATAGCTTGTTTGATGAGAATTCCGGAGTGTGAAGTTGACGTTTTCCACCTACAGTTTTGGCTACTACTGAATTGAATTTCTGAGATTTATTCGTATCCACATCTAGAATCAAACTGGTGACTTGTTACATGCCGTATAGGTATGAGCAGTTCTTGCAAAATTCCTGCTGCTTTTAAAAAACTATGGGACCAAATCTGTTTCTCCATGTTTGTACAAAAATATTTACTATCTACTCTCTTGTCGTGGTTACCCAAAACATATGGGTTGTTCAATACGTCATTTTTCAGTTCTTCTAAGCTTTTATAGTTACTGTTGAAAATTTTTGCGCCTTTCCTGTATTTAATTGCAGAAACATCTGCTGTTCTGTGACGTGTTTGGGTTTGTACAGTGGTTCGGAGTTGCAGATTTCCTAGTCTAGGGTTTCCAAAAATGTCACGGACTTTGTTCATACAGTACCTTAAAACATGATTTCGACACTATTTTTTGGACTTGCGTATCAGGCCCGTAAGGCATGGCATAAACTAATTTTCTGTGGATGCTGCTATCCCCATCACTGAAGAGCTTATTGTACTTGAGGCTATGCATGTTCATATTCTGCACGAGACCATCAACAATTATGCCCTGCTCCATTGATGTGCCTGTCCAGTTTTTCACACATTTGTGCTTCAGCGGGGAGAGTTTTCTGTGAATTTGTAACATGCACAAAATGAACAATATTTATTCTGGACACCAAGGAAAAGTATTTTCTTTGTTTTGTACCCCATAATGGCACCCTGCAACAAAAAAAAAATATTAGTTTCATGGATTTTGTCATGTCATTTACTAGATTTTTGTATAACTATTTTCATATATGAAATTGCATCTGCTATTATAAAGTATTTAGATTTTAGAAGTCAGTAATGTAACTAGACTTATCAGAAAGTCGGTGTGATTTTTTCTTATTAGCAGTGACCAGTGAAAGCATCATATAACATAGCAAATCTCAGTTTCTGTTATTAATTTATAGTTTAAAATAAATACCCTATAGTTTACTTAATTGTCCAAAACATTTCAACTAGAACACCATCACTTAATTTACATGACAAATGCGAAAACTGTAATATTTAAAACTCTCGAGAGTGAATCGTATTTAGTCTTGTAAGATTTTTTGCCCGTTCCCCGTAGCAACCACTGTTATAAAAGGACATCCTTCTTAGTCTACTTCACCAACTTCTTTGGCAAGTGCGGCCTCTTCTTTTGCTGCCTCTGTCATTAGTTCCCAAGCTGTTGCATGCATTGCTTCAGACACCTGGTCATGTTAAGTATTCAAAGTATCTCTTAATATGCATGGCATATTAAGCGCTGCACAAATCTCTTAGAGCTGAGAATAGCCACCACCAATTGTTATCATGCCAGATACTGCCGATGCAGTTACATTCCTCTTGACCTGGAGGTTCTGTGCAAACAGTCCGTGTGATATTGCACATTTTACATTTGAATGATAAAAAGATACATAAACCAAGCCGACGTTTGTTGACAAGTTCCACGTCTTTGAAAGAGCAGTCTAAAGGCTTGTGGTGATTAAGAGAGCGAATTGACTTTAAAAAATACTGTAAGTCAACAATCTGTCGACCTTCAATTTTCACAGCTTGGGTACGGGTTGTATGTCTCTTTGTTGGATAAGGTTAGTTCTGTATTACCTATATTCACAGCAATTTTTTTTGCATTTTTCATATGAGAACACTGATGATCACATTTGTTGTTAGTACTGAAAACAAGAGAAATAAATATGTTTAAGGAACATATCCAATGCCTTTGAAAAACAAGTTTGAAATGATCTTAACAAAAAATTATTAATTACACAATATGCTAATAAAGCATTAATAATTACTGCACAAATTTGGTTTTTATTTTCTATAAATATAGTAATGCTGCTTATGCTCTGTCTACCTCTTTTCCAAAAAAAAAAGTTTGGGGTCTAGGTCTACCCCAATCCATGGCATTGTTGTTAAGTCTGGTTATGTTTTGCCGAGTTGAATTTTAGTTTGCTCTTAGCATCTTTTAGAGCCAATGGGATGAGTATGGAGTAGTGCCAAAATTTAAGGGCGTGAAAAATGGAAGTGTCCCGGGAAAACCCACTGACCAACGGCACCGTCCGGCACTACTCCTACGGGCGAAAATCAGAGAGAGATCCCAACAGAAAATTGAACTGGCATCACTTTGGTGAGAGGCGAATACTCTCTGCCCGATATACACCATGGCCTCCATGTCTCGTTGACTAGTCATTTAACAGAACTAAAAAATTAAACAGCGAATAATTACTTACAAGATTTGACAGCTTGAGCTGCCTTTGAATTCCTTGGTAAATTATTCTGTAATGAATTAGAAAATCTGTTTACATATAAATTTCACCATCATTTATAACTAGCCACAAAAACTCAACCTTGGTTATGTATACATTACTACAATATTAAGCATACTTAGGTTAATGCTATGCTACAAATATGCCACCAGTCCCCATATTTAGGAAAATTTGAAAAATATAATGTAACGTATATGGAAGTCCATTGAATGCATCTTTTGAGGATATTCTAGGGAATACAAAAACTTTAATTGTATGTTTCCGTGAAAATATTTTGGAAATATCAATTCAATGCAAGGCTATACATAACTTATTTTATGTTGAAATCTTGAAGACCTACCTCACCATGCAAATAATAAGCCTGTCATTAGTGACTGCTTCCAGAACCCAAAATGAAATGTACTGTTAAGTGTCTTATTTCCTATAGTTCCTAGTTCTGCATGTAGCAGGTAGGTTATGCTTATTTTCTTGGCCCCAAATTAGTGCATCATGGGAGTTTGTGTGGAGGGGAGGGGAGGACCTGAGAAACAAATGCAAAAATGTTGGTTTGGACAGTGCTAGCACAGGTGGCTGTAGATTGAGGCGGTGATGACTCCCGTCTGTGACTGCCATCTTGTTTTTGCCCATGGTGGTCATTCTCATCATTCTCCATATTGGTGGCTATCTCGTCAGTGGCCTTGACCTTGGTGGCCATCTGGTCATCCAGTATGTCCGCCATCTTGATTTCTGGAATTTTTATGCTCAGTCATTCCTCTCTCTGTCTGCCATCTTATTTATGACTTGTACATTCTTATAAGCATATTTACACTTTAAACACGAACCATTCGGGATAGGCTATCGAATTTCAGTATACATGTATAATTCCAGACCACGTTAATTATCAATGATCATCTTATGGCTAGGCACTTGAAATTCAGTATGTAGTCTTCATTTACCACACAGATAAGTACCAAACAAGAAGTTACATTCTATGTACAGTTATAGTCATAATTATGTGAACTGTTTGTGTTAGACATTCAAAATTCAGTATGTAGGTACCATTTACCACACAGATAAGTACCTTAGCCAGTTAAACTTGTAATACACACAGCAATTACTTCATTTCTTTTTCATGGCATTAAACAATTTTGCATGACAACCTTTTGTTCTTAAGTAGGTAGTTTTTACAAAACAAAAGCTGCATAAAAAAATGGATGCGACAAGATGGCGAACAGAGAGAGTAATGACTGCATGAAAATCCAAGAACAAGATGGCGATGTACTATCTGACAAGATGGCCACTAAAGTCAGGGTAACTGGCTGACAATGTTGGGTAACAACATAATGGCTACTGGTCAAAAACAAGATGACGGCTACAGGCGGGCGTCGTCTGTCACCTCAAGCCACAGCCACATGTGATAGCGCTGTCCAAACCTATCTTCTGTTAATGACAAATTAACATGGAAAGCATGGGCTATATGATACACATTCTTCAAAACAAATATGCATTATTGTCAGGTATGTGGTGGTAGTGTCTAGAGTGCTCGCCTCACGACAATTCAATCTAGGTTCGACACCTGCCAGAGTTACTCTCGCATGTGGAAACATGGCTGAATAATGCTTTTACCATTGGTCTGCGGTTTTTTCCCTCGCCCTTGTATTCCAGGTGCTCGCCCCTCACCATCTCTCAAGGCCATATTTGTAAAGATCCATCTAAACCTTGTAAATCACAACTCAACACTAGCAATGTCGAGAAATGACAAAACAGTCCTGTATTTATTTGGTAGCAAGGTATTTCATGCCTGTGACTAATCTTTGAAAGGGTTTCAAGTTGGCGACAAATTATTAAAATATGGTAAACAATTAAGTGCACGTTGAACTTTCTCCTGCGCTAACTTCCCATACTACCTATGCTTTTCTGTTACTTTAAATTTTATCATAAACATAATCTTTATACCTAGAAATTGAAGTACCCCACTCAAAGCCCGAACTACTAGACCTAGCAGCATGAAATGTTGGCTTCCTTTTAGAGTGTAGTTGTTTACCCACTAAGACAGGATTTTTTTAAATTTGATCCCTTAGGGGATGAGAAGAGGTGAAACGTGTTTTTAATTAATCTTTGATATAGCTGGAACCCGATAGCTATCGTGATTTACATTTCAATGGAATACATATAAATGTCTCAAAACTTTTCTCAAAATTTTTCTAAAGTCATCCCTTAAGGGGTTAAAAATAAGTAAACAGCATTTTCAAAAATCCCTCAATATCTTTTATGTTTAGATATGTAGTAGTTTTTCATTTAGCATACTGCTTACATAAATTTAAAAAAAAAAAAAAAAAAAAAAAAAGGTAGTTTCATGGTTTTTCAAAATATTAAGGGGTTCAGACCTCAGATAATCATCTTTTAAACCCTTCCAAAATGGGAGTTAATTCTTAATGTGAACTTAGGGTTTTACAACCTCTATGTGCAGAACCAATAATGTGGTGTACAAAGAGGTCCTTTAATAAAATATTAAATAGTAGCAGCTTCATGTAGTATACGGGGCTAAGCTATGACAGTGGACAGCTAGTTACAATTATATTGCAAGACGATCGCTATACACATTTGTAACCTACCTATTAGATGAATTCTCATTTGTGCCTCTAGTCTGTATCACAATACTCTTGTAGAGGTCTCTATTATCCCTTTCTCGATCGTAGCAATCATTTACGCTGTAGACATGGTTTCACTGGTGCAGACTCAATGGATTCTGTTCTGTAAGTGTATAGTGATCATTTATTCCTTGGGTAGCTGCCAGTGGTCCACTACTACAAGTTGTGATTTCTGCACTTCTAAAAAATAGTATATTATAAATTTAATCTGCAATTTGAAATTGTAACTAGGTGGCAGCTAGGCTGTTGTGATAAAGTAGGCACTTTTGAAATGAACCTTTCAAAAATATTAGTGTACCTAAAGTAAAGTAAGCAGCAAATTGTGGCTGTAGTTCCTTATATTATACTGCCATATGGTCAGCTCACAAACATTAGCGAATAGGCAAACGGATATGTTGCTAAGTTAACAGATTCGAGTGGCTCAGATATGGTCTTGAGAGCTGATGAGGGTGAATGTGGGTGAGTATGGGGCAGTGCCGGAATGGGAAGGGGAAACGGGAGATCTTCGGGAACACTCGCCAAGCAGGCGCACAATTCCCGTATGCTGAAATCCAGGAGTGATCCCGACCGGGAACAGAGCCCAAATTACTTTGGAAGGAAGGTAACTCTCCAAGTGACACACTACCGCAGCCTCATCACGGGCAATTAATTTGTAGTAAGTAAGGATACACTATGTACTAACAATAAATGTGGATTTTCAAATCATAAAATTATTTATTTTGAACTGTGTGGTCTGTGAAAAGTTATAACTGTGACAAAATATAATTATTTTATCAACGCTCCAAAACTTAATATTTTCTGTGTTTCATTTTGCCTCAACTACATTTAGGGGTTGCGGTGATCTAGCGGCTAGTGCCACCCACCAAGGCCATCTGGTTTCCATCCCTAGCGGATAATTGTGCCTGGACGACAGGTTTTCTCAGGGTATCTCCAGTTTCCCCTGCCCTTTCATTCTGGATACTGTTCCATATCAACCTCAATTCACCCTCGTTGGCTCACAAAACCTATAAACTAAAACTGGAGTATCGTAGCATTTTTCTTTCAAACCTTTATTACAGTCTTTCGACCTAAGTATCTGTACAAGAAAGCTTAAATGTTAAAAAAAATATAATTGTACCCACAAAATTGACATTGCCTTTTTGAGGAATTCCATTGTTACCACCTGCAGTTGCGATTACCTTACAGGCGTAGGCCATATCACCTCTTTATAAACGAAATTTGATATAAATATATATACACATATCGACAGATTAAATTTTGCCATTGTTGTATACTTACTATGGGATTTCCTTGTTTAGTTGGTGGTTGTCTGGTCGGAAGAGTGCGATGGTTGCAGTTGTTCTATTTCTCCGGTATATGTAGATGCACAACATTCGCCCACTCTCTTCAATTTACTAACAACCATATAGTAAATGTACATAATTTTGAAGTAATGCAAACATGCTCGCTCACGTCTGTTACGATGATTGACATTAGTAGGATCTACAATAATTCACTAAAATTGTTTTGTCACCTCACAGCAGCCAGTAGCAATAATTCACTAAAATTGTTTTGTCACCTCACAGCAGCCAGTAGCAACCACAATTGTATATGTAGACAATATATTTATATAATGTAAATAAACATAAAAATTCAATGTTTTACCTAGTCTTGTAGTTGCTCACAAATGCTGCTGCGGCTTTTCTTTTTCTTCTCTTGCAGCTCAGGAACATGCGTCTCTTGGTACCTTTGCTCCAATCTTTAGAGAATTCCATAACCTGTGATGAAACGACTCGATAACGAATTCCAAGTAATAAAATACACACAACCTTTGTTGGGGTCTGGCGTTACACGAATGCTGTTTCTTTGGTATGTTGTAACCGGGTTGCAATGAAAAGGAATGCAGAGGCCCTTATTCCAGAAAAAGAACTTGATATGTGGTTCGCTGTCTCGTGTTTACATAGTGTTTTGGGACGTTATTTTAAATACATTAATGATTTTTAGGAGTTTTATGATGTGTACATTCTCACTGCCTACAGTCGATTCAATTGATGCACTGTTTCAATATGATACCACCAGCTTCAATACTGTATCTAGTCAGCGTAATTTTTCCACTGAAAATCAGCGTCATTTTCACTTATTCTAAGTGGTGCCATTTTCATCGCAAATCAGTGATTTTCGACTGATTCGAATTTAGAGTGTAGAAAGAGGGCATTATCTATGCTTTCTCGTGTCCAAAATACAGCAGCACCCGTACTGCAAGTGAGAGGACCAAAGGCATCGTCCAGGTACAATTACCAATTGCTGTAATTCAGGAGTGTCTTTCTATTTTTGTTGTCTTTTGACAATCCCGGATATTAAGTTTTAGTAATGTTTTGAGAATTTGTGTTTGATTATAGAGGCGGCCTATTTTTGGGTGTGCTTGATTGTATGTTAGAACATGCATTTAACATAATTGATATAAATTATGTTCACACACATTTAAATTTAAAATGCGGAAATTGTAACTCAGTTTTTGTTTGACTGTTATAAACACAGTAAATGTTTACAGTCACACTATTGTTAAATATTTCATTAGTTAGTGTACCAGTCCCACGCCCATGAACAATTTTTCATCCCATTAAATATGTGTTAGGGCGTTTCGCAGTAATTTCAGGATAACTAATATTGTTTTCATCATACAATGATTGAAGGTTAGACACCAGCTGGCTGCATTGGGCAATCTTTCTTTTTTTTTTTATGTATATTTTTTGTTTTCAGTTACAGGAAAATGTCAGTACAGCCCTTCAACATAACCCTTTACAGGTCCCCATATAGTGGTTATCTTATCCGCATGAAAGTAATAATATGTATCCCAAAACGTTAACAATAATGCTCTCAGATTTATACAAGAATAAATTTCCACGTTTCTCAATGCATGGGTGAATTCGTTAAGACATAATGGTGTTCAGTATGTTATGTTGTAAAAGCCAACAGCTGATATCTACGTAAATTAAACTCTGACTTTCATTCCCGATAATAGTTGTGAAAATACAAAGGCACTCAATAGTGCCAAACTGTGTGTACGGTATTAAATATAGCATTTCTCATGCACACTTGGTGTTTGAATTTAAAAACTATGTTGTGTGAAGTGGTTGAGTAAAAGTAGGGTCGATTCTTCAACCCTGGTATCTGGTGTACTGGTGTGACTGCACAGTCGTAGAATATTTGGTGCATCATCCCTCAGGGTGCAAAGAGCAAGGAGGGACATCCATTTCTCGACCCGACAACTTCCCCTATTGTCCCCTCTGCGTTCAATTTTAGCGCTATCCCCACTTGTGCATTCTAACGGTTAGGCGAGCCGACTGCAGCATGCTAGGGTCGAGGGTAGCACGTCCCGGGCACAGAAAACACAGTAAACATGTCGCTGGTATTCTGTTTACTCAAAATTTTAAGTGGTGACCATAGGGTTTGAATACATCAATCTGTTGAGAACAGATGCAGTTTTGTTATAATAGTTTAAAACGTCTTTCGTTGGAACTTATTACGTTCACAAATATTTAAACATAGCGATATCTGTCGATTTCGCTAGTTTTTAATGAGCATTTTAAATTTCTATACTTAACACACACAAACCAAAGAACTGAAAAAAATTACCTCTAAATATTTTATAGTTTTTGAGAAATTTCGTGAATGCGTGAAATTAAACTGATTTCCTTACTAGGCGAGCGCCTTAAGTTGAGACTTGGGGAAAAAACATGATGTCCTGCTGGCCAACTTTTGTGACATCCCAGAGGAACATAGCCCTGAATACCATTACAGAGGCAGGTAGCAAAGACCTTTCTCTCCTTGGTGTGAATCTAAGACTGCACCCAACAGAAACCTCTGAACACAGTCCAGCGAACATTTTTAATATTTCATTTTACATACATGCACACAAATTACACCACTTCAAGATACAGCACGATGATGTCTGGAGAAGAAAACAAATACAATATAATATATTTAAACTAGTTTTATAATAAAATTAATATCAACTCAAGTTATGTAAAAAATACTGGTATATTTTCCCTTAAATTTCCAAGAGTCTGAGCTGCCTCCATCTCTAATGCTAGCCGCGGCTTACGTTTTAATGTAAAAGTATTTTATCTGGAAATTTTTGTTTTGTGTGTTGTCAATATTGCGATAAGATTTTCAATTTCTGAGCTCGGTCTACGGAAATTCCTAACAGTTTAAAGATGCCCTTTGTGTTAATAAGTGCGACACACACTTTACGGAAATTTGTAGTACCATTCACCAGGCTGAATTGTGTAATTTGTACTAGCTGGATTTTGTTTAAAGACTGAAAACATAGTTGTTCGTTATACTTCTCTCGTATTATTTATTCATACGTAGAAATCATTTCTTATTTCGTTTAAAGACTCCTATCTTGTGAAATTTAATACTGGTTAGCTGGATTTCGTTTAGCGAGAGTGCACTTGTCATCATATGTTATTCACATAGTTAAAATTCTCGTGTAAATTTTCTAAGCTCGAGACTAGAGTTACATTAAATTCCACACTGGAGTAATTGCACTTATTATTCATGTAGCTGTTTCAAATATGCAATTCGATGCTTGTAATTTATTCATATGTAGAACTTGTTTAGAGACTCTGAATTTCTCTTGTGTGAAATATATTTGTAAAAATCGCCTATCTACCACCAATATCCCTACCAAATTATTAAAATTAGAAAAAAAAAAATAATAATTTACACTTCGCCCACTCTTACACTCAACTGTACACCTATGACATTGCAACCCACCACTCTGGTCATCGCCTCCACGACACCACACAGTCAACATCGTACAGAGCTCCTACTACGCCCACCCAAAAAGAAAGAAAACCAAAAAATTCATTCAATTAAAAATTAACCCTTTAAATCCATTTAACCATTTCATTTAAGTTTAACCGTTTTGATTAATCCTTTAAATTAATTTAACCTTTTGATATCAATTTAACCCTTTCAATCAATCACAAGTGACCTAGGACCCCTATGCTGCTATTACTGCGGGAATTTGAGTACATAAGCCGGGTAGACAGGTTTTATTTTATTTTTTTAAAAGGCATGCCTAGTGCCGAGACAACAGGCGGTTGTTTGTTTCCTCCATTCAACCGCTTCATAGTTCTCCTGGCTGTGTGTGGTTCCCACTGCTTGCAGCTCGCACTACTTTTCGCGCCAGACATCGTAACTCTTGAACTCCCTCGTCCTTCAGTAATGAGCTGGACATGGACGGGCCCTGCAATGGGCGGAAAATACTAATGGCACGGTTGTCTATACTCGTTACTAAAAGCAGTTTACTATGTGTCTGTTGGATGATTTCACACTAAAGACTGGCTCAGTTCACATTCACACCGATCACGCCAAATGAAGCTATCCAAATGTAAACAGATATTCAGCATTACCGTTTCTGTGCATGGTTGAAAGCTCAGTTTACGAACATAGGATTACGATGTAAATGCACGATAAGGAACTAGAAGCTAAATACACATTCACTTTGTTTGGTAATCAAAAAATGTTACAAATATTTAATGAAATAGCCCTAATTTTAAGTTGTCTCAGAGGTACGTTTCTGAAGAAATGACTGCACACTGTTCAGTACCTTGTATAAAGACGACGATGCATGTGTTGTGCGTGCCTGGGTCCTCCTCAGTGTCTCGCCCTTCTGGAGAAAATATAAGCGGAATGCTTAATGAGCGAGTGAAGAGATTTGGGAGGCTATTAACACACAAGGTCTAGAGCGTCCTTGAGTGTAAATCAAGGTGAGTATGGAGCAGTGCTGGAATGTAAGGGTGGGCAAAATGGGAGATCAGTGAGAACCCGCTCACCGGCGGCATCGTCCCGCACAATTCTCACATACAAAAATCCGGGGGGTGACCTCGCCTGGAATCAAACTCGGTTCGCCATGGTGGTAGGATAGTAGTCTAACCACTACACCACTGCGGCCCTACGATTAATAAATGTTCACTATTGGTTTATAGTTGTCTTGTATATGTAATGATGTAACAGCAAATGTGTACTAACATGCTAAAACAGTGGTTTTACGTATATTAATATTAGCCCTATGTTTGAAACAGCTGTCTGTCTAAAAGCTCTCACTTATAGGATTTTTTATTATCAGGAATAAAAACAATGTAGCTGATGAAACCAAAATAAAATAATAGCAGAAAACAAAGCTTTGCCATACTATGAACTGAACATAATGCAGGTAAATATCTCAAAAATTTTGATGCAAAAAACATTTTGAAAAGACTACACTGCATGCTCAGTTGCAGGGATGTTTGTACAAGAATGACTGAAAGCTTTCCAAATGCCCTGTAGGATTGTTTGACCTAGTTACAGAGTAGACATGTATACGCTCACTCGACCAGGTCCGCGTCAGCGCTTAAAAAGTAAGCTGCTGTCTGCACCAGGTGTTGTGGCACTTGTTGGAAAGTGGGTGCAGAGGTTTGTAGGGGATAGATGAAACGACTACGTATGCGGCTTCGGCTTTGTAGCATCCGACCTGGAAACATTATCCCATCATAAGCAGTTTAACTGCCGATTTTGTTTTCAATAGATATCTGAATGTTTAGGAATATTTAAAAAGAATATTTATTAATGTGAAATGGGAGTAGTAACAAAGTACGAGTAGGGTTGTGACTGCGAAGCTAAATAGGTATGAGTGTTAAGACATTCCAATCAACAAAGTAGCTGATAGGGTTGCCAACTGTTCTGGCATCAAGAACTGGTTTATCCAAAGGATAATGAAGGCTTGTGGTATAGTAGTCCATATACATATAGCGCCTTGTCCGATATCGCGAGTACTACGTATGAATATGGCAGCTGTAAATTCACCATATTGAAAATTGCAGGCAACTGTGCCTACCAGAATACATAAGGCATAATGGCCAAATCGCCTTGTTCGAGGTCACAAGTTGCACTTAATACATAAATTTGGCAGACATAACTTCAGTGGGTTGAAAATGATACAACTATTCATGTAATAATTGTAAGGCATGTTGGACCATATTGCCTTGATAGAGGTCAAAAGTAGGATATATGATAATATATTAAGTAGTTATCGGTCAATCCAAAATGGCAGCTAAGAATGCTTATCAGAGGGCTTAGGATATAATGCATATTTTCTTCTTGAACAGGCTTTTCTATACCCATGTTAAATTATAAATGCCGTCGAACATTTTAGATTATTTAAGTTTTGATTGTCATGTTAACTTCTAGACTTGAAAACACAAGTATAAAAATATATAACACGTGATATTTATAAGTTCATCCATGCTTACACACTTCTATGTCATATTCGATTCCGCCTCAAAAATACGAGTTCGCAGACATGTCACTAGATATACTTACAGTATGTCTTTAAGTTTTAAAAGATAAATAAGACTTCAAATTTTATTTATATCATACTTGTTCATAATCGATGGTTGTGACATATTTGAATTCGCCTTGAAAATATGGGTTTGGAGAAATATTGCTCGATGTACTTAAGTCTTCAAGTTTTACAATTTGAATACGTAGTTACACGATGCTTTTTGCATACTCCATTTCAGTTCCATGTCCGGATATGGTTGTGGTTTCAATTGCTATTCAAGTCCGAAAGGATCTAAAATGTAATATTTCTCAATTTTCACACCAGCGGATTTTCCACTTTTCAGTTCTGCAACATCATAATGCAATTTAATTCCGGATACATAATTTTCATATCCAGTTAAATTTTGGTGCCAGTCTCTGCATGGGACACTATCGAGGCGACAGTTGCAAGGAAAGGTCTTACAATCACACCTTTCCGAGGAAGTAGTAAGTAACCATAAGAGTAGTATATAGCAGTGTTTTTATTTTGTCATTCAAGGTCATGGGGTCAAGGTTAAGGTCGCCTGCATTAAATATTGTGGTGGCAGTTGGTAATGTACTATGCTTGCTCACCTTTATGTATTTTTTCTTGAGTTTTTGTTTTCAAGGTCATGGGGTTGAGGTCACCATTGCCTGCATCCAATATGGTGCAAGTGGTGTCAACCAATATGGTGGTCGCCTAACAAAATGGTGGCCCCCTACCAAGATGGTCGTCGTTTGCACCTACCAAGATGGTGGAATGGGTATGGGTGACCTCTGGAAAGTTCATTTTTGAATACAACTTTTAATAAAATATTTCATAAATTTGTTAGTAATTTTTTAACAGTTTTTAAAATAATGTTTAAATAACTTTATTAATACATGTAAAATTATTTTTTAATAAATTTCTAAAATTATTTTTAATATTTTTAGGTATTTAAAAATAAAAATTTGATTTTTTTTTTTTTTTTGAATTTTGTCAATTTTTTTACCATTTTAAATTTTTGGGTTAAAGGTCAAGGTCAAATGTCCTGCATCCTGCTCTCCTGATCCCAGTGACCTGGGTCGCCGAACCCTGACCCTGAGTCACTTATTCGGCTCCCTGCGCTAACTCAGGGTCACTGATCCACCTGAATGAGTGAGTGAAGAGATTTGGGCAGCTCTTGTGTGCTAATCGATCAGCCACTGCGGGAATATTCTTAGGAGGAAAGGGACATTTTACTAACAAAGCGAAATTAATATGGAAAATTAGTCAATTTTGTGGGAAAAGGTGAAATTTCCAACATGGTGGTGAGCCATTCCTCCGCTCGTATCCCCCATCCCTTTGCACAAAAGTCATTTTTGTATAGGTACTACTCACAATATTACAAATTAAATTGTTATTGTGAATTTCCTCCCTTGCGCTACCAAACCTAATAAACAGAGATGAAATGGTTGGAAAGTAGGACTAATTTGTGATAAATCATTAAATATTGCTAAACAGCCACTGTGGAATGGCGCTTGAGTGGATCAGGATAGATCGTCCTGAGAGAGATTTGGACGGCTCTTAACATAGAGGGTTGAGAGCCGATGAGGGTGATTGAGGTGCGTGTGGAGCAGTGCTGGAATGAAAGGGTGGGGGAAACTGGATATTCCCGAGAGAACCCACTGATCGGCATTTTCTGGCATGATTCCTACATGCGAAATTCGTAGTGACCCGGATGGGCAGATGGACCTTCCTGTACGACATTTTGAAACTCTGGCTCAGTAATGTTTTATTTGCCTGCATGTCATATTATTAATCTTTAAAACGTACCTTCACTCCCCAACCATTTGTGTCACTATAACCTCTCCTGTTTTTGTAGGTATGAGGTCAAAGTGCGGGGACTTCAAAGTCAGATGTGGTAGAAAATGCAACTCTCTCTCTCTAATATATATATATATATAATATTACCTTCGCAGAATACAGTCTTTTGACGGTTAAACTTTGTTTTTTTGTCAACCAATTAGGACTTAGAAACTGCAATACCTTATCCCACAAAGAAGGTAATTCTTAAAAGAAACATTTATTTTGTAAATATTTATGCGTGTGGATGTTTCGTGTGTAGGACAGGCCAAAATAACTCAATTTTCAAATTGGGTTATATTTTGTTTATTTTGTAGTTATGGGACAAACAATTTATAAAAATATATATAGAATGTTGGTGATCACAATGTGACATATTACTAAACAAATGGTAGTTGTGTACACCACAGTGGGTAGCATTAGCATAACATAGCATGAAACATTGAGAGGCCAATTGCTAGAAAGCACACCAGTATCCACCAATCAGTTAGGACACTGGTCAGTGTGGCATCTGCCAGCCACCAAGTGTTTCAAATTGGGTTTCTTACCATTACTAGCATGATTCGCCAATGGAGGCAGTTGAGTGAGAAACCTTATCATGACAAAATATGTTAAGTTAAAACTGTCCAGCTTAGATGTAACGGTACTATAAGATGTTCACGCCAAAGTGAGCTTTTCACACGTAATGGTGCTATAACACACATATGAAACATGCAAGCAATTTTATTTATACTTCAGTTTGTGTATAATGGAAAATAAAAACTGAGTTATAACTTAATATGTAATCCTTATTGACATTTGGCTGCATATGTTCATGTATTAAATGTAACGGGATTCAAGATGTACTCACTTTAATGCAAACGGTTAATGTAATATGACATTTATTTAATGCAAATATTTTCTTTCAAAACTTATCTAGTAGCTTGATGCATGTATTCTATTTGTTATGTTATTAAAGGCAAATATGTTAAGTTTTTTTTAACCTACAGTAGATCTTTCAAGAGACTATAATCACTACCGTAGATAATACTTTAATAATCAATACTTATTTACTGGAATCTAAATTTGGTTAAGACATGTCGGGTAATCATCATGGTGCATGTAAGTAGGCTTATACTTTATGAACGGAATAAAATTGTTTAAGCAGATTTCTGCAGTATCACATGGAACAGGAAAACTGTGTGGATTATTTTGAGGACAAGCTAAACTTTACACACTTATAGACCTAATCTAGCTTTGCGTTGGATTACAGTTAACTAGGCTCACTCATGAATGTGCGAAGTAAATACGAAACTAACAAGGAAACGACGTTTGGGATCATGTGCTCTATGTTTTGGAGTAACATTGGCCATTTACTGGAGAAACGTGTTGTGAATATACAGTAGTTGATCGCGTATTCATTGAACTGTGAAGTCTAGACTACAGGCCATTGATTCTGAAACCTTTCATATTGGTCTCTGTAAAAACATTCCATATAATATATTATTTAATGTTTTTAGTGATTTTCGCTTAGGTAATGTTTTCAAAGATCTCGCGTGTGTTGGCAAGAGGATTAAAAATATAACAGTTTGTTTCATATTTACAATTACGCATGATTTGGAAGTAATTTTTTCCAGGGGTCCAGCCTGGTCTGTTTAAATTTATCAGTTACTATTTCTTTCTCAGTTCTGTTCCGAAGGTTTTCACCACTTATTTACTTTTAACTGCATAACATATTGTTACGTACTGCAGCTGGTGCCAATTCAGCAGCCCCACGCCATGATCGCAGACCCATCTCGCTTCGCCCTCCCCTCTTCCTGGAACGATGTGCTCGCTGCCTCCTGAACCCTCATTTTGGGAATCCTGTGAATGCAGACAGCGACGGGACTTGCTGGCATCACAGACCACCTCTCACCTGCTAGAGTTTCGATACGTTTAGCGTCGACGCAAGAATGTTCTGGTGAGACTGGCTGGTGCCTCAGCCCTCCGCTACACATTATGCGAGTTGGGAAAAATTTTAGGTGGCAGCCTAAGACACTATATATACTGCCACAACCAAGCGGCCGGGAGTCTTTGACATAAGCCACCTGGCAGAGTGTGCGGGAGCGAAGAGAAGTGTGGATGATGACAGGATTGACGGTGAGCGAGGTGTTCGTGGCGTGAATGGACGGGAGGGTGTGAAAACGACGAGGAAACCTACTGTGCATGAGGGCACTTGGAGGACTCTAGAACATTGCGACTGGCGGGACATTGACTGAACTGAGGTGGGACTGAATAGAAGTGTAATCCTGATTTCATTGTAAATATTCGCACTGTCAAATATGGATGCATAAATTATAAAATAATTGAATAGGTTGATACACTGTCTATTGGGAGTGATCTTTAATTAATTAATTTCATTGAATTCTTTGTGGTAATTATAAATTTTATTAATTGATGTCAATTGTGAACAGTATGTGATTTCAATTTATTGTGAGAGTTTGAGTTCAGAGAATTTTGCTGTAGTTATTGTAAATAAAATATGGAAATTATAATGAATTCTTTTATTTGATTATGACCTCCATCTCTTAACGAACTTGGTATAGCCCACTTAATTTCTAAGAGATAGAAATTGTTGGAATATATTAGGACAAAACTGAGCTCATAGAACTATTATTCGTGCCCTATTATTAGCCACGCCCACATGGCAGTGCGAGCCTGTGACTTGGTAGGGGGCAGCCTGCCAAACATACACGAAGGGGATTTAGAAATATTTTTAGTTCCACAAGATTGCTCATGTTTTGTGACAAGAAGTGTACACATAGCTAATGATAGGGCACCCTACCACTTTCTTTTTATCATTGAGTTACGTGACTAATTATGGCATCCTCTGCACGGGTGGTGACCATCAAGTAGTTCTCTTTAGAGTTAATTGAATTAGTACGCCGCAAGGCTCGGTTGTAATCTGCCGGCATAAGCTGGAGGCATGACTATTCATGTGTCAAGTAGCGCTTGCACTTTATTCTGACTGCACCTAGAGTGCGTTACTTGTACTGACATCATCTGTAGGGCCAACACTAATACTTGTAAACTCTGACTTACGTGGGTGGCGTGCCATATGTTACAATTGTGCAAGTTACTAAGCGTGCTACGTAAATTAGTGCTGATCGGGACCTGTACGTGTTTTAACGCTAAAGAATAGCAAGTGCCAAAGTGAGAGAGTATTGTCGTCGTATTAATATAATTAGCGTTCTTGTGGCAAAACTGAGTACACACGGATATAACTCTACGGGAGTGTACATGAGCTGATTAACATCTAACGTGGGTAGTTCGGCATGTTGGATTTTCCAGTGGTAGTCAATCTTGTCGAGCATGTAAAAGGTAATACCTTTGACTCAAAATTGTTTTACTTCAAAATTCTCTTGTTCCTTCCAGTGAATTGGCACAACTATATGCGAAATTGGTAGGGCTGGGCTCAGTTTGTCGCAGATGTGAGTAGCGTGAACAATCATCAATTTGTCTGTTGTCAAAGTGCATCCACACTGGACGTGGATTTCAATACTACCAACCGTTGTCGGGATTTCTTTACTAAGGGAAACATTTGCGCATTGCAATTCCAGTGAGCTGGGTGCATTACTGATAACGTACTGATGAGGCTGGATAGAATTAACAATTAATGGTTTGCTTGGCATGCATGTGAATTTTCAGTATTGATATAACTTTGAAATGCTGTCCAATTTAATGGAAGTCGGCTGATATTTGGTGCGACACTGCCTGAAATGGCAAATATGATTTCTTTGGCAATGTTGAGTGTAATGCTAATTCTTTGCTCATTAATGACGTTATTCGGAATTTACAATACTAATCAACCTTTGACTCTGAACTTTGGCATCATCTCTGTGTGTTGTTGATTTGAAAACTTTTCTGACATGGAATTTAGTTTATTTGCCAAAGAATTGATTTTAGTTTCAACCTGAGATTTAATTTCTGAAATACTACGTATGGTATGATTAGGATGTTTGGTTGATAGCATGACATTATTTCTTAATTCATTAAGTTGCGTTGCAAGCATGTCATCGTTATTGAGGATGGATTTATGGTGTAGGGTTGTGTGGTTGTTGCAACACCAGTTCATGACATCCCCTAGGAAGGTGATACATAATAACCTCTCTTTATTCGTGGAGTCAAGGATATTTCATTTAAAAATTCTAAAATCAAGCTTGTTGTTGTTTTGCTAAGATATGCGTAGAGCGTATCTGCATTAGTGCACACCGTGCTGTTCCTCGTCCGGTATGCGCTGTGTAGCCACGTCTGCAGGTTACTGGGTGGGCGTGGCTGCTGGAGTGGTATGCGGTAAATAAAGTGCACTGTCTCCTCGTAGTGCAGCTGCAGATACAGTTACCGGTAGTAAACACTGGCGTGGGTTCTGTAGAGCTGTTCGCCTGCGGCAACTAGGTACATATGCAGCAAGAGGATTGCCGTGCTGCTGGCCATCGTTGTCATTGTCTGCCATTTTTACCTGTAACAAAACTACCTTATGTTAATCTCTGGTGGCGAGTTTAATGTTTCTAGTGTTTATTGTCTCTATTCTGGTTTTGCCACATTTGCAAACTTCAATTGAAATTGTGGATGGCTCTAGTATGTGGTGGAGTCGGTATGGGCCGTGATATTTAAACGTGAGAGCCTTTTGTCAGGCTTGATTTTTAACCCATACCCACTGCCCGATTTTAATGGTACTGGCTCTAACTTTTGTGTCGAATAAATGTTTTTGTTTTGGCTGTCAAGCAATTAAGTTTATTTTAGCCAGTTCTCAATTATGGTTTAATTGTTCACACAAATTGTCACTTCTTTCCGAGTATTTGTGTGTAATTATACATCCATATAAAGGTTGTACAGCCTCTACCCCGTGAAGGAGGTAAAAGGGACTAAATTTAGTGTTTTGGTTGACATTTGAGTTATAGTTGAAAATTATGTATGATACGTATTCGTCCGAGTTTGCAGGGTCCTCATTAGTGCACACCATTAATTTCTGAGAAAGTAGTTTATTAACTTGTTCGGTAAGCCCGTTGCAAGCGGGATTGTACGCTGTGGTTTGAAATTTTTTAATTTGTAACGTTTTTGAGAGTTCACTCATTAGCTCATTATTGAATGACATTTATCTGTTAGAATAGTTTTCATTGATTTGGCCACGGCCACTCTTCAGCTTCAGGAATTTCACAATTGCAAATCTGGAATAATCATCAATAAAACTCATCATATACTATGCACCGCCATTTGATTTTGTTGGAGAAGACTTTGTCACTCTGAACTAGCTCTAATGGTTGGGCAGTCTTATGCTCACTTACCCTGAACACAAACAGAAACAGAACAGTCACTCTGATAATCTACACCATCGAGGCCAGGGATCCTTTTCATAGCATGTGCATGGCCAAATCGTAGGTGCCACACACTGGCAGCCTTTAATGCGACAGTTTCATTCTTGACTTCATCTGCATTCTCAGTCTTGTTCTTGGCTTCAGCGACTAAAGTTTCATGCCTTTGTGGTACATTGACATATACAGCACTCTGCAAAACATACTATCCTTCCTTAAGAAAAGCATTAAAAACACATTTGTCTTTCAATACACCAACAGCTTGATCTTTTGTAAAATTTACGTGAATGTCATGAGCAGTTAATTTTGTAACAGAAATGTGGTTAAAATTTAATTCAAGTACATATCATGTTTTCTTCATCTCTAAAGTATTTCCTCCACATGAATTCAATAGTACGAACTTGACGGTACCTATCCCTTCTACCTTAATTTTGCGCTTTCCAAGTGTTACATGTTCTTGACTAGGAGTGAAATCTGTAAACAATTTTCTGCAAGAGGTAATGTGCTTGGTAGCAGCAGTCTAGAAACCACTGCTCACACTTCTTGCAAGCCATCAGTGCAAACACGCTAACACACCCTATTGTTTTCCCTTTCTGAACATGATTTTCACCCTCATCACATATACCCATATTTTCCCCTTTACTATTATTACGCTTCTTGATACAATCTTTGGCCCAGTGTCCAAACTCATTACACTGAAAACATTGGGCTTCAGGGCAAAACTTGCTAATATGTCCAGGCTTCTTGCACTTAAAACAGTTACAATCACTTCCTTTGTTGACCACGTTCTGCGAACTCCTTGCTTCAAAATTCTTTATTGTGAACTGCGCGCTCTTGTTTACTGTAGATGCTAAGGCAACTTGATTGTGTTCTCCGTTGGAAATTGTCTGTTGCCGTCGTCCTTCGTCCAACAGCCTCCCCTTAACCATCCTCGTGAGGCAATCATTTTGTCGTCGAAAATTATCCCGCCTTTAGCCACTTCCTTGTTCAGTCTTTGTATCGATGCAGCATACTCTTGCATTATCATGTCCACTGTCTTGGTAATGAGTGCCATTTCTTTCATGTTTTGGAGTGAATGAAACTTAGTTGATGTTACATGATTTTCCTCCAATATTTCCCAGGCTAGTTTCGCTCTTTCGCAATCTTCGATGTCCAATAAGAAATCGTCCCCCACTGATCGGTAAAGCACAGACAAAGCCTTCAGATTCAATCTTGCTTGATCAATGTTTAGTACTTAGATGTCAACATAACCTGGTTCAATTGCAACCCAGCAGTTTTATATATCATATGCACCTTCACACTGAGTTTCCAGGAGAAATAATTACCAGTTGTTAGTTTTGAAAAATTCGCCAAGTCTCAGTCGTCTTGTACCCTCCGCCATGATGTTTACAATCATGTCAAAACACCTTCACAATTTCCACTCAACGATGTCAATCACTTCCTCAGTCCACTATCACCCTAGGCCCATAACCTGTTGTTTATATTATAAGGCACAGTGGAAATAATACACGATCTGTCTTGCTAAAACTACAATGTACATTCACGAGTGTTGCCATCAACATACTTCATTCGACCATAGACAAAAGGCAACTCTAGTCCATTCCATCGTGTGTGTACGTATGTTCGTATACTTTTGCTACACCTAAAAATAAACATTGAAATGCGATTTCTACTTTTATACCTGTCAAATGTGTTGTTTACTGTTTACGGCTTTTCAAAGAATTATGTCGTATTCCAAAAACCATTCCATATGAATGTTCACAGTTTAGGTCTCTGACATTATTTAGGTCAGCTTTATGACGTTTTAAAAATACCTTAATTGAAGACATTTCTTACGGTTTTTTTACATAAACTTATTTGTTTTCCATGATGTTGCTCAATACGTGTAATGCACGTTAGTATTTTGCCACGACTGTGTTTAACACTGTTACAACTGCGAGGTAAAGGGCTGTACTAGGTGTAATTATCCTTTTGTTATTGATATGTGTTGGGTCATTTCTCGAAAAGGACGGCCTCATTTGGAGTAAATATTAAAACAAAGGAACAAGTGAAAAAGGCATATTAAATTCAAGCACACAACTCGTGTTGCTCATTTTTGTCATACAAACTTTAAAAGATAGCGGTGAACGTGCACACAAATAAGCTTACGATAACTTATTCCGCTCATATTGAAATTTATTGGGCTGGGCTTAGTATTTTCTGTCTTGGATTGTGTCAAATTACGTTACACGACAGTGTTTCAAGCCCCTTAGGGCAAAGGTACAACATAGTGATAAATAAACAGA
This sequence comes from Dryococelus australis, assembly GCA_029891345.1. Classification (NCBI taxonomy): domain Eukaryota; kingdom Metazoa; phylum Arthropoda; class Insecta; order Phasmatodea; family Phasmatidae; genus Dryococelus; species Dryococelus australis. Next base: position 137,978,095 of record CM056997.1, read on the forward strand.
TGTGGATGTAAATAAATTTCATCATAAAAACAGTTCACATTTAAAACTTATAAATAGTGCTAATCAAATATTTGAAATTGTGCATACACAAGGCCAGCGTATCGACCACGATGTACAAAGGCACGCCATTTCACACTCAATGATTAATGAAACACATGTCACAGTATATTTATTACTTCTGTGGAAACACAGATTTATCACATTGTAACTTGCCTAGGTAGGTTTAAAAAAACACGTCTGCAAACGTGATGTATTCATTTGAAGTATTTTTCGGAGTAAAAATAATTTAAGTTTCGTTTGACAAAAAGCAACATGCCATGTCATGGCTCACTAAGCCTGCCAACTTCAGGTAACTGCCCCGCCATCATATCTAAATATATTAAAATACGTATTCAAACATTAAAATCTCTTCAGTTGTAAATTACAAATTTAAAAATTATTATTTTGCTGTAATAAGTATGCAATGTGCTACAATTGAAAACGTGTATAATGTATATCCACTTACTAGCGAACTGAAACATCCCTAGTGTGAAAGAGAAAAAAAGAGAGAGAGTGACAAGCCTCACTCAACAGACACTTGCTTTCTTGCTTGTTAAAACAACACTGTACCCTCACTGCCTACTCTTGATATTTTCCACTGCTATGTTAAACTGTAAAAATGAGTTATGTGGCCATCGGGGATGGCTAAATATTTAAAGAGGCATAGTTTTATTTACAAATAGTACACTAAAAAACTAGTCTAAAATATTTTAATTGTGAACTATTTCTTACCAGACATTGCCAACACGTCTGCTCTCGCTGTTGTTAAGTCATATTTAAAAATAAATATTACAGGTTACAGAAGATATTAAGGTAAAGTTTCATTTATTCAATAATATAGTACTCTGAAGTTAACCACAGTGTTATATATTTGTGAAATACAGGTTATTGAAAAAACAGGTGACGTGTTATGCCTAGTGTGTTTTTTCATAGGTTAATTTTCATAGTCCCTTCCAATTGGGAATGGACTATAGTGATTAGCGTATACGTACTTGCAAGTCAAGTTACCCATACCATACCACACATAACAAAAACAGACAAGCCTAAAACAGTGTACCAACTTATGAAAAATAAACACTGCCACAGTGCAGGCTGTTCAAACATAAAAACTACTTTACTGATGGCATAGCAGCTTACAACATTACTAAGCACACACATTTTGATGATGTGTAAGTTTTCTCAAGAGGAAATCATAGTTTCTGGTCTGAAACACTGAACAAATGTTAGAATATATTAAATTTTTATTGTGAAATGATGTAAATTCTATTACTTAAAATTATGTGTGAATGTTAAGAAAATTAGTGTTTGTGAAATTGCAGTGGGCAGTTTACGTGTGTGTTAATAGTTTTTATCCATTTTACTGATTGACAACTTTAAAGGTTAGCAAGTCTGCAAAAATTCCAGTGATTTTTTTTTTTTTTTTTTTTTTTTTTTTTTTTTTTTTTTTTTTTTTTTTAGGGTCTGCATATATAAAATGAGGTATTTGTGCATTTGTGTGAATTCAATAGCATGTATTTCGAGAAATATTGATAGGCTGAATAAAGTGCTGACCTTGCTTTCTTGCTTGTTTTGTTTCACTGTAATTTAATTCATCTTCGCTGATAGCATATTTTTCTGTGAGCTGTGAAAAATATGGTATTGGAATATTTTGGTCCTAAATATGTCTTGAGAATGTTGAGATTCGGCCCGGATAATGGTAGTGGGGGAATTCCAAAATGGAATTTCAGTGGACATCCTCACAGAGAAAAATTAATGTCCACACCAGGGTTATGACTTCTGAAGAGTATACAAAATAAATTAAAAAAGCTGCTGTGGCCAAAGAATTAAAACATTCAGCGATAAGATCTAGACATGCAAAACTCAGGGTGTTGAAGATAAGAAATGGACAGAGCAATGACAGTTTGGAGATTGTAGATATTGTGGGAAAAGTCTAAGATATCCTTGTGAAAGTAGAAACCTTATAGTCATACAGCAATGGTGGTTATTTTGGTGAGTTTAAAGGTTGACAAAAGCAGTAAACTATAGTTACGTGTGTGTGATTCAGAATGTTTTGAATAGTGAACATGAAGTGATGGCAATGAAGTGTTGATGGACAAAAGGATACTTTGTAACTAATGTCAGTGGTGAATGTGAGAGATATCTTAGGCAGGGGTGCCAGTACCGAGAATTCAACTGGTTGGCAACAGGTTGAAATACATATTCAGCGACTGTTGATGTGTAGGTGATGTAGCTTTAGGATTTGTATCTCAAGGTTCCACTTGTGTGTAAACAATTTTTCCTGTAATTTAAATGCTTAATATGTATTTTTCCCTTTGTCATAGCTTACAAATCTGAATTGCATATGATTATGCCAGAGTATTCTAATTTATTGTATTAAATAATTACTGCTGTCTCATGGTTACCCTCCCATGATCCTAAAAGCAACAGGTTAACTCTTCAGACTGCGTTATGTGTCACTACAGTAATCAAGGCATTAAAGTGCAATGTTTTAAATTTTTGATGGCACTACTCTTGCACTCAGGTTGGTCTATCATGACTACAGCCAGGATTGGCACTAACCTTGAAACAATTTGCACGTACTGCTGCCACCACTCTCTCTCTCTTCTACACTAAGTATTGATACAGACATTAGATCATTTGGTGACATATAGCACCAACATATTTATTTCCACACTATTTCCTATTATTAAATATCACAAATTGGTAGCTAGCCATGGGAATTTCAGCACAATTTTTTCTACGAATTACTTCTACTTTTGCCGTGTATTAAAATTTAAAACAATGGTCGAAAAATTAGAACAAGTGTGTCACACCTGGCTTATGGGGTAATGATGAGAGCCATGGAGCAATTTTAAGACATTAGTAAAGGTTGTTCGCAATAAAGCAAGCACTTTCGAAATCAACCTTAGAATAGTCACTGCTTCTACCTGCATTTATTGTAATGGACACAATGAGTGACATGCACCCGGTGAATTTTGTAACTATGGAGGGTAAGTAGTTCCATTTCTAAACATCAAATTAAAATTGTTAGGTAACCATTTGTAATTAAATAAATTATTTCTTTCGCTTTTTAATGCACGGGACTAATGATTAGCAGATTTGTAAATTATTCACTTTTCTAATAATTTTACAGTTTTACTGGGACCTATAAAATCCTATCTAAATTTAGGCTGGCACCGCGGACAGAAATAAAATTCCAGTGAAATACAGGGTGATTATGAAAGATTGCCCCAACTTTGAAGGTTTATAATATCGAAATCAAACAACCTACAACCGTGCTTGACCAATCAAATGAACCGTGGAAGCGTGAAGTTTACCATATCTTCATAAATGTTCAATGTGTCAACCATGAGCGGCCCGAATGACATCTACGCAATACTCACTCATTCCACACTCGTCAGCATGTTCGGTGTTACGGTTTGGATGGCGTCCGTAATTCTCTTTTTGAGGTAGTCAGTGTTTGCCAGCATTGGTGGATGAAACGCTTCATCCTTTATGTACCCCCATAGAAAAAGGACACACGAGGTAAAGTCCAGGCTTCTTGGGGGTCAGTGATGAGCCTGGTCACCAGCTGCTCCATGACCAATCCAGTGTAGGCGGCAACATCTTATTCAGGTATCCGCGAACAGCTAGGTGCCAATGGGGTTGCGCACCATCCTGCTGGAAAATGAAGTCCCCGCCGCTTCTGACTGAGGAAACAACCACTCTGCAAGCATGTCCAAATAAGGAATTCCAGTAACAGTGGACTCGTGGGAAAAAAAACGGGCTGAAAAGTGTCTTTGGATACAGTATAAAACACGTTCACTTTGGGGAAAGTGATGTTCCTGCAAATGGTAAGGTGAACCGGTACAATGTGCGAATATGGGGTCAGGAGCATCCATATGAAACCACCGAACACGAGCGTGCTTCCCCCAGAGTGAATGTGTTTTGCACTATACCCAAAGACACGGTTTTTGGTCCCGTTTTTTTTTTTTTCACGAGTCCTTTGTTACTGGAATCCCTTATTTGGACATGCTTACAGAGTGGTTGTTTCCTCAGAAGAGGCGGCGGGGGACTATATTTTCCAGCCGCCCGTAGTCACATTGAACATTTATGAAAATACGGTAAACAAACTTCACGCTTCCATGGTTCATTTGATTGGTCAACAAAGGATGTAGATTATTTGGTTTTGATATTATAGACCTTCAAAGTTACTCACCCTGTGTTATCCCGACCACACCCATTCTGTATACTGGAGGAGACCTAGTGGCATTTCAAAGAACTTTTTACCAAATCTGTCACATTAGTTTACAGGTTTTTTCCAAACAGGCACTACCATTGTTACGCCTTCTCCCCTCCAGTTTTCTTTTATTTTTCACTCTTTCTTTCATGTCCTTTCACAAAGGAGGTGGGAAAGAAAGCGACATATGGAGTAGGACGCAACACGCTGTTGCCAGATGTAAATAACGTAAAACAAGTTTTACGAATGTGCTCGTGTCTTCCATTTGTTGTAAAAATGCTGAAGTTCCGTAAAGGTTTTACTATATTTAGAAAATGAATAAAACAATCTAGGTCTATGCGTTCTCACCATAAAGGTAGAGAAGTTAAAGTGCAGAATACCCTAGAAAATTTGTCCAATTAATAAATACAAAGCGAACATTCTTCCTAATTATTGGACGACACCTGCCAATAGTGAGTGTGAATGTGTGTTTGTGTCCCTTTCTGTATGTGTATGTCAGTGTATGACTACATATGCATGTGTGTGACAGTATATACTGGTATGCATGGATACCTATGTATGCTGTAACACACGAGTTTCCAAACTTTTTAAATATTTAATTTGCATTTGTATTATACACACAATAATTTTATGGTTTTTCTTGATTTTTTTATTTTATTTTTGTGAGATGGCAATATTTATTCCCTTTTATATATGAGAGCAGTGGGAGAAGTGAGTAAAATATTAACACATACAGCGAAACCTTGTTCTTGAGATCCCGTTCCCGTTTAGTTTTCCCATATCAGTTTTTTTTTTTTTTAACAGTAGTGACAAATAGCCTATATAAACAATGTTAAAAAAAAACTTGCATGCTACGACCCTTAAACCATATTTACCCCTATCCATCGAACAGATATTCTGTCTGAAAATCAAAATATATTTGGACCAATAGTTCAGCTACGAAATACAATGGATTTTCAGTGTTTCATTCCAGTTATTTACATTTTACCTATTTGTTTGGTATGTCAAAGATTACGCATATCATTAGTTTTTTAATGCAGTGTGAATGCAAAACACCACGGAAAATTTATAACTGGTGCTATTGATAGTATGTTTACATTCCGCAACAGTATTTCTTTTTCCAACGTCTCTACTGCATTCATAGCTTGGCGACTATGAGAAGCCATCTCATAAACTTATTCTTCTTACATGTTTTCTGCACTAATCACACTCTCTCTTGTTCTGTATCCAACAATCTATGGCTTTGTTGTTGTAAGCAGAATTTGAAATGATGTTATAGCTGTGATGGTATGTAATATAATGGGCGTGATTTTTATCAGAAACTATCTGCTGCATGTTTGGTTAGATTTGTAAATGTTTGGAAAATACTTGGCCAGTAATGACTGGTAAAAATTGTTGCAAATAAATCAGTTGTGGTAATTTTTACTGAGTGTTTGAGAATGGTTCGGCCGATGAAGGAACACAACGAAAAATATGAATACAAAAAAAATTTTATTTAGCTCAGTTCCAATCATTGAAGTTTTAATTTAAAATTAATATTTAATTATAAATTGACTTGAATAAGTGGTTTTAATGACATCTTTTGGCTGCTGGTTTAAACAAATATGCATTTTAAGGTTATGTATAATATTTCTCAGGCCTAAAATCCAAGTCTGCATCCTTAGTTTTCCTACATGCCTGAATTTTTCTTGTTGGTCCACTGAAAAACGATTAATCGAGATTTCACTGTACATTGTATGAAAATGATAAGATTCTGGACTTACAAACTTTGCCATGCTTAACAATTGAAATAACCAAAACAATATATGAAGATCCTATCTTGCCGGGCCACATGAGTAACCTCTGTATCTCATAATAATGCTGCCAAATCACACCCATATAATCTTGTCTGCTATTTCATATTATGAATTTGTTTGCAGTCATGCTGCTTACTCTTAGTTTATTGTTTATCTTGAATACAATTTGGTTATTTGGTACAATACTGTTGCACATGGAACACAGTAATGAAATAAAAATCACCTCGGTGTGTAATGTAAATAAATTTGGGTAACAGGCTTAAATTATACAAATTATAAATAAGTACATTTATAAAATGTATTGATAAAAAATGTTAACTGGTATGATAAGTTGTCGATTCAAAGTGACATGAAAAATTTTCTTTTTCTATTTGTAAATTGGCATTTACCTATAGGTCGTTCATGGTAAAGTGAGCACTTTTGAAGCCCTAGTTACTTTTTTCTTTCAATCAATTTATATCCTTCCACCACTTGTTAATGTAAACCCTGTCATGTGGGTAATAAACACAGTGTATAGATTCACTATACCCAAAATTAGAAGTCCGGGGCCACAATGAAATGTATTTATTGGTTCTTATGTCAGATGAAACAGCTTCAAAAAGTGCTCACTTTACTGTGAACGGCCTATAATGATTTGCGTTAAGGTTGTAGTAAATATTGTATATAATATTAGGTTAAGCTAAAATAACTGGTTTTATCATGAAAATTCCAAAAACTGGCAAAAATTCGTGTATTTTTTTTTCCAAATAAACTTAATAAAATAGAGTTGTATTTTATTCGAGTCTGTTTTATACACGTGATCCAGTTATTATAATTCTTTGGTAAATTTTTAAGAGACTATGTACTCATCAGTTGATTTTTATTGGAGACATTAAACTGATTATACATTTATTACTAAACACCATACTTAGAACACACTCAAGAAATCTCTCTACTCTCTATCCTTGCATGTCCTTCACTATGTGTATCTACCTTTATGTAAAGAAGAAAACTAGTTTTGTGGGTGTAACATCAATATGTGTGCAAATATGAAGAAAATCATAATTTATTTAAGTAATTATTATCAAAACCATAGTCTCATCACGGTTATTGTGATCATTTTAAGCAATCTGCATATTTTGATTGTTGACATACTGTATGTACACGTGCGCATATGCATTGTTAGTACACATAGTGCATGTAGGTCACATGGTTAGTTTATAATAATTAGGGGTGGAAAGATCTACAATGCATCAAAGACTGAAAGCAGAATTAGTAGCACGGCTTCAGGAAAATTTGACCCATGAACTGCAAAAGTCTTTCTTTGCTGCAATCCGTCGCCCAGAAGAGCCATTGAACCCTCTCCATCTGTGCTTCCTTCTCGCACTCTTGCAGTACTGCGTTCAAACTTTGCGACATCACACATCTTCTACCCCCCTCCCCCTTATACTCATCTGAGCTAAATTACTCTACCCCCCTCCCCCTTATACTCATCTGAGCTAAATTACAGTGTGGAACTTGCCTCACCACAACCCCTATGACTTTTTTTGTGCAACGTCCAGTGTCCCAGAGTTCTGGTAGTTTTAAATATTGCCGCAAGGTAGCATTACTTCCTTGGCACTATAAACTGTATCAGATGTGACAAACAATAAATGAATATATTGAATGTTAATAAACAGTGTTATGTAAACAAAATGTGACTTGACTGGTACTCTGTAAAACATTTATACTATGCAATGTTATATTTGATTTTTATCATCATTATATTTATTATAGAACTATCAATTTTTCTATAATATTCAGTAATTTTTGTTATCAAAGCCCAAAATAGGTTATTAAATCTTATTAAAATATATATTTTTTTTACATAATCACTAATAAAATGATTTCAGAAGCCTTACAGAAGAGTTTCTCACATCAATACAAAAGTAGAAAAAAATGTTTTGGTTGAGTTTTGTGAACTTCTAAACATCTGCCTTAAGGAGAGGGTGTAGGTGTTAATTTAAGGGAATTTGTAGTGGTTCCAGATGCCGCAGGTTTTGAGGTGCTGCTTAATGCCAGGTGCCATATAATTAGCATGATGCCAAGATATACCCAGGTGATGTCAACTCCTTTTTGATGCTGGATAGTTTATTCAAAACTTTTGAGCAGTTTTGGAACATTTGATTAATTAATTACTGTAACTATCCTGTAGTCCGGGTGCTCTACAAACTTTAGCTAGTTCTGGAGCAATGCAATTTATTTAATCTTATGGTAGGTGGGTGCTTATGGATTTATACTTAATACACATTGTTCAAACCATTCATTTTAAATTTATTTAAATGAAACTGCCTTGCTTTTTCCCTTGATAGGGGAAGTCTTCTTGTGAGCCTCGGCATCTGTCCAGGAATTTTAAAAATTAACACGTTTAGGATGTTAACATGTTCTAATTTGCTGCTAACCTTGCTAGAAATAAGCCAAACATTTTTGTTAAATTACATGCTGTTACAAAATTTTTATCAAATTGCCGGTTATTAGTGAACAGATTATGCTGTACATCTCTGCCTCACTCCTTGGTGGAGTTTAACTGCCTGTCTACCATCCTGCTTATTACTTTTTTTGTTACCCTTGAAATATGTTACAAACTTTGTGGAGTGGAAATCTGATCAATGTATGTTTTAAAGTGGCACCATTACATCAGTAGTTTGGAATTTTAATGTCTTTCCATTTTTGTTTCAGAAACCAAACCTGGCAGACAAAGGTCACGTGATAATGAGTCGCGGTCGCGGCATGGCTTTCCTCACAGAAAATATTGGTGGAATGTCTGTTGGCTCAGGTGACGGCTGGAATGAGGACCCACCACAGTCATTTGGAGGTTCATATGATGATAGTTCTCGCAATGACTGGGACCGTGGAAATGGTCGAGGAGGAAGGGGTGCCCGTGGAGGTGGTAGAGGAGGAAGGGGAGGGCAGAGACGTTTCGATCACAATGAAGATGGTGGAGGGTTCCGCAGGCGAAACGATGATGGAGGTGGATTTAGGAGGCGTAATGACGAAGATGGTGGAGGATTCAGGAGACGTAATGATGAAGACAGTGGTGGCGGAGGATTCAGGAGGCGTAATGATGAAGATGGTGGTCGCGGAGGATTCAGGAAGCGTAATGATGAAGATGGTGGTGGGGGAGGATTCAGGAGGCATAATGACGAAGATGGCGGTGGCGGAGGATTCAGGAGACGGAATGACGAAGATGGTGGTGGCGGAGGATTCAGGAGGCGGAATGACGAAAATAGCGGTGGCGGAGGATTCAGGAGGCGGAATGACGAAAATAGCGGTGGCGGAGGATTCAGGAGGCGGAATGACGAAGATGGTGACAAGAAAGGCCCTAGAGATGATGAAGGTAGGCTTAGTAAAAAAAATTTAGGTTTAATTAGAATATTATTATTTCTACTATGTACTGCATAGTAGTATCAAATTTATACAAGTCCTACCTTAAAAAATATTCCATATAAGAAAATAAAAATTTGCCAAAAATACATACGAACAATTCTTTAACCTCTATATGCCTACACATATTCATGAGCATTATGAAAAAAAAAAACCTATTTAGTATACTTCGGTGAGTACAGTTGATACTTATGCTTTTTTTTATTATAATAGAGTTTGGCAAAAACTGACTTTTTCTAGCATTATTTACATAGGAATTTTGTCAAGACCACAAAGTGCTATGTGGACACTGACTTTTTTGGTCCAAACGTGCTCGCTGATTTCAGTTTTCACTGTTCAGCCAAGTTAACATACTGCTCAAAATCTATAAAAGGCAGATTTTGTCATAGATGGTGCAAAACACAGTAGTGCACACATGTAACTTACGTGCAACCGCATCCCTTGTGCAGTCATTATTTAAAACAATTTATGCATAATCAATTTTGACCATAGCAAATTTTTTTAATAGTAATTACAATGCACTGTATGTTTTATTGCTAGGAAAAACATACCGACCCATGTGCAGTAAGCAGATTCATGAGAACGGAGAATAGCAGATGGGCAACACTACTAGATACTAGAAGTGGGCCAGGACAATGGCTTCAGGCTGTCCTCTCACATTGTTTTTTCCCCCCTCTTGCTGAAGAATGCGGCAGATAGGGCACAACTAAAGCCTCCTTAAAAGTTATGATTCAATAAATAACTCTTGCGGTTACAAAGCTCTTTCCAGGATTGTTGCTGCTCCCTGTATGCTATTCACATGCTGCATTGGCACTTAACCTGTACGTAATTAACATTTGGCAACTTTTTGTACAAACTAGCATAGTCATTAAGATAAAATAGTCGGCCCGTAGCACAATTAGTCCTTTGCAAAAGTCTTTATTTGGAACTATTATTAGGATCCCACTTCTACGGTAAATAAGATGAACTGATTGTCGTTAAAATCTCACCATTTCTTCAAAAAAAATTTCATTTTATTAAATATGATTTATAGCAAAAAAAAATTAACTATTATTATTAGAATAATAATCTGATTTTGTAATGTTTTCACTCAAACTAAATGAAATTTATTTGTTTTAATCACTACATATTTAAGTGGAAAACATTAAAAAATATTGAACAATAAGGATGAAAGAACAACCTTATGACAACACACTTGTCATGTAACGCACATTGTTACACCACACTCATTTTTCTGTGATAAATCTTGTCCTTTATCGAGACATTTAAAATTGCCCTAGCATTAAGAGTTGTAAAATATTTTTCATCGCTCATATAGAGCTTTTGTTTATAACAATATTTTAATTAAACCCTGTTCAGTGTAATATTTATGCATCCAACATGAATCCACAACAAAATACTAGAAAATATTTTGTTATTGACAAAATAAAACTTTACATATTAAACATGTTTTACAAAGAAGTGGCAGAAACCTTTTTTTTTTTGTTTTCTTGGCAATAAGAAAATTACACATTTGCTTCCAATGCAGTTGTCTTATTATTTTGTCCTCCAATATCACTAAATCATTGTGCATACAGCATGGCAGTGTTTAAGCACATTTCTTTACCCGACTACTCAATATTTATACTGTGGTTTTGCACTTTGTCAGTTTACAAAACAAAAAAAGAAAAAAAATTATTCACTTTCAAACTCTTGGGCACAATCTAAAACGAACTGTTTTCGGCATTCGTAACCAGTTTTGCAGGTAAGCAGCGGACTACAATCTTCACCCTCACTCAATAGTAGCAAATGCTGTACCAGTATTTGTTACGAACCTAACTACAAAGCACGGAAGATGAGTAAAGTCGGCAGTGTTTACAAATACTGTGCAAATGGTTGTGTGTGTTTATATATATTAAAAAAACCTAATGTATGTTATATATACATACTACTATTTACTTTTGTCACATCAACATTTTTGATGGACGTTAGCTTGTAAATAATACACACAGGGTGATTCTGCCTGTGAATGAGCACCATAGCATTTTGGCTCTATATATGTTGAATTATAAGTGCAATGATAATCTTACAACCTTGCTGCCAAATGATTTATGAATCGTTCTGGGGACATAAAATATTGAAATTTTTTTTTTTGTGACACTAAATAACGTAATCACAACACAAATAGTTTTTTATCCACAAGTATGTGAAGTCAATGAGTGATAATGCTGTATAACAAATGGAAAATTGTAAAACATAATATTTGTAGGAGTTGTTATGGTAAAAGAGGCGCACAAAGTTACACACAAACAAGAAATTTCATTAATGTTTTGTGAATATAAGAATTATTGCAGAATTTTGTGAATAAACAATATTTCACATTATTTTGTGGTTCACAAAAATTTCTAGGCCCCCTCTATTATATAGCTGCTTTGCTTTTCAATTTATGCAACACAGTGAATCACTAAAGAAACTGACTTATCATGAATCATGTTGATGTCGGCTAAGAGCCAGCGGCAATCAGACCGACCATGACTGCATTCACCGCTGACATAACACGTGTTCAGTACCGCTGCCATCAGAGAAACGTCAATGCAAGCACACCGGATGTGACGGGGCGGGAAAAATTATTCACGTATCAGCAGTGTAAACAAAACTTTCACCTCGGATGCATAGGGCTGGAGGAGTATGTGACCTTCCATGGCGGGATCATAAACTGTGCCGAGTGCTGGATTAAGAACTGTGTAGGAAACACGCCACTGGCAACGCCAGAAAAACAAACCCACGCCGCCGCCAGTTGTAGTTACATACACGCCACAAGGTTTGACCGGGCCATATGAAAATGTATTTCTGCCCACTTTTGTGGGTCACGACTCCGAAGACCCAGGTACTTTTCTAGCAGTGTGTGAGGGAAAACTACACACACAGTGTGCATTACGACGACTGGATTGAAGTCACCGCCAACCACCTTATGGGCACAGCCGCCACGTGGTGGAACCTCATTCGCGACTACAGTGTGACATGGGAGGAGTTTTGCGAAAGATTGCTAGGCAGGTTTGACACTGTTGGCGATGCCATACAATCCTAGGCCCGACTGTACCATGAACAGCAGAAGGAAAGAGAGGGTATCAAAGAGTTTATTCAGAGAAAATTGGGACTGTATAAGCATTTGAATCCAGGGCAGCCAACCAACAGCATGCTGGAAATAGTAGTAGCCTTGTCAACACCAGACATTAGGTCGTACTTGCGTGGAGTCAACCGGCAAAGTGTTGAACAGTTTACGCGGGAAGCAAGTGTATATGAAAGGGATATACAGATGGGACAGAGATACCAGTTGCCGGGACAACACCGTGAACCACCACCATTTACAACCCCGCGATAGTTATTGTCATGGGACCGCCACCGCAGTTAACGCAGATAATGCAATTTCTGTCGGAGCGAGAAGTTTGCTCACTATGAGTGCAAAAGTGTACCAAGTAAGTGGTAGTACTGTACACACGTTATGTGCGAACTTTGAGTTAGAGGGAAAAGATGTCATTGTCATTGTAGACAATGTTGTGAGACAAGTTTGTACATGAGGGACTGATTCAGGCAATTGCCACCTGAGTGCCACCACGTTGCTTGTAATTTGCCACCACACACCAACAGGGTGAGGTTACCAGTGTTATGTACGTGACTGTAGTGATACGGAACTTACGTACCAAGTGCAACGTGTACATTGTGCCGGACTTATGCGAAGAAATGATTCTCGGTTTACCATGGCTAATTGACAACCAAGCAGTCATCGAGCCGCACCTCGACAGTCTTCTCGTGGGACACGTGGGAGGTAGCCGTTGTACGCCATGGGAGCCACGCCGCCGACAATTGCTGCCATGCAGCTGGAGCAGTTTGTGCACGAGTTGCCGGTGCAGTACCAATGAAGGCTACAACATCTGCCGGACCAGTATGCTGGTGTGTTCCACACCGGGAAGCTGCAGCGCACTGACGTCACTGAGCACGCCATCATCACGACACAAAAGGATCCGGTCTACTCAGAGCCATGAGATAGAGGTATCTTCTTCAGAAACGTGATAAACCAGCAGGTATGTTAAATGTTGAGTGACAATGTTATCGAACCTATGCAAAGTCTCTATTACTCAAGCATTACACTAGCTCCTAAAATGGCAAGTGGAGGTTTTGCGTGAACTTTAGCCCGTTATATAAGATCACAGTAAATATGCCACCACGCGTAATATCAAGGACACTTTTTCAACACTAGGGCCTGCTGTCGTATTTACCTCACTAGATCTAAAGTCTGGATATTGGAGAGTGCCTATCCATCCCTCAAGACCATAAGAAGACTGCCTTCACTGCACTTGAAAGGTGATTATTTCAGTTTGTCAGCTTGCAGTTGGGTTTAAAATGTGCTTCCGCTACTTTCGAAACCTTATGGTCATCTTAGATGGATACATAGGAGACTTTGTGATGGCGTACCTTGATGTGTTAGTGTGGTCAAGTAGTTTGGAGGAACACCTACACCATCTAAGCCTTGTGTTAGAAAGGTTAGAGCATAACAAACTGATATGTAAAATTGGCAATGTAAGTTGGGCATGAGTAAGATGGAATTTCTAGGGCATTATGTCTCCGGGGACAGACGCAAACCCGAAACACAACACATCCAGCAAATACAGGAAAAACCAACCCCCAGATTGCGAAAACAGGTGCGAAAATTTTTTGGTTTAATCAATTGGTTGTGGGAATTCATCCCTCATTTTTCTGCTATTACCGTACTACTCGAAGAACTGTTATCGGAAAAGCGTAAATTTGGATGGCCACCCCAAGCAGACCAAGCATTCCAAGAGATCAAACTTACTTTTCTAAACTGTCAGCCGCTAGCCAGATTTAACTCGAACTTCTGGTTACCGTATAGATTAATGCTGGTCAGGAAAGTATTAAAGCGGTGCTTTACCAGACAGGCAAACAGGGACAGAAACACATAATTAACTACCACAGTGCAAAATTTGATAACGTAGATAGGAAGTATCACGTGAATGAGGAGGAGTGTTTGGCGATCGTATTTGCACTGCACATATACAGACCATACTTGCTAGGCCGAAAATTCATGTTGAAGACAGATAACGGATGTTTAGTTTGGTTGAAAGGAATGCACAACGGTAAACGTAAACTCACCCGCTGGACCTTGTTGCTGCAGGAATTCTACTTCCCGGTAGAGCACGTGGTAGGAGAAACTGAGTTAGCGGATCCATTGTCGAGGAATCCCTGTCCACAAATAATGGTAATACACAGAGTGGGAAGAGGCACTACTACTCTGCCATACCACCCCGGTAATGGATCACCGCCGCCACTCGTACTGCAAAACATTGTTGCCAAGTGTCAGAGTGAACATGTATCACTAAAAGTCCATGACGTCTTGAGAAAAGTACATGTTGTGCAAGAAAATTCCCCTGATGCACAACACTGGCAACACTGCGCTGACAGGTTTTTCAAACACTGGAGGGTAGTAAACTGAGAAATTCTGGTTCGCCTGCCCAGAAGTTCAGGAAATGGACATTCGTACATGGAAACACGTGAGCTAGTCATGGAATAGACACCACAGTCTAGAACACGGACACCTGGGTGCAAAAACATTTTCATTAGCCAGATGTGCAAAGAGACATGCGCCAATACATCTAGAATTGCGTTATTTGTAACACTAGGAAGCTGCGGAGAACAGATGTCAATGCACCACAGCAACTTCGCCAACTGAGCCTTTTAAAACTGTTGCTCTAGATATCATGGGCCTGTACCCCCGCACCAAAAGTGGGAAACGTTTCCTAGTTCTAACAGACTTGTTTACTAGATGGACAGAGGCTTTCCCTGTCAGCAATGTGTCTCATATCCTGCAAAGTGAGTTCTAGGTGGGGATACCCCGAGTATTTGCTAACTGATAACGGCACCCAGTTTGTGGGAAAGAAGTGGAGGCAATACTGTACCGCACTGGGAACCGAATACTGCACCACCCCGGCCTTGCCACCCTAGGGCAAACGCAACCGAACGCCGGATCCAGGATGTAAAGATACTGTTGAGAGTCCGGTTAGGAGCCGACCATACAAGGTGGGTGGAACTCATTCCAGGGGTGATGTTTTGTATAAAGAACAGTGTGTATGCAGCAACCTGGAAGACACCCGCCGAAATGGTACAAGGCCGCAAATTGCGTACGTCAGGGGAACCCCATGAAAACCCGCCAGTACCGCCAGAAGAAATTGTAATTCACAAACAGATACATGAGCAGGCACTGAAAAATCATGAAAGGTATTGTGCCACGTTGGTACCAAAGTGTAGAAAGCAACCACCCAAATTAACACCTGGAATGTTTGTGTATATGAGAGAAACCCGTTGTCCGCAAGGATGAAAAACCATTTTGCAGGGCTGGCACCCAGATGGATTGGGTCAGTGAGAGTAACGGAGAAATTGGGAAACTCCACTTTTCCGGTAAAGCTGGGACCGAGATGTGTGATGAAACAACACAGCGATGATCTGCATATCGCCCGCACACCGTTAGGAAAGAGAGGTAAGGAGACGCCGATAAGTAAAGTATCACTGAGATTGCGGCACAGCATACTAGAAGACACGTGGTGATATAAACATGAGTCTGAATGTAAACACCAGTCCTGCAGCTCTAGGTCCACCAGATTTAAATAACAGTCTGCTTAATGCCACTTCATTCAGGGGTTTTGCACCACCAGAACACTCCACACAAAACAAGGAAGGGAATTACAATAGAAGTGTCCATGCAGATATTAGTACAATAGATAACAGTAATTCACAGTTTAGGGGTTTCCCTTTGTCAGTAAGGCAAAGCTTGGCAGAACAGAGTAACTTCAAGAGGTTTGAAAACACCCGTAGGGAGGTCCGTTGCAACAAAAGTGCTAATGTAAATCTCAGCACAATAAGCTAAAGTGATGCACCGTGTAGAGGGTTTTCTGTACCTGTAGGGTAAAGCATCACTGAACAGGATAGTTTTAGTGGGTTTGAGGAGAACAATAGGGAGGCGTGTGAGATGCAAAGTGAAAAGTGTCATGTGAACAAACCACGTCACGCCAATCGCAAGAGGAGAAGCGAGCTGTCGCAGAACCCCAACAACATGGTTCCAGCCAACACCCCACCCCCTACAAACGTCGCAGAGTACGTGTACCTCCAAGGCCATGCCTCATTGGTCCTCGACCGGTGGTCCTGGTTCAGACCTGGGCAGAGCCCAGCAGAGTAGGGTTGAGCTGCTCGCGCCATATTGGCCTTCGAGGGAAGGGTCGTTTGATGCCAGCTAAGAGCCAGCGGTAGTCAGACCATGACGGTGCTCAATGCTGACATAACACTTGGTGGTAAACACGTGTTCAGTACCGCTGCACTGACTTTCCCAAAACAGGATAATTTGTTTCAGAGCTATGTATTTCTTTTTCAGGGTCAAAATATGTTTGCAAAGTGTAATATGATTGTTTTCAGAGTTTCAGGTAATATTGTAATATTCAAATTCAAAGTTTGTGCGGCACCGAGGAATAGGATGATGATATCAAGGCTAAGAAGTCTTTCAATAACATTGAAATAATAACAAAAATTCAGCATTAATATTCTATTTGTGAAAATGTATTAAAATGCTTTCTGTGCCATTTAAATTCAAAATTAATATTTTTGCTCGGCGTGCATAGCACTTCCGCTGTTGTGAACCCCATAGGCAGCCATGGTAGGTCCACACAACCCCGCCTCTGTGCAGTCGTTCTAGAAGAGCTGGCGAGGTAAGATGCTGTCATGTACGCACTTCGTACTTTTGCACTGATGTAGATTTCCATAGTTTTCACTTTAGTATACCTGTTAACCCTTGTTTCGCGTATGTTTTGCCAGACATCTGCATCATAATGCTATCCGTTTAACTGGAATTATTTTGCAGCCATTTTGCCTTTTTTGAACTGAAGCAAAATGAGAGTAGATAATATTGGAGAGGCCATGCAGCCCGTGCAACTTGTGTATCAGGTGCCATCCGCCCATGTGTAGGGTTTTTCATTGTAATTTTTGCATAATTGCAGCCAGCAATCGTAAGGATATTATTTGTGGGTAATTATTTTCAGGGTTTTGTCATGTTTGTGTTACGGTCACGTGGTTAGCTACCAAGTCCGTATCCGCTCCATCACTTCGTTTAGAGGGCTAATCGTGTTCCATCTTGTGCGCCTTAATTAATCTCAGGGTAATATGTATTCTTTTCATTCAGGGTTCATGTATATTTATGTTTGATGCTTTGTATGTATCACCACGTTGTCATTTCACGTGATTGTATTTTTCTGTTATCTGGTTTCTGGTAAGCTTTTGTATGCTCACATATTGGAGAGAATATTTTCCTAACGCTGTTATAATTTTGGCCGGAAATAATTTTAACGCAAATTTATGCATTTTCCATTTGTACATGTCGCCTACTAAGAACTTCATCCAGCGGCATCCGTGCCATCTGATAGTGTTTTCACGTATCTGCATGTTTATTCTGCCTGTTCATATCGTGCCCATATTCATCAATTGATATTTCTCTAATTTTGTACGGCGATATTTTCTGTTCTAACCCGCTATGTGTGTATTGACAGTCACCACACACCACTTGGTTCGAGGACGAGTTGCGACGAGTAGGCATTAGTGACCAAGTTATATGCACGTTGTAGTGCTCATGTTCATGCTCAGTGTCCCATCTCTGAGCAAAATCTATAATCCATCACAGCAGCTGTAGACCCCTTGCCTTGTGAAGGCTGTGTTGTCATGCACCACGGAGGATCACCCATCTAGGAGTGTGCAAGTTAAGTAGCGTGCTGGGGGAATCGCCCACAGGAACTGGCTAGTCACGTCTTCAGCAGGTGCCCTTGTCTTTGTTCTATTTTCTAATTCAAGATCCTATCTGTCAATGTAGGACTTGCAAATTAGTAGTAGTGATGTTGGCTGTCATGCCTGCACTAAAGGATGAGGCTTTTGCAAATACCATTGTGCAATGCCTTATTTTAATTGTTGGTGCCAACTGTACATTCCAGTTCATGCCCTAAGTGTTTCCTCCTTGGAGAAAATAAAACCTACCTCTTTCACATGTATTAATTAAAATTCAACACAACCATCATGTTAGGTAGTACTTATACTAAAATGGTTTCATTAAATGCAAAACTGAGAAAATTGGATGTCCAACAGATATTTTAAATAATAGTGTTAAATTTTTTTAATGATTCTTTGGAAAAATTAGTAATAATGTAAACAAAACATGTACGTATGTAGTATAATTTTTGTAGTTTAACTGTCAATAGCGGTTTCATAACCAATTTTTAATTGTCACGTACCTTTGCACACATGCAGATACATTAGACATCAATTGTACCCTGTCAGTTGTATATTTCATTGTGCAATGCTGTTGTTCATATTAAAATAGATTATTATTTTGTGTGTTTTTCTTGTAACAAATGAACATTTCTTTTAAAAAAAATTGTTTAGCCACCACTCTAAAAATAAAATTTGTCTTTATCAAACATGTATTGTTAAAGCCAGATCATTGAATTTTATTCATCAGTGTAGACTTTTTTCCTTGTGAATGTTAAGGATAGCAAAAATTTAGTTAAGTCCATTCACAGTTTTTTCGGACCTTTTGAAATGCCTTTGAAAATCACTGGAGGCATAAAATGTCAGGCTGTTTTTTATTAACTTGTATTCCACAAATATACAATACTGTGATTAACGTTAAAGTACTTTATTCTTGAATAAATGAAACTTTAATTTAATATCTTCTATTACTTGTAATATTTAGTTTGTATGACTTCACTGTGAGTTTTAGCACATGCATCACCTTTTTTTATTGGGGTGATGGGGAGAGTATATTCTTTTAAGAATCAAGAACATATATTGGGGAATTATGGAAACCATTCCACAGGGATGCTGTACCCAATTCTTCAACATTGATCATTCCAAACAATAGCGTCTATCATAGAAATCTGCAGGTGTTACCTTGTATCAAAATTAATTTTGAAATTACTTCTTATGTGCTAAACATTCACAGTATGTTTATTTAATGGTTAAGATAGTAAATTCCAAGATGGCAAATGGTTGTAATTTTTTTCTTAAACGTAGCCCCAAAAATACAGTGATACATATTTTCTGTGATCATGTTTATTGTGTTTTACTGTAACAGGTTTTTTTCTTTTGATGGTCTCAAACTATTGTATATAAACAATGTTTAAAAAACCTGCCTGCTGCGACTCTTAATATGTAAATTTACTGCATCCATCGATAAGATATTCTACCTGAAGCTATGAAATACAGTAGATTTTAGATTATTTGTTCCCGTTATTTTTTACCATATTTCTCATTGGTACATTCGCAAAAGATTGTGCGCTTCATTAGTTTTCGAATGCTATGTGAATGCAAAACAACACAATAACTGGTGCTATCGAAAGTGTTTACGATCCGCAACAGTTTTTTTGTGTTCTATAAACTATCATTCTTCCTGTGTCTACTGCATTTGTAGGTTGGCTACAAAGAGAATGAATCACACAATGATACTATTCAACTATCTATGGACTTGTATTTGTAAACTGAATTTGGAATGAGCCGTGGCTGTATTTTGACAGGCGTGATTATTATTGGAAACTAGTGGCTCAGTATTCGGTTAGAATCATAAATGTTTGAAAAAGACTGGCAAGTAATGATTTGCAAAAATTGTCACAAGTTGGTTGTGGTAATTTTAACAGAAGGATTGATCATGGCAACGCTGACAAAGGAACACTGAATGATAATTATTAACATTAATAAAAATTAAATTTTGCTCAATTTGAAGAATTTTAATTTTTAATTTTAAGTGAATATGTAATCATAAATTGACTTGAAAAAGTTGTTCTTTAGACTTCTTTAGACTATTGATTTAAACAAACATGCATTTTGAGGTTGTATTTTAACATATACTGGCAGTGGTATAAGCTGGCTACAGTAGTTAATGTGGAAAATCGCACTACATAGTTCGTGTTATTGAGACAGTAGTCATAAACTGAGAGGAATGTGTCTCAAAATGCATAAAAGCTATTTCGATGTTAATATCCACATAGTATATTGTTGATAATCGGTATCTGTTTTTTTTTTAAATTCAGGTGATTAGTTTAATTTTTTAACCAGTTAATTGTGACTCACCTGCAGTTACACACATTTACTCATGTACCATTTTCCTGTGCATCTGTCACATGTATATATTAGGGTGACGCATGCTACTCGACTGCTCAGCGAGCATGTGCTCTATTACAAGACTTTGCCCCATCAAGCGATGAAAGCAATTCAGGGCAAGTCATACACCGGCAAGCAATGAATCTTGTGGCTACAGGTTTGATCCATGCATTATGGACAACTACAGACATGTTGATATTAAGTGGAAATTGTATTGCCCACTCATAAACGGACATGTGGAAGCTCGTTTTATCCACCGAGTCACCATCACTGCAGAGAGGAAGAAGCTATTTAGCAGGAATGCTGAGAGAAAAGCACCCTACTGCAGATGTCCCTGCTGCCCGAGCCTCGTGGAGAGGCGGTAAATGTCAACTGCCTCCAGATGGAGATAAGAAATGTGTGGCACGGCCCACTGCTCTTGTTTTAAACAACCCCTGCAATATGAGGCTAGCGATCCCAGTACCCCTGGGGCAGCCACCAAAACTGCAATTTTCCTAATATAAGAAGAAGCGACTCCTCTCTTGCCAGTCTTGGTCGGCCCGCCAACCTGAATGTTGGAGGGTTCTCCTCAGTCTGTGAAAACTCTAAATTTAATTTGGTTAATTTTAATTTGTGGCTCGATAGAAACCTTGCGACCTCTCCAGATCATTCACGAG
Organism: Dryococelus australis; assembly: GCA_029891345.1. Taxonomy (NCBI): domain Eukaryota; kingdom Metazoa; phylum Arthropoda; class Insecta; order Phasmatodea; family Phasmatidae; genus Dryococelus; species Dryococelus australis. The sequence goes on from CM056997.1 coordinate 137,999,385, forward strand.
TGGGCCGAACCTCTTGGGATTCCTGGAGCCTGAATAAAGCTATATACTCCTAGGTGTTTCTGGTGCACCTGAGCCTGCCTAAGAAACGCTCCTATCTAGCCAGTCGCTTTACACGTTCATTACCTTGGTACGTCTGAGTAATACAGAACACAGGAGGGCTTGAGCGCCGCTGCTGGGTTACAAGCGCGCCATCAAAATTAATTAACATTTTCTACAAGCCAATTAGTGTGTTTGTGTCTTTTTATTATTTATTTATTAATCCAATGCACAGAAAAGGAGGTGGATGCAATAGCCGGTTAAGACGTCTAGCCCGACGGGCACTAAAACGTGAGTTGACAGCTCGTCATCGTCCTCCAATCAACATGGTGAACCGAATGCAGCTCGCCCTCTACCAATAGTGAGACTAATTGACCCGGTTAATGAACTACCTCCCATTTCAGGTAGCTGTAGCTCATTCTTAGATTATTTACTAGGGACTTGTAGGCTTTTTTCAGGTGTAGAAAACCTCCGCTATTTGATGCCCCCTGAAAAGCCAGAAGCGAAGCCCTTGCCACAACCGTGCCTCATCAATAATACACCTACAACCTGCCAAGTATGCACCTCCGCAGGAAAGGTATTTAATATTGTCATTCTCCCAAAGCCTGTATGCACACGTAAGTCAGTGACCGCCTCTGCTGATTTTGTCCTCGTGTTTAAACCTACCATGCTAGCCCCATACAAATGCCATAATTGCATTAAGACAGCTCACTAAGTGCTACCTAGAGCATTATTTTGTCCCTGTGCATAAACCTAAGAGGTCAGCTCCATACAAATGCTCTGGTAGCGTTAAGAAAGCTCACTAAGTGCTACCCAGGTATTTATTGGTTCATTCCAAGTCATTAATCAACCATCTGCACTATTTTATTTTATTATTATTTTTAGTGACTGCTGGCATCACGACTCTTGACTTCCTCTACGGTGTGTATGGTCAAGCTCCCTGGAGCAAGACTTTTATGTTCACTCACCCTGGGGTTTGATTCCCCTCCACCTTCTCTCAGCCCATCTAGTCGGTGCCCCACTAGATCCTCCCTATGTACGCAGGTCCCATACCCGCCAGGCAAAACACCCTGGAGGGAATCAGCACTCTCATCTGCCTAGTTTAGCCCCTAATAACTGTTAGGACTAGAGGTGGCAGGAGTGCGTCAATTTGCGCCCCAGCGTGTGGTGTAAGTTACGCACATCCAAATAGGCAAGCCTGAGTGAAAAGTGAGATAGCGTCAAGGATATTTTAGAAAAAAAATACCTTGACAGCATTCCTCAAATTATGCACAGAATGTAGGCAGATGTCTCCTATGGCCTGCGTAAATGCAACAAAGTGTGTGGTGTGAGTTAGAGGTGAGTAGATAAAATTGGTGATGGGTGGAAGTACATCAGCCTAATATGAATGAGAAAAGTAAACAAATATGAATTCTTTGCAATAATACAAATTGCAGAACATTAAATTTTGAAATGGTCACTGTGACAAGAGTTTGCATGATTATGCCATGAGCAAAGGATACTGGACACTTAAAATGTTTGTGGTAGCTGGCCTCTCTTTTGTTTTTATATGACCTCAGAATGTCATGGGTATTTGGAAAATATCTATGTAGGTTGTTGTTAGGTAACACTGATGAACTCTGATTTATTTTTCAAAATTATATTGATAAACCTTAGACTTCTGGGTGGGCACATGTTAATGTATTGCTGTAGGCCATTCACCGTAAAGTGAGCACTTTTTTGAAATCCCTCTCATTTAGAACAACAGTCGGTAAACACACATTATTTTAACCCTAGACATTAAATTTCGAGTGCAGTGGAATACACACACTGGGTGTATTACTTACACTGCAATATTTATTTTAAAACGTGGTTATAGGATAAATCATGGCTGAAAGGAAAAAGTAACTAGGGCCTCAAAAGTGTTCACTTTACTGTGAACGGCATATATATATATATATATATATATATATATATATATATATATATATATATATATATATATATATATATATATATATATATATATATATATACACATATATACACACATATATACACACATATATATATACATATATAATCGTTTGGGTCATGTCAAAGCTCCGATAGACAAAACTGTTACACAACAAACAATTGAAAAATGAATGCCCTAGCGATGAAGTTATGGAAACCGTGAAATAGCAAACATTAAACTTGGGCGGTGAACAAAGACCAACATGACACCTTAAAGGACACACATTAGTCAAGCCGAAAAATAATTTGGAAGGGCAGCCAAATCCAGATTTTGAAATAGACTAGCAGTGCACACCAAAGGTACAACACCACTTGTCACACAAATTATCGCAAACTTAACGTTTCCCACGACTCACGGTTTTCTAAGTGCCCCATCGCTCTGTAGCATGACTAGTAAAACATCAGCTCGAAAACATGGTAGCTGTGTTTGGCCTCAGCTGACCAAAGTGAAGTGCAACTAAGCCATTGGGAAAAGACGTACATTCTGCAGGCATAAGGTAGCGGCGTAACATAGCTGACATCTGAAGCATATAAAGTAGACAGAGCGAGGTTATGCAAGGCCTTAAATAAACAACCACGACAAATAAAAATATATAATGATGCACGAAGGGGAAAGGGGAAGGCAGGGCGGCAGAATAGCATGGTAAAACGAGGGGATCTGAGCCGAGCAAAGAGTATACCACAGCACAGAAGCAGGCGGTGTTAATAAACTTAATGTGACGGCGCTAACGTGGCAGTACATAAAAATATGTAATATATAAAAAAAGAAAAATATATATTATGTGCATGTATATGTACATTTTAAGGATAGTTTTATGTGCACCTTTATAAATGGAGATAAATATATTTCAACATAGGACTATTACGTATATAAAATAATAGTAATTTACACTAAAAATATAAACATATCAACAAATGCCTTTGTGTATATGTACCTTCCCCCCCCCCCCCACCCCACAGTTTCTCTGTGTTCGTACACTTCTGAGACCCTCCAAAAAAGAACTGAACATTTATACCATGAATTGAAGTGGTAACAGAAGGGTATACCAGGCTTGTAACTGGTGCCACCTTCATTTGTACAAAAAATTATAAAAATATTGTATATTATTTATAGCTAAGTGAAATGCCGATTCGGTGATGGCAACATTTCTGGTCTCTCTTGTGGCCCAAATGGGTGCGACATTTCCTTTTTGTCAAACCCACACAGACCTTAAGAAACAAATTTTACAGGTAAAGTGCATGTACTCTCATCGTTGTTGTGATTCCTTCTTTGCAATGACTGCAGCAAAACTGAAAACTTAAATGAGAAAAGTATTTCAAGAAAATTGCTCTACTTACAAAAAATGGTTCATGCGTGCATACACAAAGCTGAAAGAAATGTCTTATTTTTAATGTAAAATCAATATATATCCACAAATGACAACAAAATGATAATGTAAAGGACAAATTATAAAATTAATACTTATAGGCAGTGTTCGATTTTAATGCCTGTCCGCCTGCCAGAGACAGGTAGAAATCAGCTCAGACAGGTGAATGTAATTCACAAGCAAACAGGAGCTCTGGGAGTCTGGGGTTTTGAGTATGCCGTGTAATTTACAGTTACATTAAATTTCAATAACTACAATATTTTTGCGGCCAAAGTGGCAGGTATAACAATTAGTTATGCCTACTCAAGAACACATACTACCTCAAAAGGTAGCAAATTGTCTTGTCAAACATTTATTTAGAAATTTAAACATTGAATTATTCTATAACTGTTGACAATTAATTGTAAATACTTTCTAGTTCTTATTACGGCAAGCATTACCAAATAAAATAATTACTCTTGCATCAAGAAAGAATGTCGGAAAGAAGCACAACTATAGGTCTATAAATAAATAAAAAATAAAAAAATTAACAAAACCAGCTTCAAGATTTTATAGTTTATAGGATGTTGGAACACCTTTGGTGTAGCATTAAACTGTGACGTTTATGTTAACAATAGTAAAACTTAACACTGTAACGTGGGGTGAATAACTACATGAACACAAGTTTAAGGTTAGGCCTAAAATTAACGTATAATTGTTGACGGTAAAATTTGCACTCGTCAAGGCAAATTTAAGAAAGGTTACGTGGCTGGGCATAAATATACATACAGATGTATTTGAGGTTAGGCCTACATTACAAAACAACACAGTAATATACAAACGTGTAAAATTAACATATGATTACTGCCTGCAAAATTTGTACTTGTTATCAAGGCAGATTTAAGAAAGGTTACATGGCTGAGTGCAAATAGATTAGTACACATGTTTGGAGGTTAGGCCTACATTACAAAACAACACAGTGTGAAATTAACGTATAATTATTGACTGCAAAATTTTCACTTACTATCAAGACAGATTTAAAAGAAAGGTTCAACAGATGGACATAGGAGTACATACACATCACTTTTTATATTATTTGTCAAACTTAGGATATAACACGTACTTCGCAAACTCACATGAATATATTGTCACATTTCTGCTGTCGTTCATGTACTTTCATTATTGCTATTTAACTTTCTGTTTATAATATCTTGTTTCCAACTGGTGATTCTTTCTTGTTCTTTTTCAGCGATCTTTATTAACGTACTGGCGATAAGCGGGGAAAACACGTTATAAAAGCTGTTTGGGGAAACACGTTGTAAAAACACATTCACACTTACCTTCGAACAGTTGCATTTGAAATTTTCATAATTTCTGCAATTTGTGGGATGACCTTGCACTGCTTCATCTCTCCTTGACGAATTAAATAATAAATACTTTTGGCAAGATTTATAATGTCTTCCTGATGCTGACTATTCATACATAGTTTGCTGGAACTCATGACTTTACACAAAATCACTGCAACACAAACACTATACGACCTATAATAAAACAATGATTGGAGATATTAAAACACAATAACTTCCAGCTTCGAAATTTGTAGCTTGCCTCGCAACCACTCTACACAAGCGAAGCCAGGGAAAAGCATGAAGGAACCACAACAACGGTCCGTTGGTTTTGACCGTTGCGCCGATCACGTGACACAATATAATTATGAGTTACAGTAAATACGTTACCTTAATGCCAATGATTGTACAAAATAAACTTCAAACAACTAAAGTAACCATAAATTTCAACATTACACTTGCAATAGTGTTATTTCCTAGAATTACTTTTCAAATTTCATTGCCAACTTAACCGGGTGTGTTCATCCCCAGCCTATGCGGTAACACGCGTAGTTATAAATACGTAGTTGATGGCAGTGGTTTTTTTTGAAGGTCGATTTCTAGAGTGCTCATTTTAACGTGAACAGTCTTTAACCAAGGAGGAGTGGAATCTTAGCATTTAGAACGGCTGTTACACACCATGACTTTACACTTACCCACTGTTTACACCTACTTTATTTGGTCCCATTAACTGCTTTAATTCATTAATTTTTCTCTTTTTACATTTTCGTGGATTTTGAACATTTTTGCTGGTTCCTTGGAAAGAGGTTTCGTGTTAATATGTAATTGCCGAATCAGGTGGGTTCTTGCAGTGATTTCTACTCATATTATCGAAAAAGGTACACATACATAAATACATACATACGTTAAAAGCGAAGTAAAATATTTCTCATAAAATTGTATTAAATTGGTTCTTTTTTTAGATTTGTGCTTACTCATTTGTCACTTTGTAGGAGGGGATGAGAAGCCGAAAGAGAGATACGTTCCACCAGAACCTACAGAGGATGAAAGTGAGATCTATGGGTCTGGAATAAGCAGTGGCATAAATTTCGATAATTATGACAGCATCCCTGTAAAGGTTTGTATATAGTTCTTCTGATTGCAGAATGAAAGTCTAGTTAAGATTCTTATTTCTACAATATTTTAGGAAACCCATGTCATGTGTATTGCAGATGTATTTGTTTTCACAGTAGTGTGCATGTGTAAGAGCATGTGTACATGTTTGTGGTGAAAGTATGCCCTTTGGCTTCGTCACTAGGAACAGTTGAAAAAAAATTTCAGTCAAAAATGTTATATAAACTTGGCAAAGATTTTCTGGTATCACAAAATAAAAAATGTAAAAAGTTGCAGTTTGATGTAAGAATGTAGTTTTTGTATAATATTTTGCTTTATCAAGCATATGTGTTTAAAATTATGTAACAAAAATATTGATTAATGAAGTAATTTTCCATAACTGTCACATTACACAAGGATTAAAATTGAAGAAATTAGTAAATGTTGTGTTGTGCAGGTGACAGGAGACAACATTCCACCTCGTATAGACACTTTCCAAGCTGCAAATCTGAGGCAATTTGTAATGGACAATGTGCTGAAGAGTGGTTATATGAAACCCACACCAATACAAAAGCAATCATTACCTATTGTTATGGCAGGAAGGGACTTGATGGCATGTGCCCAGACTGGCTCTGGCAAGACAGTGAGTATTCCTTTAACTCCCAAGTCATCTCAGGAGGTCGGTGCTGGGTTTCACCCAGAACATAACAAAATCAAAACAGATTTGGAACCCTATATAAATGGTAGACTGGAACTCGCTTATTTGTATTTTTTTGAATGCTGTTAAATCTAAGAAATATAACCACTTAAAACAATCAGTTTTTTTTAAGAAAAATTTGTATACAAAATTACTGTATTTTAGAAAAAGTATTACTGTAAATAATACATTAAAATACATTTCTCCTAAATTAGTTTAAATTAAGGAAATTTCTCGAAATACTGTGTATAATTTACTGTAATCAGACACCAAATGCAAGCGGACTTAAAACACCTTCTGAAAATGAAAATAATGATACCGAATGCAAGTCACATTTTGAACGTCCCACACCCACTCGTACCGCGAGATTGCACGGAGAAGTTACAGATTGGGCAGGATGTTCCGGTGGCTGGAGAAGGTGTGGCAGCAGGATTGCCTTTCCGCGCCGCTGCAGCTTCTCCTCTGCAGTTTGGCATGTAAGGGGAGGAAGGAAGGTGAACGGTTGAGAGAGATAGAAAGAAGGGTTAGAGCGAGGACGCTATGTCGACATGCTCGTTGCTATTGGTGACCACTTCCCCTTTCGTCTGTGTGTAGGGGAAGTAACAAGCCAGTCTTGCATGCCGCATCACACCACAATGTCAATAGAAGTGTTGGGAAGACAAGACATTAGACAAAGCACTGCGCCCAGTTATAAACTCTCGCACATGTGGCATATTTCACATCCAGTTACTAGACGTTGGTATAAACAATCAGTTTAAAAACTATAGTGGCTGGAAATATTAAAGGTGACTGGACCCAAAATATACTTTGATCAGCACAAGGTGCGATAAATGATAAAAGGTTATGTTAACATTATTTAAATAGGAATTTTGCAGGGAACCCAAAAATTGTTGGCAAATGCAATTTATTTACTCTTATTTTTCTTTTTTTATGTGCGGCTTATATACACCGAAATACTGTAATGTGTGTGTCAAAAGAAATAACATGATTTCATTGTCTACAACCGATACTAATGTATCAGCATGATACCATACCCGATACAGATAAAAATATAAGATCAAGTATTGGCAGATACAGATACTTGGTATCAGTTTCAGAACAACTTTACTAATGACTGCTACAAACATCAGTCTGCCATTCTGGACATACACAATGTTTCCCAAAACTTAAGCAGCCATCAAGTAAAAACGTAGCTTGCAACACCAACTTGTAATGATGTCGCACAATATGTGAAACTAAATTGAAGACGGGCAGTACCTTAAATTAGTAGTTTCATGCAACCCATGTAATCTCTCCCCAGGTTGCCGTGAATGTCCCTACAATGGTGGTGCGAACAGCAACCTTGTGTAGTACTGGAAATGTTTTTACTCAGTGTTAGATGAATTACAAGCGGTATTCCAGTTGTTTACATTTGACACCTTGGCATAATCTATCATGCTTTCAGTTAGTGTAGAAATGTTGTGTGTGCCATGATCCTAAAACAATTCTTAGGTTTGGCATTCTAAAAATAGTCTAACCACAAACTGAAAATCTCACCTGAGTATTAATAATTCATTTATGGTTGGATCTATTGCTTTCTAGCAAAAAGACCTGAACAAGAACGAGTGTATATTCACAGGAAAGGTAGTTGTCCTCAGGGTTCTATAACAAATAATACCTTTTCTAGCCAGAATTATTTCAAAACTGGAATATACTTAAAAGTACCTAACTATTTGATCAAGCACTACTTAATAAAATGTCTGCTTCAACTTGAACCTGGTATGAACAAATACCGATTTAGAGTAAATGTGCGCTCTACCATCAAGCAATTGACTGGATCAGTTGAAAATATTTTCACCAAAAAACACAAGAAGACGCAATTAACACTAGATCACATGAACTAAAACATTAGTGAAATAATTTGTAGTAAAACTGTCTACAAATTTGACACTCAAGTTTCAGGAATTGACAGAACTCCTTCCATGAAAAACTCCTTTAACACATTTTGGTGCTGAAAATGTCCCTTTATAGACATATAAAGGAATCCTCTCTGTTATTGTACATAAGATATTCACTTATATTAGCAGTATAAAATTTAAAGTACTCCATATTATGTGGCTCTTGAACTAACAATCCTTCTAAAATCTGAATATAAAAATTTTTCAACAAACCGTAAATTTTTCCTTTTTTATTTAACACTAACATTAAATAGAAGTTTTTTTCTTTCAGAAACTTTTTAAAAAACCTTTACGAAACTATGTAACAATTTCACTATATAATTTGACATATGACATTTATAATAATATGCAATTGTAAGTTATGTGTTTTTTACATATTAAATTTGGTTAACATAAAAATGTTTAATAAACTGTAACTATTATGATGGCCACCTCCTGGAAGTGCTCAAAACATATGAAATATAATATCTGTTTGGCTCAATCAAATACGCAGAAAAAAAAAACAGTGCAAGGTTAACATTATAGCCATCTGTATAACATTTCATTACACTCATTCAGCGTCTTCAGAAATTAAATTACCCTATTTCTCCGTTTACCTATAGGCCCTACATTATTTTTATTTTTACAAAAAAAGTTACTACAAAAAGTGGGGTGCAGCTTATATGAGAGATAGTATTGGCATTGAAAAAAAATTCCCCCGAAACATATTTAGAAATTTGTCAACATACAGTACATTTTAATGTTTTAACTTGAAGGAAGGTAGTTAGGGAGAGATTAAGAGGGGTAAAAAAAAAAAACTATCCACTCGTGCAATTATTTGTTTACTCGCATTCAAAAACAAAATTACCTCAAACATGTTAACATTTTACACATCCGGGATGAAGCTCGGCCATAGATGATGTACATGAGAAAATAATTTCTCTGCTTTACAAGACAAAGATATCTTGCGTAGTTCGCTTGTCTGTTGCAGCACTAAAAGTGCTCATTGATAAGATGCCATATTGTGTAACATGTTGCCGTGGTTCTGCTTCGTCGCATTACCATCTGTAGAATAGTAATTGTGCAATGTATATTTGTAAACATTGCAAAATAATACAAATTTTCTGTCAAATATATTTTGTAGGGGAGAAATAATGTCTGAATTTATTATGTTTGTACGGAATCGTGACTTGGCAATATTTACAGGAATATAAAAATTCAGTGCAGCCTTTACAGTAGAATGTATTACGACCGCTGACGGTTCTCGAGAATAGGGTTGAAATTAAGGGGGGGGGGGGGGTCATAATAAAAAATGTGGAAAATTTTGGGCAGATTTTGGCCCACCTCTAACCCCTATGCCTCGAAACTTGCCATTTCTAGCATGAAGTTCATGTTCAATCATGCATCAATCTCTAGTGCATAAAAATCCACTTTTTAAATTAAATTTAAATACTCATGTTTATTTTAATTGTTGAACGTTTCCTGATAAATTTGATACCCAAAAAAGGCATATTGGACCACTCATCGTAAAAAAGGGCGAAACACAGTATGACATGGCCATTGAAAGTGTGTGAAAAAATTAGAATATGTATTATTAAAATGTAACTATACGCTGTTGGAGATGTCTTTTGTTTGAAGCAAAACTCAGCACTTTATTTATTGATAATATATATGATGGTAAATACATTGGATCACTCATGTGTTGGGGCTAGCAGCAAATACATTGCTGTGTACATGTAGCTGCACAAGCGCCTAGATCCTCTGCAGTGCGGCCGGACACAGCGACTCGCGTCTGTCGATCGGTCCTATATTCTCTGGGCTGGGCAGCTGTCTGTCGGTCACTACAAGCTGATCAGTGGCGCAACCGGCCGCTGCCTGCTACAAGATTATTCTGGCAAGCGGGGGCCAGCCGGCCACTGCCAGTGCCTATGTTACTGGGTCAGTTTGGTTCGTAAGTCACCCGGTGTTGATTAAACATGCTGATAGATGTGATTCACGTCACTGTGTTGAATTTATACGAAATCTAGGCAGCATGTTGGCGTCTGCACTGGCATGATGAGGCCCGGCAATGTTTACAGGATTATAAACATTTAGTGCGATCTACTTGAAATATTAATTTTTTTCTTCAAAAACTTTTGACGTGACCTATACATGCACACTGCCTTGCTCGCCAAAATATAGTAACATAAGAACACGTTTTATTTGCTCACACTTACGTATAGGCTATTCACGGTAAAGTGAGAACTTTTGAAAGCTCTCTCATTTGGAATAATAGTCTATAAATACAGTTTATTTTAGCCTTGGGCTTTAACTTCAGTGTGTGGTGAAATATACAGGTGTTCATTACTTAATGACAATATTTATTTTTAAAAGTTAGTTAAATGAAAAAAATTGGCTGAAAAGAAAAAGTAACTAGGGCTTAAAAAGGGCTCACTTTACCGCGAACAGCGTATAACTTTATTCACTTTACACATAAAATTGACTTCACAAGAAAAAAAAAAAACGAATGCTCACAAAAAAAATTAGCATATTATGTAGGCATGGGTGCACATAAACTTTAAAAAATCATTAAAAAAGGGACATTGAATTAAATTTGAAGCTACACATACACTGATTAAGAAACTAGTATGTAATGTGCTGCTGTTTTTACAGAAAAAGAGGAGGGATAATGGAAGTAAAAAAAGACCGGGAGGAGGGTAAGACAGAGAGGGCGGCATGTGACTTGGACAAAGAATCCTCACTGACCCGGCCTGCAGCTCCTCCCCCCCCCCCCCTCCTGCATCTTCAATGGACAATAAATGTGAAGTCTATGGCAGCTTGAGAAATGCACACGACCAGCACGATCACCACCACTAACATCCGTAAAGTCTAGTTTCTCATAGACTGAAAGCCGTGAATAATAGAAACTTGTACCGCGGTTGGAGAAAAGGTCTACAAAAACAAATCTGCGCATAACTGAAACTGCGTTCAAAATACCACGATTGGCAAGGGATTTCTGTATCTGCCTCAAATTCTTTACTTTTTCGACCCAAACTTTTCGCGGTTCCTCGGGATTGGGTCGTAATACATGGTGTCATAATGGAGGGCTTTTACTTTACTTCAAAAATTAATTATCCTTCATTTTTCATTAAAAACTTCTGGTGTGGCCTATAAGCGCCAAAATACAGTATTTGGAACAGCACACTCGACCCCAAGTGCACCACCTCAGGAACGGTCCTTGTATGCTGCCTTAAGGCTGACCAAGTCAGTTCAGGACAAGTCACGCTCTTCAGTTAAGTTGCACCACGACTTGCAAGCGGGATGGGAAACCAACTTAGTGGAAACATATAAGCAAGTGTCTTGACAGGCATGTCAGTCCCTCAATACCAAGGACAGGTCCACCTCAGAGCTGCTGGCAGTGGTCCTCTGAGGGCTGTGGTAGCGGCATATAGAGAACCACGGGCAGGCCAACCCAATAGGCATCTTCTATCCATGTCTGATCGTGGCTACCACAGGGTGTAGTGTCCCTGGAACCTTCCGGGAGGCCAAAACAGAGAAGGGAACGGGGAGTGAAGCTTCACTAAAAGGCAGCTTGTGCTCGTTCTTGTGGTGTCTATTGGCAAAGTGCCTTACTGGACTGGGTGCAGTTCCAGGTAGTTTGGTAGGTAGCGGTAACCTTCCTTTCCTTCAGGTCCTTCCAACCTCGCTTGGTAAATGGCATATGTTCTAAACCTTGACTCGTGAGATAGGAGTAGACGACATGCAGTTCCCTATCTAAGCGTATTCTGCCATCTAGGCACATTGGACTGGCACAGAGTATAACCTTATTCTTTAACGGGCAACACAAATGGTGTGGTGAATGGAAAGCAGGTTTCCTCGGAGGCATCTTAATTGTTTGATGGGTGAACCTATAGAACGGACAGGTTTGACCCAAAACCAACCACACACTCCCTCTGGCAACGCAAACAGTGCGCTGAATAGGTGCAAGCTGGTCTAGCAACTTCTCTCTAGTAGGGGTATGCACCAAACGTGTGGCCACCGAATGGTGTGCGCTTCTTGCGTTGACTGGTTGGCTGTAGAGCTGGTTGTGCCTGATCTAGGTGTTTGCTATACCAAGTGGGGACTTATTGACCCCTTAGAAAGGAGGTGTGTGTGTGTGTTTTCCGGGGTTTTAGAAGTATAGAACTGTGCACTGGAAATAATATTCGGTAGCTGGATAAAACGTGTTAATTCCTAGGAAGAATAGACCTGGTGGTATGTGCTACCTCTTATCAATAAAAAGTTCAACAGATGTTAAATTACTAAATTATGGTTTACAGGTGAAGGTGACCTGTTTCTGAACTACGTAAAGTAGAAAGATTAAGTTGATATGAAAAGAACTCGACTTTAAGGATTTACCACGAACCGAAAGGGCAGTGGTGAGTGTTCATTCCTGAAGGGACAATGGTATTTACGTGTGATTGAGGACTTCTTCGGGGGTTGGCTTCCGAGGATCACTGGAAGGTATTGTTGTCGGCGAGTGTGTAGTCGAGCCTCTTGAAGACCTGGATGGCAGCTCAATGGGCCCCAGCACACGAGGTTGTGTGTGTTGTTGGTTCCTTGGGCACATGGAGTGCAGTGTAGTAGTAGATTCTTGGGGAGGTCCAAGGACCTGTTGGCTGCCTCCGGCACCTTGCGGGTGTGATGGGAGTGTGAACACAAATAAGGGTCATGTATCAATATTTATACTGGCCGGCTTGCCCTTGCCTTGCTTGGGGGGGGGGGGGGGAGGTGCATGATGATGGCGGCCGGGCTGGCTTTTCAGTGAAGGCGGTATTGCATGTGATCTCAACGGTTATACAACCCTCATAGTTCAGCCCCAATTTGTTCAAGAATATAACAAACACATATAACCACATTCACAATTTCATGTCTAATTGTTTAAACATGTAGGTCTAAAATTATATATATATATATATATATATATATATATATATATATATATATATATATAACACACACACACAGTTCCGTCGCTGATAGTTCCAAAATGTAATGGCCAAATTATTTCTAAATTGAAAAAAATTACAAAATTAACTTGATATTTACATAAGGTATTTATAGATTTGATTGTAATGATAATTTATTAAAACTATGAGAAATTATCTTTTTAGTCATTTTAGAAGTGTAAAAGCCCAATATAACGCGGCTTTTGGGAGACATAACCCAGACCCGTTTTATAGCTTTCTGCGCTGTTCCGGGAGTGCCTGAGTACAGTAGCAAAAAAACCTGTGTTTTAATGGGATGTGGCACCTATCTGTCAAACATGGTGCAAGTGTTATTTACCGCCATATCTCGTGAAACGTTCAGCCCCTTGCTATTGGAACTTTTTTTATCTGCACACTGGACTTGACAGCACCCAAGGGAGGGAAACCGAATTAGAGAAACGTGCTGTGATGAAGAGGGTTACATGCATTCAAGCAAGAATTGCTTTAAAAAATGTCACATTTTCCAGGCAATGGATGTGCTTTTCCACCAAGGGTGGTGTTCACTGTGAGTTGGAGAAGTGAGTTCGCCCCCTGCTAGCCCTGGTTGGGAGGAAGTGAGAATTAGAAACAAAGCTCACGTCCAAATAAAACTAAACAGAAGTCGAAGCATGCTTGCTCTGCAGATAGGATCTATCATTGCCTCATGTGTTGTGAAACATGTTGTTTGCTAGTCTGATTTGTATTTTACAAAGGAAGACTAAACCAAAAAAAAATGAATTGTTTGTGGCGTTCAAAGAAAGGCCACTTTTCTGCATTAAGTCTTGTCCACAATAGCTCATCCGCTCTGAATTTCCCCCCCCCCCCCTCAATGTACACCAGCATACCGTATAGCTGGTATGCTGGTGTATATACATTATAATTAGGTATGTCAAAAGTCGATTCATCGATACTGCGATACCCTCCATTACTACAGGTACCAAAGAATCAAGAATTGAACGGTTAATTGTTATAAATCCTAGTCTATTTCACATGAATTATTGAGGTTACATTGCACAGCAACAAATCGTTGGTTTTCCAACTAGGCTGAACCTGTACCAAACTCGCATGTGTTGACCGGAATTAACCATTCAATGATTGTTCAACTATGAAAGAATTAAGATAATGAAGAACCTCGACTATCCGCGATAATGCAGGGGAAGAGATAGTAGTCGGATCTCGCTGTTAAATGTAGTTTTTATTGTGATGGCTGCCATGTGGCAGACTGCTGTTATCAGTATTTGGTTGCCTCACTTCACTCATACGTCGCTCTATGTGTTGTGTGTCTCGGCTTTAGTGTGAAAACTGCACTCTTTATCTTTTTTGTGCACTTTCAGACATGATACAGTACTACGTGTATACTGTTGCAAGAATGTTACAAACGCATGTGGAAATCTACCGCACAATATCTAAATCTGTAAATGTCCTCGTAGACAAAACTTTAAAACAAACGGCCTATCATGTATGAAAGACCATCGCCACACACATGGATACTGTTGTAGATAGCATTTGTTGCACATAAGCGTTGTGATTAGCATTAAGCCGCACGCCAGAAGTCTGCGTCAGTCTGCAACCAGTGATTTGTAGATAAGAACCCACACTAGCAGCAAGCTCCTAGAGTTACGGGTCGCTGATGCGTAACACGCATTGTCTTTTAGTCTGTTGCGCAATACTTATTAGTAGTGGGATCATACGGATCCTGGCATTTTTCGGATTTTTTATTTTGTTTACCTATTATTAGGGACCCCAGAAAATGGTAAACTGCGAAATACCACGAAATTGGACGTTATTTCACAGTTTTTGCTAAATCTGCTTTTTTTTTTTTTTTTTTACAAGGTGCAAAATTTTGCACGAAAAGGGCGTTAACACGAATTTTTACATTCTTCAGAAACTGTAAACAATCATTTACAATTGATTGGGAGTCCACAATCAATTGTGTGTTGACAATAGATTAAACTACCAACACGCCCATTTGATGCTTTTCGTAGTATTTTGTAGTGATTATTTTTGTGCAGAGATGCCGAAAATAGCTACTATTTTTATTGCAAACGTGTAATGAAGTGTGTTGCTACAGCTTTGACATCAAGAATAAAATAATTATGTCCGTTCTGTATCATGCGTGCCGACTGAGTTGTGAAAAAGTACTTGGCTGTTCTAGTTTTTAGGTTAGGTGGAAACTAAAGACTTGAAATGTAATGTAAATAAATTTAATTTTCGTATCGAATTTGTTTGTTGGGTTTCCGGAAAGGAAACGTACACAGTGTTATTATTGAATGATTCTGCAAATAAATTATTTAATGCTTGTAATGAATAAATGTGATTTTAGTGACGTAAACTTGCAAGGATTACAAAAGAAAAACACGTGTTCAAGAGGTGCACATTTTACAAACGGCAAGTTTGCACGTTTTGTAAATAATGTATTTGTTAATCTTTACTATAATTATTAAAATGCAGGTAGCCTGAAAAAGCCATACTTTCAACGCTTAAGTAGTGTGCGAATAATATTTGTTTGTCTATAAAGTAAATTTGAGTGTAAGGTTAACTTCGGCCGAACTGTGTGTGTGTATTGCTGCATCTGTACGCATACGAACAGCGAAGTATATATCTCGTTTTGTTTTCATGAAGTTAAAATTTTCGAAGTTACAATCATTTAAATGTAGTTTCCATATGAGCAATATTTTCCACGGTTCCATCAAAACAATATGCAACTCAAAAAGGCAACTCATCCGTAAGAACCTCAAAACAGCACCATCTCACGATAGATAAACTAAAACCTCCCACTCCCTCACTATTTCCTTCTTTCCCTCAAAATAAAATTAACAGAACTCCAATAAATTACAAAGATAAAACGGTTGGAATGCTCATTACTGGATGGAAGTTAGCTAACATCAGACTTTCAGTGCCTGCCATGACAGGAAACACAAGGAAAGAGCAAAGAGCAAGTGTGCATTGGACTCTCATTTGTTTACAAACATCTTTTTCTTAAGTGAAAAAGAGCTGTGGTGGAAAGATACGTTGTGGCCGTGCTACTGTTCTAGAACTGTCAAAATTCACCCCACAGTTAAGATTTGTTCCTTAATTAATTGTACTACTACTGTTTCTTGTATTTAATAATTACTTTTCTATTTCATATTCAGACACTGAACACGTGAATTAAATTTCTTTCAAAACATTATAAATTGCCAAATTATTTTAATTTTCAGACACAGAAATTTGGTTTATCTTGTAATATGAATGCAAAGAAATTCATTATTGATTTTATTTTTAAATCAAGTTACAGAAATTTTGCATCGTTTTAATTTTAAACACCAAAATTGACACTGCTGTAATTTTTTAATAGGCTACCGAAATTTAACACTGTTTTTATTTTTAAATGCAGAAGTTTAACAAAGTTTCGTTATTTTTTGCACCAAAATCAGGGCATTGTATTTTACCATTTTCTGGGGTCCCTACCGATTACGGTATATTAGATAAAGAACAGTAACATTTTTTTATACCATACATAGTAGAGATTGAAAGCATTTTTTTTTTTTCGTGCATACCTTTACCAAAAAATTAAATTTTTTTTCTAAAAATGGGTAGGGTTAAAGTTTTCAATGTATTGAGGATTTTATTTGCTTAGACGTGAAGAAAATGTCTAGCGATGTGTGGAGTTATTTTTCAGTTGATGTAAATGATGGAAATTACGCATTTTGCAGTTTGTGCTGGGCAAAAATTTCTCATGGTGGGGTTAGTCGCACAAAACCAATGACATGAGAAAACACCAGTAAACACGAGTGCAAGATAATTGCTAATAATGTTTCAGAAGATCTTTTGGGCAAAGATGCTTGCAGCAGCAAGTCATCCAGTGTCCCTGCAACTTATTTGTCCAGTAGAAGCATTTTAATTTAGCAGTGCTAAATGAAAGGGTGCTTTTATTTGTTTCATTACTGAATAGTAGGGTGTGTGCAAATACTGGTTTTAGTGTTTCAAATAGTTTTTGAACTAATGCCAATCTTTTTGAATACTGGTTTTTAGTTTTCAGATTGCAAAGATTGCATAATCTTGCATAAACAGAAATAAAAACCTACTTTTCATTCATAAATAAGTATAAAAAGTTATTATATTTATGTGAAAACCCTGAAGAGTCTTAAAAACCAACATGTGTTACTTTGACTGTGTTCCATAACCTCCACAATGCAAAATATGTGTAACGAAGTAGTTCCAATCCCTTTTCACAGACGCATCGGTGCACCTTCTATGCCATTCTACTCCCGGTCAATCTTGCGCATAACCTGCACAAAGAAAAACCACTAATACTTAATGCGCTGACGTCACAGTGGTGGGAAAATACCAGAAATGTGCGTATTTGGAGGTAATCGGTGGCGACCAAAGGCAATGGGAAACTTGCGCAGTGTTGATTTTACTGAATGATTCTGCAACTAAATTATATAATGCTAATGACGAACAAACTTGTTTTGGTGAAGAAAACTTGTAAGGATTTCCATAGGAAAACACGTTAAGAGGTTGCTAATTTAATTAATTGTAAGTTTGTGTGTTTTGTAAAAACTGTATTTGTAAACTTAATTTCTTGAAATGCACGTGGCCTAAAAAAAGTTGCGTTTTCCCCACTTTTGTAGTGTGTAAATAATATTTGTTTCTTTTAGGGACCTGCGAGTTCAGGTTTTTTTAATTAGTCAAGGTCGAGCAAGTTTTTAAAAATATGTTTATAGTTAGTCAAGCTCGAGTAGAAAATACACTAGTCCAAAGGATTCAGTAAATAACTAAATGCAAGTTACCTTCCAATTTTAATACATGATACTGTGAATATGTTGCAAACGAAATAATAAAACGTACATCCCTTATTACTTTAGTTTTATATTTATTTTCATTTAAGCAGTGTTGCAAGAAATATACATTAAAGTACAAACTGCATATTAATTTAAAAATTGGTTAAAATCATTGCTGGATAGCTAATACGTAAAGAAACAAAACAATTACTTCAATGAGCTCATAAGTAACACTAAATTTTCAATTAAGCCTTTCTTGTAGAGGTAAAAGTTGTTCTGTGTGTTCTGGAGTCAAATTTTCACGTCTGCTAGTAATTGTATTTCAAGCACAGAAAAAATCTTTCACTGTATACCTGAGTGGCTGGGATGGCCAGATAATGCCTGGCAACAGCTTCCAGCAAACTAAACCTTTGTTGTTGCACTACCATTCACAAACAGTACTGGTTCTTGGGATAACTGGTTCAGCCTGAAATATTTTCATTTGGTTTTGGGCTTCATCATACTGCATCACTGTAGGAACACTAAATTATTAATTAAAAGTGAACCAATTTAATTGAGTTGGGGATGCTGTATCACATGTGTAATTTGGTCATAAAAATACCAATTTAAAATTTAAAAAAGTTTTACTAACAGCAACTAGCCTAACCTATATAAAAAACCTGCATCTAAAGGCAGTGCTACAATAAAAACATACATTACCAGAACCATATTCATTACCATTACCACTACCATAGTAAAAATTCTGTGCTACAACTTATGTATTAATATTGGACATTTTTGTTTGGCTGCCACTAAAATTTCACTTCCTAAGGTGAAATTTTTACAAAGTTATTTTGGTTTTTGATCGTAGTGGTTGGGCAACTTGTTTCATGTGCAATTATTCCCATCGTTACTAAATGTAAATATCTAGGAGTGGATTCTGATTGGCTACCAATAGGTTCTTGAACATGAAAGTTGAAAGTTCACTAATTTGGTATTATACAGCTGTACGTTGGCAATTGTACTAAATGTGTTCAACTGTTACTCTTATTGGTATGGTAGTGCATATTTTGAATGTAACATGGTCATAATGGTTACAGAATAGAAATTACACTCAACTGGAATTAGTTACCCTGTCATCCCCATACATTGTTACAGTTGGTGCAAAAAAATTCATATACCTGTGACATCTTGTCGAATGCTGACCATAGGCTATCATCATCACTTCCATGTGAAGTACTACTCTGCTGCTGCTCCCCACTGACTGATGCCTCATTAGGAAGTGAACTGCTTTGTGTATCTTGAATCTCTCTTGTAATTTCATGTATTCCAAGAACATTTTCATGGTTTTGAGCAAAAAACACTTGAATCAAACATCCTTGCATTACTGCCCAGTGTCGAGGGGTATCGAAGTATCGAATAGCCCATCTCTACTTTTTACTAGTATTTACTACACAAGAATCAAGAAACCTTAAGTGTTTGTGAGTCACAGCTCGTTACGAAGCCCTTCTCCGTGCTCATGTCAAGCAGTTCATTTTTTTACATGAAAATTCCAATACTACAAGGAATAATAAGTATTGTCAAGAAACATATTGTCTGGGAAAATGGCGAGGCTCTAATGTTTGCCAAACACTTAGAAAACTGTATTCTACAGAGATTTCCAGAGTACAAAAACCGTCGATTATCAAGAAATGCATTGTGACATGCATATCGATACTTTTTATCGACACGTGTATATGGCTTGGATACTTGGCCCGCCATCTTCCCTGTTATGAAGCTGCACCATTTTAGTTCGTTTTCGGCAGTTTACTAGTTTCGGACTCTGGACCACCCGCCGACAGACCGCATGCTTTCAACTTATTTATTTATTCAGGCCGGGTGACATTGCCCAGCAGTATGAGTCACAGTATTCTGGTCTTTTACTGTATGTGAAAACCAGATTAGTAACACAAAAAATATGTTTATTGAAAATGTAAATTTTAGAAAACTCTAGCAGATCACTTATTTTGTACACTATCATAAAAATGCTGTATATTAAAGAAAAGCACCCGGTTTTACACACTATAGAGTTCAAGATATGTTAACACTGCTACACACTGTCGTGTGTTGTGCCTCTCTAGTTTTAAAAAGGGGTTCACACACAGGTAAGTGACGAGGACTGAAACCTCTAAATCTAAAACTGCTATAATTAGGTGTGGTGCATAGAGTTTACCCTGCGGTCGCCATGGGATTGAACGCAAGCCCTCAGTAATATCTGGTGTTTAAGGTTGAAGTAAAGCAACTGCCTTTGGAGCATTGCACCCTACTATACGTGAAAAACCTATAAAAAAGTAGTACACATGAAAATTATTCGAAAGGTGCTATTATGCTGTATATGAAAGAAGAATGTATATATTTTGCAACATTATAAAATAATTTACTAAAATATTCTTTTTAAATGTAAAAATTAATAGATCAATAGTCCTCATTTTAAACAAAATTTCAGCACATTTCCGTTCTGGATACTTAGAAAGCAGAATTTACAATAAAATCTTTGAGAAAGAACGTCGTAATATTTACTATGATTGCATGTAAGGAAATACTAATAATACTGTAGGAAATAATTTTTTCATTGATTTTGTGCATGTCTATTTGTTACAAACGTTCGTTTGAAACTGTCTTCACAGCGATTGAGGTGTAGCTACTGCTGCCCTGAGTCCACGCTGGGATTCCTTTTATACTAATCTTCCCAGTTTGTTGGTATTCAGAAGGGTGCAGGGGTTTAGCCTCACCTCTCTGGGGTGGAGCGTCTGACGTCACAAACATGGGTTCCTGGATCCTTTTCTCAGCAGTGCTTGGCACGAAGGCGATGACTTATCTTGCCCTCGTGTGATCGGAGAGGCAGTGACTCCGCTGGAAGGCCTGCTATCGGTACAGGGTCACAATGTTTGAATATTGCGGCCATCCTGCAGGCGTGGCAAATTTGATCTGGGCACTCTTCTGCAAGGGACCTGGACAGGACGGCTTCTTGGAGTGATGCAGACTAACTGTAAAAGCTGGGAGCACATGATTTGTAGGTTCTGTTGATGCTATGTTAACTCTGGGTAGACCACGTGTCCCGTCTCCATTACTGTTTTATTTGGGTTGGACTTACCCATAAAAATTAGTTTTATTTACATTGAGGGTGAAGTCGCCTGGGAGAGTGCACTTGTCAGTAGCGCAGGAATACTTCCCACATTAAATGATACCATGTAAAACAAACGTAATTTAAGAAAAATTTGTATACCAAATTACAATAATGTGTACATAACTCTCGTTAGCAACTGCTTACTGAGAAAATGGATTCCTTAGACACATTACTAATGACTGCTACAAACGTACCAGTCTGCCATTCTGTACATATGCAACGCTTGCCAAAACTTAAGCAGCGATTAGGTAAAATGTAACTTGCAACACGTGAAACTAAATGGAAGACGTACAGTACTTGAACTCATTTTCATGCAGCCCATTTTACTCTCTCCCCTGGTTGCTGTGAATCTCCTCATGACAGTGGTGTGAACAACGGCAACCCTTGCTCTGTATCTTCGGAAATTAAAGTATTAGGAACAGCACACTTGACCCCAAATGCACCATCTCAATAACGGTCCTTGCTGTCTTAAAGTTGACCAAGTCAGTTCAGGACATGTTGTTCTCTTCGGTTAAGTTGCACCATGACTTGATATGTGGCACGCACATCTCTGCTCCCTTAACCGTTCATCCTGCTACACCTGTGCAGCTGTGATGTGCCTTTACTAGGAGGAGTCAGCCTGAATGTGGCTGTTACACCTCCACGACTCCTGCCTCGGCATGGTGTACTAGTACACCCTACCTGCACTGTGTCTGAGGCACTGCCGGAGTCAGTTCACCTTCCCACTGTAACATCCTCAAGAGGCAACTTTTGAGGACATACTAATTTGGGCAGACCATTATCACCAAATAACCCCCCCAGTAAGGTAGCCACTGGGGAAATGAATGCAGCGAGGGGGTCACCACGCCTGCAGAGTTCCAGCAAGCCTTTTCTTGCGCCCCTCTCTTCACGTGTTACGTCCCTGTATGTGCATGTGAAGGTAGTGTGTGTGTGTGGTCTGACACCCAAGCAATTTTTCTGACAGTGAAACTATTAGCAAATTAAACCAAAATAACTCTGATGAAGAATTTCCCTCGTTTTATAGTCATTCAGACATGGCTACTCACACCCCTCCTTGGGTAAAAGTGGACTCTCCAGCTCGAGCCACCCAATGCCACTTTATCATAATCAAAACTGAGAGTAAAATTATTTTCTAAATTTCCTTATTGTAGTCTATTGCTTTTAATTAAATGAACAAGGCTAATGGACTGACAGCCCAGAGTTTTTTTAACAAGTTGCTTAATTTTACTGCAAACAAATTTTTGTGTTTTCACATGATTTGTTTGTCAAAGCTAATCAAGAAGTGTTCCTTCATTTTATAATTCAGGGTCATGATGTCTGTGTGCTTGTTCTTTTTATAAAATATGTTTATTTTCTAGTGTCTCTTCTGTGCTTTTGGACTGGGTCTTGGCGGACCTTGATCATTTTCTTTGGTGAATTTTTGAGCGCTGCGGGGAGGTGGTCACGTATCGCGTCTCTCTGTGCCTTCACTTTTTGCATTAATCACTTTGTAGCATTAATAGTCAGTCTTATTATGGAACCATAGTTCATTTTTATTAACCCACAGGAAGTACTACCCCCATGTACCGCCAGCTCAAAAGCGCCAGGATTGTAACACAATAATTGTGCATCTGCTTTGAGCCATTTTCTAACAGCTTAGGTTGCCAACATGCCATAGTGAGTTTCCAAAAGATTTTTGTGTTTGGTAAATGGTGTTTTATTTCCCTGCCAGCTGCTTCATGGCCATGCAATTTTGTGTCTTCTACCCACTAGTGCACCGCACCTCTGATTATGGCTTTATGGTGTTTTGGCATATGAGACTGCCACGTAAGTCTCGCATGTAAATTAATGGTGTGTGAGGAGGCCTACATCCTCACTAAGCAGACAGACATGTATAACTTTCCAATAGGACGTCATTGTCGGCACGGTGAGAGTCCAGGTGTAGCCATGCGGTCAAATGACCCACCCCTAGAGAAATGTGTTTGCTCGATCAAACTGGTGCGCTTATCATAATAGACCTAAACAAACCTTCTAAAAATCTGTCAATACCAATTTCAGACACTTTTACCCACTCTTGAGCCACAACAACCTGTCTGACTTAAAAAATAGTTAAGTTCTGAACAGGAAATCAGCTTGGTGGAAACATATAGGCAAGAGCCAGACTGCATGTCCGACCATCAATGCCGGGGTCATGGCACCCTCTCGACCGACAATCCGCCGGACAAGTCCACCTCGGAACGTGGTTAAACAGGAACACCGTTCAGGCCAAAGTCTGTCTGCAACTTTCTACTGAAACGACGTAGCACTGCGCACTGAGCGAACTCATTAACTCTGCACATTCATGTGGTCATTGAATTAAGCAAAAAAAAATACGAAAGGAATTTATACATACCACAATTTAAAACAGTTTTATATATATATATATATATATATAATATATATATATATATATATATATATATATATATATATATATATATATATATATAGACACACACACCACAATAAAACTCTTAGGTACTAAAAGTTTTAACTTTACACTAGGTAATGTAATAATTTTGGAATTGTTGCCAATTGTATACAAAAAATAACCAAGGCAGAGCAGAACACACGCAAGATCTATCAGGCAATACACAGTCAAATACACGTGGCATCGCGACTATTCTCTCGGTAGCTGTACGTAGATAATAATCAAGAAAGTTGCAGTGAAGACAAGTAATTGCTTGCTTGTGTATGTGAATAGATAGTGCACAAATAGCAGAATAAGTCGTGCATGGAAACAGTTGTGTAATGCAAGGTTTTCAGGAGTAGTAAAAAAAAATCCTATGAATTTTTGAAACAAATAAAATAGCTTTGCTAAAATGGAATAAATTGCAATGAAACTGTAATAAAAATATATACACTGATCCATGGCAATATTTTGGTATTTCTCACATTGCAGAGGGTGCCTTGTTCTTCACCCTGTCCTCCCCCTATGTAAGGTAACCCCTCCCCCCTTGTTTCTCCCTTCCCCCCTTGTATCACCCTTCCCCATACTATGCTCTTCCCCCTTGTCATGCCCCTCCCCCTGCTCCTCCCTTCACCCTCACCATGCTCCTCCCCTCCCCCTTGCTGTGCTCCTCCCCTCCCCTTCATCATGCTCCTCCCCTCCCCGCCATGCTCCGCCCCTCCCCCTCGACATTCTCCTCCCCTCCCCCCTCGTCATGCTCCCAGAAGATGTGCAGGCAACGTTTTAACTGTCCCCCTTCCCTGCTTTAAACGTCCATTGGTGATAGGTCTGGGCTTCGAGGTAGCCAGTGAATTGGTTCACCTTGTCCAAATTTGGCATTTTGGAACTTCACATTTATAAACATTACCAAAGAAGTGATAGAAATGAGCAGTGTCATTATGTACGAAAATAACCCTACAATCAGTTTCTTGTTCCCAGACTTAGAGCGGTGGCTTTGCCACTTACGTTGTACTGCCCCAACAGATTTGAATTTGGCTACAACGTAAACTGCATCTTCTGTTACACTGTCCACATCCACACAATTTCTACTTGTGCGTCCTGCCGCCACCAGTCTCACGGTCAAAAACCTTCTTTGAATCTTGCACATGTATTTCCGTTAATTATAATTTTTTAAGAGTAGTTCAGATACTGATACCAAGTATGTGCATTGGCAGGTATTTAACCTTTTTTTAATCTATCTGTATTGGGTATGGTATCAGGCCGAAATATTAGCATCGGTTACTGACAATGAAATCAGTTTATTACTTTCTTTAGAAACACAAACTACCACATTTTGGTGTGTATCGGCTGCACATTTTTTCAAAAAAAGGACTACAAAAAGTGGGTGCAGCTTAATTATTAAATATTGGCATAAAAAAGTTTTACCCCGCGTGTTTAGAAATTTGTTGACATACATTTTAATGTTCTAATCTATTTTCCAAGGAAGTAAAAAAAAAAATTTGAATAATTGAATAGCTTTTCACTCTTGCAATAATTTGTTCACGCATGTTCAAAAAAATGAAATGACCATCTCGCACGTGTAAAATGTAAACATGTTGGAGCTCGGCCATAGATGCAGTACATTACAAAATAATTTCATAGCCATACAAGAGAAATATATATTGTGTAGTTTGCATGCCTGCCGCCATGCCATTTAGTTTAACATGTTGCAGTGGTTTTGCTTTCTCAAGTCATGTTACCATCTATGAAATAGTAATCATATGGCGTATATTTGTATACATTGCAACATAGTACAAATACTGTCACAAATTTTTTTTGTATGGGAGAAATTAAGTCGGAATTTATTATGTTTGTATGGAATCGTGACTTAGCAATATTTAAAGGAATACAAGTATTCATTGTAGCCTACACACGCCAAAATACAATATCTTAAGTAATCTGTAACGAAAATTGGTGATTTAATTTGGATTGCTGTCTTTCTAATACAGACATTAGTTTAATCATTGATACTGCAGATAAATTGGGAAAAAATCTTTTTAATTTTTTGTTTTTCTGCAGAATAATAGTGAGCTGCAACAACAAACAAGGGTGAAGGGCATTGGTATCAGGGTATCAGTATTGGGAAACATGGTATTGGAACAACTCTACTATTTTTTTTACCGATTGTAATTCCAGCATTCTTTTTCCATGATCCTGTATAGTAAAAATATTGTCTCAGTGATTTTGTATGAAAGATTTGTGGAATTTTAAATTTTGTATACCCAATGTATATAACCATTGTTTCACAGAAAAATATGGATTTGGCTTGTGGGTATAAAAACTGAAACTTTACCTGTGATAAGTGACCATTATGACTTTGTGGTTTGTTGCAGGCCTTTAGTTTGCCAAGGTCCTTAGTTAAATTCCAGCCGTAATGAGTATGGATTTTATTAGGGGGCAATTTTCTTGTGGAGAGTGTTAGACGTAACTAATGTTTTCTTGTTCAGGGCACTTCATTTTCCTCTTTGTTTTAACTCTCCAGTGCTTCTTTCATTTCCACCCTTGAATGTAGTTACTGCCTAAAAGTTGAAATATGAAAATTTTTATATAAAGGGCTCCATTATAATTAACTTGCTTTCATTTAGTTCCTGAATGGCGTTCCTGTGTAGAAAATTGGTGCTGTAGTACATTCTGGCTTTTTGCTACAGTGTGCATTTTGTCTCCCAGTTGTAGTTGGATTAGCAATGGTGTGATGCTTGCAGGCTGCATTCCTGGTGCCAATGATAAACATAATGCTGAATGATCCGAGAGACCTGGTCCGTTCGGGGGAGCACACAGAGCCACATGCCGTGATCGTGGCCCCTACACGCGAGCTAGCCATTCAGATACATGCAGAGGCTCGCAAGTTTGCTCGCGGCTCAATAATCCAGACACGCATAGTGTATGGGGGCACAGTGACAGGGCACCAGATCCGTCAGCTGATGGAGGGCTGTCATATCCTGGTGGCCACGCCAGGCCGTCTCCTAGACTTTGTTAACAGAGGCAGACTACAGTTTGGCTCCATACGCTTCATCGTGCTGGATGAAGCTGACCGCATGCTGGATATGGGCTTCCTGCCAGACATTGAGAAGGTCATGAGTCATCCCACCATGGTCCCTACCGTGAGTAATGGTACTTCTTGTGTTACAGCAACTAGCCATTACACTTGTAGCATTCTATCATTGTTGTGAAATGTTTTGTTGTATGTTGGAGTCATTTTGAATGAAGTACAGTGGGTCCTCAATAATATTTTTTCACTGGACCAACAAAAAAACTGAAGCATGGAAGAAAGCAATTGATGCAGACTTTGATGTTAGACCTGAGATATATTATACATAACCTCAATGCATGCTTTTTTTTTTAAACCAACAGCCTAAAGATTTCTTTAAATACAACTTATTCAAGTCAACTTCTGATAATATTCAGTGGAAACTCTATCCATCAAATTTTAGGGGGACTGACATAAAAATTCTATAGACACAGACATTCTGAAGATGTGGACTTGACATATTAGTCGTTCAAATAAAATCTCATTGAACTTTATGTTGAACACATTGATAGGCCTAGGTTTGTTATTTGTCAAGTTTAAGTAAAATAAAACAATGTAAATGGGAATATTAAAGATAATTTTTTTCCAGCACAATCACACTCAAATTATGGTAAAATAATATTTCAATTGTAGGCCACGCTCAGTTTTTGTATTCCTGTAAATACTGTAAGTTATGATTCCGTACAAACACAATAAATTGATTTTTTTTCTCCCCTACAAAACATTTGTGACAGAAAATTTGTATTATGTCGCAATCTTTACATATTTGTCGTGTGCTATTCCACAGTTCGTAACGTGAAAAAGCAAAACCGTGGAAAGATGTTACACAGAATGGTGTCTATAATTGTGCACTTGCGTGGCGGCAGGCATGGGAACTACGCAAGATATCTTTTTTTTTATTTTACAGCAGCAAAATTATTTTCTCATGTAAGACTTGAATGTTATTGACAAAATGCAGTGAAGATGGTTTCCTTAGTTTTGCATTGCCTTTTTCTAACTTTCTGGGCATATTTATTTTTAGGTACATATATACATAATCCAGTCGTAATTTTCGTTAATAACATATTCAAGGATAAACTTGCCAGCGTTGTTGGTAACGTTGCATCGCGAATCAAACTCAAAAATATGGCACTGCTGCTTCTTACTAGTCATTTCCAACATAGCTGCCATTGTAAATATTGCAATATAGTTTGTTGAACATCTAATAAAATTCTAAAAGACTTTTTCATATAAGCATGTACTGCATTCCATATTTTTTTTTTATTTTGCGTTTTCTAAATACACAATTTTAGTATGAGACTTTTTTCTTCTTCCGAAGTAAGAGATTGCGACTAAATCAAAACAGGTTATTTGGGAGGTGGTAAATTCCATAAACAGGTCTAAATGCATGATAGTAAGCGAAAACAGTGTGGGTTGAAAATGTATTTTATTTGCATTATCTATTAGTTATAGTACTTGTGTATGTGTACATAATGTACTGTATACAGACTTTGTATGGCTTGGTGAGTACAGTAGATACTTGCACATTTTGGTTACTACTTTGTTGTTTAATGATCGGAACATGTAATTTCCGGTGCTGCTACAGAAATATTTTTTTTGGTCGATGTGGTAAAAATTAAATTTTGACTTGCGCAATGCAGCTGACCTTATCATTATTTCCGTAGGAATTTTGTCGGGCCTCAGAAAATGCTCATTGGACACGGGCTTGGTTCAAGAGGTTTCAACTGTATTCATTTTAAATTCAATACTTCAATCCTTAAAATTGAGAGATATTTAATTTTTATTGATAATAATATTAATATTTTTGTCTACAGTTTCTTTTTCGGCTGAGACAATTTTGGCCAGTCATAAGTTGTCTCTCTTTCAAGCCGTAATGATTCTCACCAAACCTGCAACCGATAGTGCCCTTCAAAATACAGCCACTATTATAACGTTATTCCTAATTCAGTTAATGAAAAAAAGACCATAAATGGTTGAATACAGTGTCAGAGATGTGTGATTTGTTCTCATTGACACCAACCTAAGTATGTAGTAAATGCATAATAACAAAACGAGAGATAGTTTCTCAGTATGGCCAACATACCAAAACAGTAGAATAAGTAAGACAAAGATAGTTCATAGAACACATTAAACTTGCAGGATGTAAACAATACTATAAGTAGTACCAGTTGTAGATTATAGGCTGTTCATGGTAAAGTGAGCACTTTTTAAGGCCCTCCCAACAGGCATTCACCAATAATAAATATATCTTATTGCAGCCTCGTGCATTACGTTTTGAGGGTGGGGAAATATATATACTGTTTTTATTGGTCACATTGCATAGTTTATATTAAAAAGCAGCAGGAAGATGGAAATTAGATAAAAGGAAAAAGCTAGAAGGGCCTTAAAAACTGCTCACTTTACCATGAACAACCTATATCAGTGTTCAATTCCACATTTTCGTAGATTCTTAGATGGATCCACTAGTGGTAGATACACCGGTTGAGGCTTTTTCAAACATCAAGTTGGATTGATTTTTTGCCTGCTTTGACACACATTAATCACATTACCCACAAATTTTAAAGTTTCTATTGCCTGTTTGTAAAACTTCACTTCTGAATTACTTTTGTATATTCTGGAATGCTTGAAAATTATTAGTTGAGGGTGTGTTAACTTTTATTTTTCAGGGAAATATTAGAAAATTTATCTGTTGATGTTTTGGTGCATGTCCGTTAGATCCACCGAATTTTCTAGCTTGTTGAACTGGTGGATCAATTGGTTCAGCTGGACTCAACCAAAACAGTAATTTTCGAACGTCCAAAACTTTAGCAAGGCTTCAGAA
The DNA here is from genome assembly GCA_029891345.1 of Dryococelus australis. NCBI lineage: Eukaryota > Metazoa > Arthropoda > Insecta > Phasmatodea > Phasmatidae > Dryococelus > Dryococelus australis. Next base: position 138,029,025 of record CM056997.1, read on the forward strand.
AAGTGGGAATTAAAAGTGAACGAACTAAACTTCTCTATTCCATTAATTAAATTTTGTTATTTCAACACACAGATTTGCCTAATTCACTGCACAACTTTTTCTGCCTGCTATTTAACACCATACTATAGCAATGAAAATAGATGGCTAGAGGTGGAAGCACTTTCGTTGCTGACACTTCCAGCCACTTTTTTTTTCCCATTTCTTCCAGGAATAACCAATACTGCATAACTTGCTGGAAAGTTTAGTGCTGGCATTTTATAGATTTTTTCTTTTTTAATTATTTAGGAGACTAAAATCAAGAATGTGTATACATTATGTAATGGAGGATGATGCAATTAATGTTTGTATGCGTGCGCGTGAGCACCCTAACCACCCTGAGGGTGCATTTTTTCTTTTACCTATACAATGTTTTAACTAGGGATGGGATCCTCGATACTGCAAATATCTAATTGTAATGTTGTGATAGTGGTTTTTATTAGGGGTGTGTGAATATTTGAATAGTTGCTAATAGTCATTTACGAATTATCACAGTCGAGGTTCTAATATCTAATGCAAAAATAGTGAATAATTTACATTCCCGCTTGGAGTGGTTGTAGAGCTGTGCTGAGTCAGACCCTTATCTGCTTCTGCAGAATTTGCAGATGTTAAAAGTTTTCCCGTGTGCATGTGGAAACAGCCTCGCTGAAAAGGGTGCTCAACTTGCATTGTTTTCCAGTTTTTACCGTATCTACCTGAAAGGAAGGCGACACTGAAACTAACCCCTTCCTAAAAAAAAATTTCAGGGGAAAATATTTAAACCTGAATGCAAGACTACCCCTGTGAAGTGCCTTAAAATATTATTTAGTTTGAAAGTATTTTTGCATGAATTTATTACAAACCCTTTAACAAGAAATGCTATTATATGAATAATATGATGTATTTTATTTGCTTCTAAAGAAAAGCTAATCACAATAAAATAGGTGTGTCGAACCTGGCTGAATGACTTGAGCCATTTTGCTTCCCAGCAAAGTGCTTCCTCTTTACAGCTGGGTGACATCAGATAAGGGGACCCTTGTCAAAGTTGGCAACTACAGTCTCAGCACTACAAGAATATGTAAAACCATAGGCCGCATGGTATTTAAACATGAAAAGTCTTTGTGAAAATCCTCTCTCATGGTACGCCAATTTTGGAGGACTAATCAACTATGATTAAGACTCACTTTTTACATGAAGTATACTCTTACTTCAACCACTTAACATGAGAGATGTGCACGCGCCACTTTGTACATAAATTCTCGGCTACTAAAATCTCCCGGGCAGCCGAGCACATGGCTGCGAGCGTTACACAACCAGCAGGCTCGCCACTTCCCCCTTTCCCTCCGCACTAAGTACCTACAAGCTTCAGCCACTTCAAAGATACTTCAACAAAGGAACGCTGACAAGAGGGTTCCCACCACCCATGGTAGGAAGTCACGCATCTTCCCCGCACCCTGCTGTTGCAGCCTAGACTTTGCACTACACAAGTCTGTGTGCAGCGTGGCTCCGGTAGTCATTCTTGTTTCTTCTCCCGCGACATCCCGAACACTGCTCAGTGCTGGGACCTCCAGAGATCTTCCAAGTATTAAGTACGTCCCAGCGGCTACCAACGTCTACCAGTCATCCAACGAACAGCAAACACGCTAACACTTGTTAACTTCACTTTCTTCTAGACACCCGCTTTCTTTAGTACAGTTTAGTAGTAAAGTATTTTTCACATCTAGAACAATCTTTTCCTTTTTATTCTAGGACCAGGTTGCCTACACCTGGTAACCTTCAGCACTCCACTGTTCGGTAGGAGGTAGCACGAGTTACGTGTTTATTGATTTTTCAATAAATATCATTTTGTTCTCTATCGTGACGCGTGCCGCTCCTACTAATTAACAATTACGACTTATCGCTAAGGTTCCTAATTCCATTGCTACAGACGTAAGAAATACATACAGAGAATTTTTCACATGAATTGTCGGATGCCTACTCTACCAGGCAACAGGAACTTAAAGTGAATTCTCGTCACCTGAAGGTTACGCAACTGGGCAGGCACGTCGCACCACCTAACCCACGCTGAGAGACTACAGGCTATCCGGACCTTGGGCAAGGCCGAGTGCCACCGACGAGGCATGAAGGAGAAATGCTGACTACTGCTGACTAGAGTTTTTTGGACTCCCACCCCAACCAGGGTAGGATGCTCACCCTGCTCGCAACCCGCGCCGGCAGCCTACGAGCTTCACCTATATGTCCGGATGCTGCCGGGCTTGTGCGGTCATTCTTGTTTATTCTCTCGCAACATCCCAGAGCACCACCTAGTGCTGGGACCTCCAGAGAACTTCTTAGCTTTGAGTATGCCACCAGCGGCTACTTCACCATCGTCGATCAATCAACCTGACAACCAGCGAACACGCTCACCAATAAGTATTAAATTTGCTTTGTCTCCTCTAGAGACCTTTACTAGAACAGTTTCGTAGTAATATATGACAGTCTATATTAATCTTTCCCTTTACAACCTAGAACCAGGTTGCCTACACCTGGCCAGCATAGTTTCCTTCAGAACTCAACTGCTTGGTGGGAGGAAGCACGTGTCACATGTTTATTGACTCTTCAATAAACAGTTTGTTTCCTATACTTCAGCTTTTTCTTTCATAGAGATTCTTACTGTTCACCTGTTAGAACAGTTTACGGCGTGCACCACTGACAGGAACCGGGACTTTTTATATAACCAAATTAGCTTTTACTACGAGCATCCTTCAGGAGCCAGTCGGTTTTCTCACACACCTATTAGACGGCCATCTGTTGCTTTCCAACTGTCAAGAGAACTGTCTAGTGCTGGCGGATAGGAACAGAGGAGCCACAACCACTAGCAACACCTTCATTCAAGGAGGGGCGACAAACCGAGGTTACTTTACAACCGAGGTTACTTTACACCTGAGTACTGTTAGTGCTGGTGTAACTGTAACTTGAGTCCTGCCGCTCGTTCGTGTATGAACGCACATCCAGTAGAGGCATTGGTGGTCCAAACGGCTCAACGTCTCTGATCTGCCCGCTAAACGTGGGGAATCAGTGGAGACTTTTACAGAGTTCGTGCCAGCAAGTAGTTACTGGACTGACACTGTTAAATTATTTCTCGTCAACATGCACTATTGGTGGTGTTTAAGCAGCGACACACTATACATTTCATTGTACGGCACAGTAAAAGGTGTAAGGATCAAAACCTAGCGTTTCTTGCTGCCAAATAGTGGTCTGCACTTCCCCTCCTACACAGGAAAGGCAAGCGGAATGGGACCGCGCCGCCTCACTCAGGTGCCAAGCAGTCGTGACTGCTCCCGTGGTATTTTTACATTTTCTGCCACATATTGGCACCAGCCAAGAGTACCGCCCGGTTCCGAGAGGACAGGTTTACAAGTCCGATGCTAGACACAACCTGGTCAATCCCAGGTTCTGTCTGGAGCTGGGAATCTGCTGGCTGGAATCGTCAATATGGCTGGGGGCAACCCAGCACCCATTAATTTGAGACCAAGGATAGAAACCTTACCTTCATCAGCATCACGAAGGTCATCTGATAAGTCAGTAGCTAACACCTCTCGCCAGCCACTGATAAACATGTATAAAACCACGCTATTGGTGTAGCGAACAAATCCTAGATGACAGTGTCAAGCAGACTTTAACAGGGCATGCATCAATAGAAGCCCGTAGTAATTTTGTTCATGTAACACAGAAACTTAGTTGCTCATTCATAGTATTTGAGCCTAGGTTTTGAATTGGAGACAACCCGGAATTGTAGATGACCCCTTATTTTTTCTATTCCTTTTCTTTCTGTCCCAAACTCCACTCTATTGAGATAACAATCACCAGCTTAACATTCAGTAGGGCGGGAGTGCAAGGGGCTAGGGATTTTCACATCCACACTGCCTTTCTATTCTCTTCTTTCTTCCTTTTCTCTCTCTTCTTTTTTCTTTCTTTCTCTATCTCTCTTTCTTTCTCTCTTCTTTCTTTCTTTCCCTCTCTTTTTCTCTCTTTCTCTCTCTTTTTTCTTTCTTTCTCTCTCTCTTTTCTTTCTTTCTCTCTCTCTCCTTTTTACTTTCTTTCTCTCTCTTCTTTTTTCTTTCTTTCTCTCTTCTTTTTTCTTTCTTTCTCTCTCTCTTTTCTCTCTTCTTTTTTCTTTCTTTCTCTCTCTCTTTTCTCTCTTCTTTTTTCTTTCTTGCTCTCTTTTCTCTCTCTCTCACACACACACTCACTCATTTGCCAATCAAAGATGTCACAGTTGAGGTTGGAAACCATTGTGTCGCTGTGTTTCAGGAGAATGTCTGGCGGGTGACCCCCCCCCCCCCCCCCCATCAAACCAGATTTTGAAATCTCAATCAATGCTGTATACTTTGCTTGCTAACATGCATCAGTTTTTTTTTATTTTGGTTCCTTTAAAATTATCTATACAGGTTACAATGTATTTGACTTAGGTTTAAATTTTAAAAAATTTTTACTACAGTTTTCAATTATAAAATGCTTTCCACAGGTTAATAAGAAACACTGCACATGTAAATTTTGTATATCAGTTTTGTGTATTATTTTAAGACATTTGTAAACATGAAGATTCCCTTAAAAAGTGAACAAAGAAAGTGTTCCCTTCAGATTTATTATTTTTAAAAAAAGGTTCTATTTTATTTACGACTTAATTTGTAACATTTTCATGTTAAATATTAATTCTGTAATGGGAGTTAATTTTAAATCTTCCTGTTCCCACAAACAATTCGCAAAGTAAAATAATAAAAAATCTGAAATCACAAAACTAGTGTATTGACTGAGCTATCATTTTACTGAAAGTATGATACAGCTTTCACTGTGTAAATGAGATTTTATATAATCTAAGCAGACGGTGTTTGTTGGTTTATCATTGGTTAAGGAGGTTTGAGTTACAGACCGTCCCACTTTTGTTTCAAGTGTGATGTGGGTTTTTATATAGTTTAAGTGTGTTTCATAAACTCTGGTAAAATGAGCAATTTTCTTGGCCAATTTGTTTTGTGTTCATGACAATTTTAATTTGGTATAGAATAAAGTATCTGTATAGAATGTAGTGGGAATACTTTGCTATCGAAACTGGTATTTAGTATCGAGAAAATGTGGTATTGACACATCCCTACCTTATACCGTTTTTATCCATGTATGACATGCACATTGTCCTAGTCAAAAGGGGGGCAGAGGGTGTCTAATACATGAAACTGAAGTTGTTTTTGCATCCTGGTCTAATGGCATGGCTACGCAGTATATGCTGGCGTGCACTTCTGTGCACAGTTCCTTTTACAGAATTTTTGTTTTTCAACACACAAACACCATTTGTGCTACCTTGTGTTAATTTAATTAGTGTACCCATGAAAATTGAGCCTGAAAAAGTTAATGTTATATGTGGCGGAGTCCTTTCACTTGTAACTTTTTTACGAAGGTACCAGTGAGCTCATGACTGATGGTGAGGTGACTGCACAAGTGAATTAGCGATCTGGGTGGGTTTGATGTGAGATTGCAAGATGAGCAGTAATAAATATTCACAATTGCGGAAAAAGTATTAATTTTAGGTGAAGCGGGGGTTATTGGTAAATGTGCAGCTGGGAAAAATTTGCTGTTGAATAATCATCTTTACAGGACTAGCAGAAAAACCAACACAAACTTATCTCGGCTAGTGGTGAAGCAGGTGCTTTCAGAGGTGCAAAGCTAAGTTCCCGGAAAATATTGAAAAGATTTTTGAGTACATTGGAGAAAAGTGACAGTTTGGGTATGCCATAAGTGTTGAAATGTGTTCTCTTAGTCTTATAAATTGCGCACAAAATTGGTGCAACTAACAACTTTAAAGCAAGTAAGAACTGGAGTCAAAGAAATTGGAAAGAAATGATTTGGCCACCAGATGCCCAACTATTATCTTGCAGTTTGTGCAACCTATGAGGAAAAAGTGATTGTGCTTCAAAGATAGGTGATAATGATGTGTAAGCAATATGAATATTTATTTTCCCAAATAGGAAATGTCTACCAAACACCCTTGTATTTTGAGGTGTGTGTAGACACAACTGTCTATACAAAGGGTGTGAAAACGGTTTGTTTATTAGCTGGTGGAAAAGAGAGAATGCGATGCACAGTAATGTTGACGGTCGTCTTACATAAAAATCTTGGAAAGCTGGCCGAACAGATCAGGTAACAAAACCCAGTGGACTGAAATTTCGTTTCAGCCTTTTGATGTGCACGTAAACAAGCCATTAGACACATTCAAATCCATGGTACTGGGGATGGCAAACTGCAGACATGGGATGACAGACAGGGTGAGTGATGCAGCAAAGTTAGTCATTGATGTCAGTGTGTTCTGGATACCTGGAGAGTGATACCAGAAATTTTGGTTGTGAACAATTTCAAAAAGTGCAGTATTTGCATTGCACTTGAAGGCACAGATGATGACTGGAGTTCAGATGATGCAAGTTATGATACTGGTGACTGACAGTGACGGATGCAGTTACTATTAAACTTCATGATTTATATTACTACTAAACTGTCATTTTAATGTGATGCCTGTGATGTTGCCATGCGTGTAATATTTTATATATATTTCGTATGTGACCTTTTTTGTAAATTGTTTATTGGTGTTGTGTGATGTCTGTTAAACGATAACTACTTTGCCTTATCAGTGCAAACTTCTCTGTTGCACCTGATGGAGTTAGAAATGCAGTACAATCTACCAGTGTGCCTACAGTATACACACCTAGTTACGGAGGCTATTACAAATTCCAATAAATTGTACTGTTCACATAACAGTAAATAACTTTTTATTCATAAACAACAGTTATATTAATGCACAAGAATACAAAACAAAAGCTGTAACACTGGTTCTCTACTGTTTACAACTAACTCTCAAGACAAAAGACAGCACTATTGTTCATATGGACAGTACGGGAACAGACACTTTCCCTCATTAAATAATTAACACTACACTCCTATACTGTAGTATATTAAGTCCCATTCTAGAGCACAGCTTTTGAAGTTTTGGCTTTGGAATGGGCTTCATACGGTCTGCAAGTTGGAACTTTGTTGACACATTCTAACATCCAACTCCCCTTCTGTTACAAGTTCCCTCACAAAGAAGTGCCAAATTTTTGTGTTTTCTGTTCTTCTATAGTATGCATTCTGGGTTCTGGGCCAATCTGGTCATTGCTTCATTGTCTACCTTCAGGATTGGAATACTTGTCATGTTAGTCATTCCCTGGAAGAGTTACTTCAGTCAAACCAGCTCCTGTTCTGCCTCACTGGCAGCTACCACCGCCGCATCCATTGTGTATAAGGCCACAGAAGTCAGTTTGGCTCAGCCAGGAGACAGCTCCACCTCCGTTCATACAAATCACTCTGGTGGTACATCTTCCTGTTAACTCATTCACTGCTAAGTCAGCATCACTGAATCCCATGAAGATCCTTTCTTAGTGTTTGGCTTATAAATAAGTCCATAGTCTAGGGTTCTCAAGACATAACTAAAGATTCTCGTGTCCAAGTTGATCTCTTTCCTATGTGGGTTTTCCAAGGTCCTAGATGCTACTTCCACAGCATAAGTAATGTCCAGTCTAGTCCATGTCATGAGGTACAAGGCCCCACCCACCTGCCTGTATGGAAATACTTGCTTCTTAGATAGCTTTTCATGGTTCAAATTTCTCTTTGATGGGAGTTCCTACTCTCCTGTTTTCTAACATTCCAAATCTATCCAATATTTTATTTGCATAACCAACCACTGTGGCTAACCCGTATTGTCCCATCTTCTTTTCTATTTATTTCCAATCCTAAAAAGTAAGTTGTAGATGTTTCTCTGATTTTGAATTTTGTCCTTGTGTCTCATGAAGTTACCATATTTCTGCGTGTATAGGCTGCACATTTTACAAAAAGTGGGGTGCGGCCTAATTATGAGAGAATGCATAAAAAAAATGTAAGTGATTATTTATAACCATATATAGTGTAAACTCGAACCATCTAACTCTGTTTGCTCCAAAGTCCATGTAGCAGCGCCGAAAATTACATCCTCCATTAAATAAAAAAGTATAGGTAATATATGTACTCGCCAATGCGTACAAAGACTGAATACAGTATATTATGTACACATGCACCAGTAATACTAATAGATAACGCAAATAAAATACATTTTTGCTTCGGTTCCCTGCCCTGCATTTAGTTCTCGTTACGTAATTTACCAATTCTGAAATAACCTATTGTTGATTTAGTCGCAAACTTTTTCTTTGTAGCAAAAACAAATAATAATAGACTCTCAGATTACACATTGTGTATTTACAGAGCACGAAATACAAAAGAACTCTGAAAAAATGTGGGGATACGGCAGGTATGTACATTAAATATGTACTGACGTGCATTCTACTCTCGGATAAGTAGTTAAAGCACTGACTGCCCTCCTCATCAGCAGATGATCCTACCGCAGCGTTTTGGTTGTTACTCTTGCACAGTGGTTCGTAGTAGGTTCTCTGGAGTCGAACTGTGTTTGTTTCCCGTCCGGGGTGAACGATTTTCCTCACTGCTAGAGCTGCCAAGATGCTGGATGCCAGCTATCCCGGGGTATGAGTTCAGAGATGCATTAATCGATGAGGATGGGGGTCGATGATCCTGTTGAAGGGATTGTTGCTACCTGCAATGTCTGCGTAGGTCGACTGGTGGGAATATAATTCACGAGAGAAGGAACAACTCAAGATTTTGGGGTGACTTTCGGCAGTAGTTGAACCCTGACTATTTTCCTGGAAGTCAAGTAGATAGTGCACGTATTCTGTACATCTTTCCTCTGATCAATCTTAGATGGCTTTACGGCTTTTGCAGGCAAAGACGTCTCTGACTGGGGGTGACTGGTGGGTTCCTGTCGTGGGCAAGGTGAAGTGGGTCGAGGTCTAAATTCTGGCTCCACGGATGGGGGCGTATCACCTTTCTGCAGATGTGCAATGTTGGGGGTGCATCTTAGTCAGTTACACTCAAGGCCCTGACTTATAAATATGCAGTCCTGTATTAGGATGCCACCAAGGTTAGGTGAGGGAGCACCGGATACCCAGGAGCCGCGGTATGTCTTTTCAGACTCAAAGCCTTGTTAAAGCCCTGTGTCCTGTGCAGTTTGGCACATCTCATGACTAATTCTCAGTGGAGTTTTGATGCAACAACTTTTATTGTCAGAATCATATTAACTCAAGTGAACCAGGAACTACAGTTAAAATGTAGGTCAACAACGATTCAAAATTAACATAATTTTTAACTAAGATATCATTAATTACGTTAATTCAGGCGAAGGTGAGCCTGGTAAAAGAATATATATATATATATATATATATATATATATATATATATATATTATATATATATATATATATATATATATATATATATATATATATATATATAAAATTCTGCCTGCAAACATATGTTAAACTACGCTCTTTACAGCGTAACCTCTCACGAGGAATTTGTCCAGAAGGGAACACGTCTCGATGACCTGCTACCTTGGAGTCAAGGAATTTGACTTGGATAAAAGGAGTTGCAGGGTGTGGACATCGGGTTGCCTCTTGAACGAGATGCAGTCTTCTGTTGCAGAAAGAGGTTGAGCCTTCTGCAAGCTGCTTGAGGTTTAAACCCCTTTAACGCTGCTGGAGAGGCTGGAGCCGTTGCAGGCTGTATTAGAGGAAAGAGAGAGGTCTTGGTCAGACCCAGGGAGAGCTCGCTGACCTATGCAGTCGGCAAGTCTGATGCCTTTGGCAAGAGGCGTGCTCATGCCTCCTTATATCGTAGGAAATCCCTGGATCAGTGATCTGGGGGTGCGGGGCAGCATAGCCTTTCATCGCCCGGGTTGCTTTATCAGGGTTGCAGTGCCGCTGCACATTTCTTATCTTCCTGCTCCAAGGCGACAAATTTACCCCCTAGGCCTACGGGTGTGACGTCACTGGGCAGTAGATGTGCTGCGATCCCGTGGTGTCTGTGGAACTTCCTTCTCAGATAATCTCAGGATAGTGATCCGTCGAGTAAAACAATTTTGACTAAAAGGGGTAGCGCTCATATGCCGGGTTCTGGGCGGGCTGTACAATTTATAATTAAACGTGTTAATTAATTCCATATCTGAAGTTGTCAAACGCATGGAGTCTATTCAGGGGGCACGTGAAAAGTAGTTTGCCGCTGTTTGTAACTTGCCCTGAGCTCTTGATTGCTCGTTGATGGGGCGAAGTCGCCGACACGCTGCGCAGCTATGTTGCATGCTTCAGTACTGTAGTTTTTTATTAATGTTTAGCAAACAATATTGCAATGTTTTCGGCGGCAGCCATGTTAACGAAGAGCTAGAAGCAGCGGTACCATATTTTCGAGATATTGATTTGCGGTGTGACGTTGCCAACAACTCATAAATTTTCACTTGAATATATTTTCATGAAAATTACGAATAGATTATCTATAAAAATGTAACTGTAATAAATATTCCCGGAAGGTTATGAAAAGGTAACCCTATTTACTGCACTTTATTAGCCACAATATTCAAGATTTACATGAGAAAATAATTTTATCATATATGAGTTTGCATATCCGCCTTCAAACCATGTGCAGTACTTAAATAAGTATAAATTGACTAGTTCACAAAATAATATTTGTTCTCAATCGCCAAAAAAACCCATTAAAATTACTATATTTTTGTGTGTTGTATTTCATGCCGCCATACACAGACTGTTTGTTTTTCATGAGTCTACAGTATGACCAGCGAAGATACCGAACGGTCGGGTTCCTTCTGTCATGTGCCTTCGCTTTGTTGTTCCCATGATGCAGTTAGTTTAAATGGTGACCGCGTTGTGGTTTGTTTGATCGTCTAAATGTACGGAAGTGTTCAAGCGACAATAACAAAAGGTGTACTCAGTTCCGTGTGCGTGCATGTTAGTTTTGTTTTTTTAATGGTCCACGAAATTGTAATACCAAAATGAGTTGTGCAAGAAAAAAAGTTTTGGCAGTTTTTGATAAGATTATACCAAAGAATTTCTTTTCATTATTAAGTCTGAAAGGGGCAACAAGTTTGCATTATGTAACATTCGCAGGCACGACTTGGTTTACCATGGTAGTAAAAATTTCATATCAAACCACGTGAAGTCCAGCAAACATACAACCTATGCTATAAACGTTGAGCTAACGATAAAATAAACTTTTTTTTTTTTTTTTGTCTTTGCCGAGTCTGGAGTTGATAACGTTATTAAAGCAGTGTGCGTGTTCACGTCACTCTTGGTCGAGCACAACATTCCACTTAGTATATATGATCATGCAGCACCACTGTTATGCAGAATATTTCCTGATTCAGAAATAGTAAAAAATATGCTTGAGGAAGAACAAATACTACAGTGGTCGTGGCAGAAATGGCCAAGACAACAAGAGAAGACATTATTCTACATTTACAGGGTGGACCATATTCCATGACAACAGATGGAACAAATGATACTGATTCGAAAATATATCCTATTGTGGTAATGCATTTTGACAAAGATGTACAAAATATCGTGAAAAATGTTCTCTTGCTGCCAGAATTACAGGATGATGCAACTGGTAGTAATATTGGAAATCTACTTGTTAGTGAATTGGAATCATTGAACGTTCCTCTGTCATATGATAAGAATTTCTTAAGACAACGGGGCAGTTAGGATTTGCAATAAAAATGGCACAATGACTGTTTTGATAGAGAAACAGAAGGGACTCATCGCTGTTGATTGTGTATGTCATTTAAGTAATTTGGTAGCAGAAGGAGGCACTGCGTGCCTGCCAGTTAAAATTGACGAACTATTAGTAGACATATTTTATTACCTGCAAAAGAGTTCGAAATGCAAAGACAACCTGAAAAAATTTCAAGCTCTACTTGGTGATGAAATGAAGAAAATTCCAGATCATGTGTGTGGAACTCAAAAAGAATATTCAGAAATTGAGTACATAGTAAACCTGAAAAGTTTACCACTGATGATAGCAAGTCCTCTTCAGCTGGATCTGGTAAGAAATTGTTTTTTAATTTGACGCGTGTCCGATTAGACTGACTGGACAGGTTAGTTGAGGATTTTATCCACTAGACCAAAAGCGGCTTAGATAACTGGGATGGGATGAGGGGTGTTGGCTAGTTCTTGTACACTCTTACTTCTAGTTGTATATTCTTGGTAGATATGCCCTTCGGCGGGACAAATGATGTCAATGCTGGAACGGATGTTCCACAGATGAGCTTCTTTAGACCAAAAAATGTGGTTGTCCCAGTCTAGATGCTCTTCAGTACCGGTCAGAAGCCTGGTGACAATCTGATGACACATGTGGAGACACGGTGGAAAGTTAATGACCACAACCGGAACAGGTGCGACTTCTCATTGTCTTAGTTTGGCGGCATGGTCCTATTTCATCTGACTATCCTACGTAGGATGGGGTGATGTTATCCTCGGCCTGAGAGTAGGGTGAACAAGGTGATGCTCCCTGCATTTTCTGCCACTTATCTTGTGAGGCATAGGGTAACAGCTCTATAGTTCATGCAGCGCACTGAGACAAATACTAACAATGTAATCCAATAGTGACTTGCCGGCTCGAGCTCAATAAGTCCCCCACTGATCCCTCACTGTAGGCTGGTAGATCAGTGATGTGGAGTCGTGTGGACCACCAAGCATCTACTGGTTGTGCGTTCGCACTAGGATGTCCGGCAACACTGCAAGCCAGTCACCATGCACTATTCTGTGTGGATGGTGAGAAGCAACCCAAGTCTGTCGTGCCTCCTGGTGTAGTGTTGCTAGTGGTTGTGGCATCACTGTTTCTCCGCCACGAGCACTGACAGTGCTGATGTGTAGCTGGGAAGAAACAGGTACCTATGTCTTAATTTGGTTTAATAAAATTCCCGGTTTCGGTCGACAGTGCACAGCATTATCAATTTTCAACTGTGGATACAAATAAATACCCTGGAAATAAAAACCGAAATTTAGAGCAACATGAGTTTGAGAGCTCAATATACACGTGACCTGTCCTACCTCCTACCAAGTAGAGACTAGATCAAGGTAACTGCGTGGTTCCAGGTGTAGGTGACCTGGTTCTAAGTAAAAGGAAAGAGTTAAAGTTAAAATGCTAAATAAAGGTGTCTAGAGGAAACAATGAAGTTAAAAGAAAATGTTAGTGTTCGTATGTCGTCGGGTTGACTGGTCGTCGACGTACATAGTAAGTAGTGAGGCGAAGGTTGGTAACTCTCAGAAGATCCAGAGTACTGGCAGTGCTGTGGGAGGTTGCTAGAGATCCGTAAGAATGACTCCAGAGCTCGTCTGTGGCCATACTTATATAGGGGTAACTTGTGGGCTGCCGGTGCGGGGTGTAGCGGAGGCATGACGTCCTCCGGCCCTGGGTGGTGTGAGAATCCTCTTGTCAGCGATTCTGGCTTCAGGCCTCGTCAGGTGTGCTCAGCCTTACTCGAGGTCTGGGCAGCTTGTTGGCGTCGAGCACTGGGAAGGTAGCGTGCCTGCCGGGTTGCGTATCCTCCAGGTGAGAAGGAAATATACAGAAGTTCTCATTGCCTGTAGGGTAGGCAACGTGTTGTTCATGCCTATAAATATGGAAGAGGTGCTCTAGGCGACGAGTCGTAATTGTATTTGAATAGATGTAGAAGCGGCACATGTCAGTTCTGAGAGTACAAGGGTGTCAAAGCTTGCAGTATGTTCAGTGCAGAATAAAACTTATGAAGAAATGCTGTTTATGACTGTCTTATCTCCTGTCAATAAGGCCTTCTGTTTATTTTTGCTTAGCGTAATTCCATTATTTGATAAGTTTAATAGAGTAGATTCTCGAAAATACGTTTTTTGGTGGACCATGAAAAAAAAACGTGACAAGCGGGAAAACAATGAATGCAAACTTAGATTTTTAGATCTGAGTAAAACATACATAACCTCAAAATGCTTGTTTGATTGAACAGACAGCTTAAATACAGTAAAACCTTGTTAATTCGAAATTGTATATTATTCTAAGCGTTTACTGACCCTGAGACGGAAGAATAGGAGTTTTTATGCTTTTAAGCTGGGTTAATTTGAAATTTGTCTTTTATATAATTCGAAGTTGGATTTCATGCAAAAGTGTATGTGATGTTCAGATTAATTAATCCAAGCTATAATAATTATTGTAAAACGTGCGTGGTCTACACAGTCGTGTGTGCGTGCATGTAAACAAGCATTTTGTACACTTTTAGCGATAACAAAACATGAGCCGCACGCCACACAATGTTCCACGTATGTTTAACCATCTGCTGCTCTCAACCTTATTGATCCAGTGTGCCGATATAATGGCCATCATGTGAAACCTAAACAGCACGCCACAAGCTGATCCAATATTCTGGCTGTTCAATTTACATGCTGGCGCTAGTCCAAATAATACTTATTTTTCCAAGCGCAAAATCTGTAGAAAGCTAACAAATGCTGTAATCTTAAGGGAGTTTGGTGTCTTATATTACTATTAATTATGAAAAGTTAGGAACCAGTGGGGAAAATGTGATTGAAGCGGACATGCCCTTGTTTATAATGGCAGTTGTATTTAAAAAAAAAAAAAAGTAGGGTTAGGAATCAAGTTTTATTTCAGCATATACAGAGTGCATTTAGGCCTCTAAATAAGTTTTTTTATTTTCTCGCCCAGTGTTTTGCCTTCCTTTGTTGGCCGAGCTCTGTTCAATCCAGCGATAAATATTGCCACAATTTATTTACTAAAAATTTCGCCAATCATTATGTACTTGCTGAACTAACTTTAAATATGTACAATAGTAAACAAAGCTGCAACCAATTGTTTTCAATAACAATAATGCCCGGCTAAATATTGCCACATCTTTCCAAATTCTGTTTACAAGAATAACCTCATAGAACGTTCAAAACAGTCGGAGATTGCCCAATTCATTCTAGTTGTTGCCTACCCAAGGGTGCTGTAAACGCATAAGAAGAAGATTAATGTGAGATGCTTTCTTATGGTCATCAACCTACAAGTGCAGTAAACATGGAAGAAGCAAAAAGAAGTGTACAAAATAGAACATGAAAAACCGCTGCAGGATGTAAACAATACTATCAATATCAATAGTCAGCAATTATCCTCTTTGTTTTGAATTCTTGTAGTGTTAAAAACCTTTGATGTGCGCAATCTGTGGCGAAAGTACTGTTTGTTTTGAATGGACGTTACGGGAAAACAAACATTTGGCGTTCGTTGAAAGCGGTTATTAATTAGCATTGTTTGTATGGGAATTTTGGTAGGACCAAAATTAATGAACGAGGAATACGGTAAAACATGTGTAAATGGAACGAATGTTCGAGAATCCACTGTACCATTTTGCAGTCTTCTGCACTAGTTCATAAATTGGATAAAATGTTGTACGGTTTGTTGAAGGAATTGATGTTATGATTTGTTCAACCAAGTAGTATGAAAAGTGGTGCATTTCTTGATGTCAAGTATCATTCTGTTGAAAATCAGCGACTGGACACAGATTTATTAATTGGCAATGCAACCTCACAGATTGTTAGTTCACTGAAAGAAGCTGATAAAGGTATTTTTCTCATCAGTGAGGAAGTACTTTGTAAGCTCATGTGAGAACATGATTAATAAATTTCCGTTAAATGAGGTTTTAATGAAAGCTAGTGTTGCCAAACTTGAAAATATTGAAAATTCTAGTTTCAGTGATGTCAATTTCTTTGTGGGAAGGTTCCCATTTATATTACCTGTGCACGAGAATGAAACTAAAGATCATGCCTTAGATGAGCTTCAGAGCCTGTTTTCTGTACTTCAGGTTGAAGATCTCTCTTCTATTGTCAAGACAGAGGATTCAGTTTTTTAAGTGGGTCAAAGTATCTCATATTTTAGGTACTTGTGGGAAACCAATATTTGATACTGTTCGGTGTCTTACAGTCTGTTTTAAGTCTGCCTCATAGCAATGCTGAATGAGAGAGTTTTCAGCCTTGTAAAGAAGAACCGAACTCAGTTCTGCTCCCAATTGTCAACTAAAGTTCTTGAAAACATTTTTCTTGTTAAATGCAAGCCATCAGGGGGAAAGTGCTATGAGCAAAATTTTAGTAACAAATTTTTGAAGAATGCAAAGCATGTCACTGCACAAGCTCTCAAGAAGAATTAAATCAATTCAAATGTTTTAAATAAATGGTGCAACTGTTTTTTCTAGTGTATGTACATATTTTTTTTGTGATCTAGTTTTTAAGTGTGAACAGATGTCTTTCAGATAGCTGAGTTATGAAATTTTGAGGTAAGAGGAGAATATTGATCCTTTTTCCTGCGTGTGTGCATTGTGTGCATGTTTTGATATTTTATTGTAAATTAATTTTTAACCTTATTAAGAAATCTAAAATGTAGGAAATCTCAGATTTCTTATGAAAATTATAATTGTGCATGTAATTTCTCAGATTTCTTTTTTTAAAAAAATTATTATTTCCACGTGTAATTTACGCTAAAATTTGTATTTTGTAAATGTTTTACTGATTTCCATTTTGAAAAGTTGGCAAGTGTTCCTTTTTTGTGACATGTTGCTGTGGTTTTGCTTTCTCAAGTCACGTTACCATCTGTGGAATAGTAATTGTGCGATGTACAGAAGTAAACATTGCAGCAAAATACTTTTCTTTCACAAATGTTTTGTAGGGGAGATATTAAGTCTGAATTATTGTTCCTGCTTTAGCTACTGGGCAGAATGTTTGAGAATAATCAGTTCCTTTTCGCAGTGAGTAACCCTTTACCACTAACCTTACTTAAAATATTTCTACTACTCTATCAGCCTTTGTTTTAATTTTGTACACCCAGTTTCAAGGAATTGCTTTTATTCCAGGCTGCAATTTTCCTAAGGTCCAGGTCTCATTCTCCATCAGAGATCTCATGCTCATGTCACTCTCCATAGCTTCTATCCAATCTTTTCTTCTCAAACTAGATACTGCTTCTTGATAGATTACTGATTCTCCTGAGTGACGTCCGAAATGGCTGACATTAAGTAGTCATACCTCTGTGGGCAGCTGATCTCAGCTCAATTTCATAATTCTCTTTCATGTTGTGCATTATCTTCTTGTTCTTCAATGAACTCTTCTTCCTCCTCACTTCCTCCTAGCACATATTGCACAGAATCATAATCTTCATTGTTCTTTTCTTCCTTATTAGTTTTATCTTGAAAGTTAATTTTCCATTCTAATTCTTCTGCATTCCCTTGACTTCATTGGTCTTCAATTTTCTCATTCAAATTGTGTTTGACTAATCAGAATTGAAAAGTGGTTCTTTATTAAATGTCACGTCTCTAGACCTTATTACCCGATTATCCTGTCAACACCAAATTCTGTACTAATCATCCGCCATCCAGTTCAAACTCCTTTCTGTGCTTCCTTATCCATCTTCTCTGCTGCTTCAGGATGTGTGAATAGCAAGGAGAGCCGATAATCCTTAGGTTTTTGATGCTTGGTTTCTTTCTTAGCTATAATTCAGAAGGGGATTTCCCATCTACGCTCGAAAGTCCTGTTTGGTTCAAGATGAAAGAAGCCGTATTCACCATTTCCATTTCTGTCCAGAGAACCTGAGGTATACCCGTATTTACTGGCATAATTCACACACCCTTAGTTTTATGGTGCAGAATTCCAGATAAAACTTTCCCTTTCATATTTTTCGCAGCACGTTTTACTCAACGAGGCAAAATAAAACATTTCCTAGTTTTTTTTTTATTACTAAATCTGCCAACATAAAAAGGGCACGCACCAATGAATAAGCCAGCGGCACTTCTGCCTAAATCACATTTTCCCCACTGGTTCTAAACGTTATTCCAAATGTTTTAATTTGTACGTGCGTAACTGTGAAAAGCGTGCTTCGAATAATTAATAGTAATATAAGATGCCAAACCCCCTTAAGACTACAGCATTTGTTAGCTTTCTAAAGATTTTGTGCCTGAAAAAATACGTATTGTTTGTGCTAGCGCCGGCATGTAAACTGCCAGAGTATTGGAACAGCTTGTGGCATGCTGTTCAGGTTTCACAAGATAGCCGTTATAATATTGGGGCACTGGCATTCAGCTAGAACAGTAACACTGGATCAATACGAGCACGAGCAGATGATTGGTTGAATATGGGTGGAACAGTCTGTGGTGTGGGGTTTAGGTTTAGTTGTCGCTAAAAGTTTGAAGTTTATAAATTGCTAGTTTTACTGTATTTTTGCGTGTGGAGTTAAATTTTCTAATCCTTACATAAACACAGACATATTTATTACCATTTGGTCTTGCGGGATGTTTTGAAATGTACATAGCTTTAATATTTTTGTTTTTCCTACTAAGCCGCCATGTTGAAAACAGTTTCATTGCCATTACAAGTCTAAGTGTTGACACACACCTTTATCTACGTTTAGCTGCACTGTAAAATAAAAACATTGTGCAGTAATTTTAATGATTGCCCTTTATTTCTTTCATTTGTTCCTGTAATTATTTCAACTGACATAGAGGAAGAAGGTAACAATCTGTCACAACATATAACTATGACAGGCCTCATTTTAATGTTTACATGTACATGCAGGGTGTCCACTCACAGGGAAAACCTGGAAAACAGGGAAAAGTCAGGGAATTCTTACCTGTGTCAGAGGAAATATAAATAATAGCTCCCCTGCGAAAATTGTTTAGTCAGGTTAGTGCAGGATAATGTAATTATGAGCATACATTTTAAGATTTCGATTTTTATGTTTGTGAACTGGCAATATTACAGCTTTTTTCAAGTGAAATTGGAATTATACATGCAAAATAAAGTATTTGTGTGTTGGTAATGGGGACTTAATGTTGACGTTTGTTAAATTAGCTGAGGCTGGATCACGGTCATGTGGCTTTGGTTGCACTTAGGCCAGTTGTGCTTTCAGAAATTAATTATGGACTTGATAAGTGGTGGTTGGCTGCAGGCGGTTGATGTTGGTGTAGTCTCGTTCTGTTGGCCTGCTGTAGGGGAAGCTGAACCTCCCGGCAGCTTGGCAGCGAGGCAAGCAACTTTTGCTCCTCCCTTCTTGCGCCGTGTCTCACCTTAAATGGCATAGAGCGTTTTTGGCTGCTGAGAACTGTGTGTCGAGCACAGTGGATACGAGTGACCCTAGAATAGTTGCCCAGTAGTGGCTGGTAGCATGAGCCTGGTGCCTCAGAAGGCCCCCCCACCTTAGTGGGCAAGCCAGAAGCATTGAAGCAGTGTGGCCTACAACTGACACTACTAGGTGGAAGTTTCCCAACTAAGTCCATGCCATAGCACCTAAGCAAATACCCCCGCCAGCACCTAGGTGCTCCGGTGGAGATATAACTCGGGTGTACTGTCTCTCCCTGGGTGGAAAGCGTTGCTAGTAGTCGGGGATCCTCTATTCTACTCCTCCAGTACCTGTATACTTGGGAGGAATAAAACAGATTGCCATCTAATATGTGTGTATTGCAACTGGAGCAGTCTGAGGGGAAGTCTCCAGTTGTAGATAGTTAATAGCTATTGGCGTCGCTGGAGCGTCTGGTCGCAGGTGCTGCAGAGCTCTGAATGCGATGTCAAGGTAGGCAGTCTCTGGTGGCTGCTGAAGCTCTAACAGTAGTCGGAGGCCCCAGCACTTGAAGTGGTGGAGCGAGCTTGAAGACTGAAGAAGAGCAACTGGTGAGGTCCGCTGTGCAGATTTATATATGCAAGGTAGCGCGTGTTGCAGCAGCCGCGAGATTAGGGCGTATGACGTCCCTCTGCTGCGAGGCCAGAGTGGGGGTAACACCCTCTAGTCATCTCTCGGCCTTTGCGTATCCTCGGTGGCGCTCGGGCATGCCCTGAGGCGGCTGATGGCTTGTTGGCTCTCAGCTTGTGAGTGAATTGGGGGGGGAGGGGCAGCAGCTGTCCTGCACAGCCCCTCGTATCGTGTCTGGCTGCCGTCCAGGATTGTGAGACCGTAACTTCGGTGTACAGGTTGGCCAGGGTTTGAATCTCACGTGTGTAGAAGTAGTATACTAGGTTGCAGTGAGATGAGTCATTATCGTTGTAGTAAGTTGGAATAAGCGGCATGCGTCAATGTAAAGTCAGTAGCGTGTATCACCAGAAATATTTATGGACTGAGTAAAGTGTCCCTGCTGGCGTGGTATCTTGCTGTGTAATTATTTTTTTATGCTTTGCTGAGATCATATGGTTTTGTCAGTAGTGAAAAATATTGTATTTAAGGTTTTAGTATTCGTAAAATTAGGTCAGGGAAAACTGTAAAATTCTGCCTGGAAAACAAGGAAGTGTCAGGGAATTCCAACATGGAATTTTAGTGGACACCCTGACGTGTCTTGGTGTTTCCTTGCATAATTGATGCACCTTAATTTTTTTGCACTAAAATCCTTTAAAAAAGGTGCATGCATAATTGAGCGAGCTGTTTTGACAGTCCTTTTTTCCCTTTCACTACAGCTGTTCTGCCCAGGAGTGTAAGGCATCGTCTGTCGTTGCTTTATTCCACTTTCTCTTAATATTTCTCTTAACTGCACAGCTGTCAAATTCCCTTCTATTCTTACTTAAAAATTCTTTTATTACGTGTCCTTTAACTTCTCTCTTTCTAAAATTGTCTCAACTTATCTGGTACCTCAGACTTCTGTCTCATATACTAGACGGAGCAAAATGTACTCTGAAATTGTCCTTCAACTTGACGCATGACGCTTTATCCTACTATTAATAACAGTTACGACTCATTGCCATATCACGTCAAGTATTCTTACTTCAACCCATGCGAGAGTCGATACCGCAAACCTATACACGGACGTGGGGGCCACCACAATTTGAGGGCGCTCCAACACGTGGCTTTCAAGGTTGCGTAACTCAGCAAGACACCCACCCCCCCCCCCCCCCCCCGTGCCCTGAGTGTCTACAAGCTGCCGAACGCCACAGAACATTCATGAAGCATAGTGTTGACGAGAGGGTTCTTGCCTCCCACGTCGGCCTCAGCAGAGACACGTTACATGTCCCCTCTCCCCCGCTTGCTGCCCGCACCCTACAGTTCCAACTATATACGACCGTGCATGGCTGGGCTCCAGAGTCATTTCTTGCAGTTTCTCGAGTTTGCTTTTTCACTTATAGTGCTGGGGCCCCCAGCGGTCCTCAAGTCTTCAGTAGCCACCAGCAGCTGCTCCCTGCGATGACAACAGTCAACCACCACCAGTAGCTTCTACCATCGTCGTTACTTGAGACTTCATTGATGGCAAACCTGAGTTGTATCCCCTACCTGAGCACCTATGTTCTGGAGGGGGTATTTGCTTGGGTGCTGCGGCCTGGCCTTGGCTGGATACCACATTCAGTAGAAGCAGTTGTTGCCCACACGACTCAATGCTTCTGGTCTGCCCGCTAATGTGGGGGGGGGGGGGGGGGGGCCTTCTGAAGCACCAACTCGTACTACCAGCGACTACTGGAAATACACTATTATAGAAAATAGTTTCTCGTCTGTGGTGCACGATGTTTATTGTTCAGCGGCGAACTATACTCTATGCCTTTTAAGGTAAGGCACGGCCAACGGCATAGAGAGCAAACAACTGCTCACTTTGCTGCCAAGCATTGGTCTACCCTAGCTCCTACGAAGAAAGAGACGGAACAGAACCACGCCGCCTCACTAAGGCTATGAGCAACACAGACTGCTCCTGTGTTTCATTATATACCTTTTCCACCACACGTCCGTACAAGCCTAGACTACCATTCCTTCCCGAGGGGTGTAGTATGGAACTGAAACCAGGTACGTGTTGCCAACACCAGGTTTCAGAGCCTGGAACCTACAGTACCGTGTGAACCGGCACAATACAACCTACTCAAAACCCGAAAACTGCGGCACCAACTTCGATCAGCAGCCAACCTGACTTAACCAACCGGCTGAAGAACATAAGAGTAAGCCAGGTAAAACTAACACTTTTCGTCAGCTACCAATACGCCGACCCTCCATGGGAATAAGGTAATAATCAACGACTTTGTGCCAACTCGTAAACCGACACGTCCCATCAAAATATCTAGTCATAAACGTTGCTAAAGGTTTGAAAAAATCCCTGATATAGCACACTTGGTCTAGCGCAATAAAGCCACGATGATTGTGCCAAGCAACCAGTAACCGGGCACGTGTCAGACAGTACAAAATAGCAGTAATTTGAGAGGGAGTGCAAAAACAGGCCACATAAATCCAAATAAATTAGTTCATCCGAGCTCTGTACTCTTTCTCTTTATCCAAACTTTAGTCTGTGTTTTCCCATAGATGCAGCCGATACAAAGATCATTATCTATCTGCAAATTGATACCAAATACCTCAAGTATCTTTCTTTTGAGATACCTTTTATTTTGACGTTCTGATCTCTCATGATATTACTGAATTGAGTTTTCATGTGTCAAAGAAGTAATTTATTTTAATTTGACATTTCTAAATAAAATGTGTAGACCTCCGTGCCTTCTTAGAGTACCTTTCTATTCCAGTTTTCCGGCAGCGTAGTTGCTTCTTTGTAGGAGGTTTCTCTGCTTTCTGGATGGCTTGTATTGAACTGCCTTGTGGGAAGTTGCCGCCGGGTAAGACTACATGGACCAGGTAGTCAATTGATGATTTCCCAAAGTGGCTCTTTGAGAGCTTGGCAGTCATGTCGTGCAGTTCCAGGCATTCTAATACCCTCTGGAGGTGGTTGACATGTTTCTCCCAGGTTTTAGAATAGACTATTATGTTGTCGAGGTACGCCAAACAGAGCTGCCCAGTGTATCAAGTGTGGATCTCAGATGGCATAAGTCGTCTGAATGTGGTCGGTGCGATCTTCATTCCGAAGGGTAAAATCCGAAACTAGAGGGTTTCCCCCTCGAGACTGGTAAAGGCCATATATCGCGTACTGTCCGGATGAACAGTGGCTGCATGTTAAGGGTACTGAAAATTCTTGCTTCTCCGTCACGCAAGGTGTGAGCTAAATTAATAGCTGGTGGAGCAATAGGATGTGTAACATCGTTCAGTGCCTTATAGTTTGCTCAAAAACCTAGTTTGTCATCTTTCTTGGGCACAAGAACTACATGCGAGTTATATGGGGAATCGGATGGCTCAACAATGCCTTTTTGCTTCATCTCGTTCAATTGTTTCATGATAAGGCGATGTCTCGCTGACATCCTATATAGTCTGTAAACGTGCTATGCGGTTGTCAGCCATATTTCGTTCTAGATAGTTCTTGTTTGTCAAAGGGTTCCTTCCAAACCAGAACACTCCTGCATGGTCATCTAGAACTTGCTTCAGTTTCTGAAATTCCTCCGCACATAATTAGTGGTTAATTTCCTCGGCTTGGAGAGGCAGTGATATCCCGGCGTTGGGACTGTTCCCAATTAATGGTAGTTCAGTTTTGTCGCCCAGGTAAACTTGCTGCCAGTGGTCCATAACATATTGTTGTTGGCGGAGCCAGGGGTGGCCCAGGATGAGCTCCTCTTGAAGGTCTGGCGATAAGATTAATTCCGTAGATCTGGACATCTGGTTAAGAGTGATGGTCAGAGTGGTTCCCCCATCAACTGTGAGAGTGCAGTCTTGCTTAGCCATACACAATCCTTGTCTGAGAGTGTAGTGCATCACTTTGTTTAACAGATCAAGTGGGCACAATTGCCGGTTTCGACTGACTCTAATAAGGTGAGGATACTTCTGCCATTAACTGTAACTTCTGTATAAGATGCTACAGAGCTACATGGCTTCTTCATCTAAAAGTTGAATTGCAGGCCATTTGATGCCAGTGGGGTCGGCCCTTTTGTTCGCCGGTCTCTGTGTTTCCCCACCTATGACAATCCCTTTTGCTCAGTTAGAGATGGTCGAGGCCCACTGTGGTACTACCTTTCTCCGTGCGGTCGCATGGAAATTGATGCTTTGGACAATGTTTGCAGGAGTGATACTTCGGGAAATACCAGCATTTTGGAAGGTTTTGAATGGGCTGTGCAGGGGACTGCAAATTTTCCCTTCCTTTCATGATAACTGTAAAAAGAAAAATCCTTAACTAATAAATAATAAATTAAACGAAAACTATAACTTACAGTTAAACCAGTAGAAAAATAATACACAAAATAAGCAAATATATTAATATAATCCATAGAATAAATTTCTAAAATTCAATCCTTAGAATAAAATCCAGATAAAAAAGGCATACCACATAAACATAAACTAGCAACAACAAAACATAAACATAAACTACCACATAAACATAAACCAACTTTTCAGGTTCTGGTTCCACAAGTTTGCTAGTTTTGTCATTCCAGGCATGCCTGAGCTTGGAAATTGCATTTGATTTCTCTCGCTCTTTCCACTAATTGTTCCACCATAAATAGCTTGGGTATTATGAGAAGGTTTTATAACTGTGGCTATAACATTCACTTAACGTATCGCACAGAGTTTTCTCAGTTTTCCTCATGGAAAATGCATCAGAACATCTGAACTTTTCGCCGTATAAACAGCTCGGCTTCTTCACCTGTGTTTTGTGTTCTGCTATAGAACGTGCTAGGCCCTCTTCTCCGGTGAATTCATTAGCTAGTCTGTTACTTAGTCAAGTACAGTCTGTTATAAATTCACCGTACCGGTTCCACCAATGCAGTGCCTTTCCTTTGAGTTTTCCCTGAGTGCGGCTGACTCACTGTTAAGGTGGGATTTCTTGTTCTCAGTAGGATCTCTCTTTCGCATTCAGCGAGAAATAAGTGGGTTCTCGTGGAGTTTGCCCGCAAAGTCTGGAATCTGGGGTGGTCCCCTGTGGTAAGTACAGTTCTAGTTCGGATGGCATGTCCAGAGTTCAGTGGGCAGTATACTGCGGCGCGTCGACATATCTCGCACCTGTAGACCATGCCGGGTTGAGTTACTCGTTCATCAGGCCAGCCAATACAACTGTGGTGAAATGTTTCAGTGCACATGATACACCGTATGGTGTGTATTCCATGCCCTGTACAGGTCACCCAGTTACAGTAGGCAGTTTGTCAGCTTGGCAATCATCTCAGCAGAACTATAGTATGTCGATATGGGTAGTACGTCTGCCCAGCCCAGACGTAGTGCAATTGCCGCTGGCAGTGAGTGCATTAGATGCGATGGATCACTTTGCCAGGGCAGTTTTATTTTGCACAGTTCTTGACTGTAGCGGCGGCCATTGTGACATCTGCTTTCTCTTTCATGTCAGCATCTGTGACCGACATCATTGCGGTTGATTGAGCGCCATGGCGTGTTTTCAAGCTCCCCGAAGTCTGTTCTTTACGGTTGTTAGGTTCCCCGGCTAGTTATCTTATTTCTGATTCATGCTGGCCTGGTTCTGCTTAACTAGTCATTTAAATTAAGGTGTTATGCCCCATGTTAGGTGTCAGAAAATCCCTTGACACGTGACTGACTGTGCCAGTTATCTTTTCACAAGGCCAAAGTGTTTTTGATTGGTGTTAGGCTAGAAACTCCTGGGAGGTAATTATTCTTAACCCTGGCGTGGGATAGCTCTGCCAGTGTACAGCACTGGACGGGGTGGTTGTCGGTACAGAACAGTCGGGCTCTGTGAGCACTACTTTCCGCTGACATGTGTCACTTAAACCCCGGTCAGTAAGAGACTTTTGGTCTGTGCTAGATCAGTTACGCTACAATAGGGGACTCAGTTTGCTTTCCTTCCGGACACCAGTGTCTGCCTTGTGGACTGTCTACTGGGTACGTAATCTGCTGTAGTAGGTTGAGCAATATGCCTCATGACGGTTCTAGCTCTTTGGAGTAAGGTGAACTTACCAGAGCTCGGTGGACCTGCCTTGGTAGGTGCAGGAGCAGCGTTGTAGGTCGTGCGGGTAAAGTTCTTGGATCCACTAGTCTTGGCAGATGTTTGGCTGCTGTAGTTCTCTGCGAGGTAGCGATGGTTCCACTTGGTGCTAGCCCAGCTGCTGATGTGGGGGTGTCCGAGCCTAGTGTCGCTCTCGGTAACCAGAGCTCGAACTGCCGGATGGACGTCGTGTTCAGTCCTAACTGGGGGGAGTAGAATACGCCGGTCTCCCGGCGTGACGAGGTTTGCTGCATAGACCTTCTTGGCGTTACTGAACTCTGCAATATTTTCTGCCCTTAGAGTTCTGTGTTGGCTGTTGAATGGCATAGACGTATAGTACACTTGATTTTGAGCAAGCGGCAAGCAATGGGCAATCCCTAACGTAGACGTGTAAGGCCGAAAATGGCTGGCTGTGTGCTCCCTGGGTATTAACAGTGCAAACACCTGGAGTTGTGGGTCATGAACCGCTTTCCTGCCGCTGCCACGTGTGGTCTATGGACGTAGGGCCTCTAATCCCAAGCATCTACCTCTGCCAGCACCTTAGCAAGGGACTCCAATTAGCGATACAACTTTGGTTTGCTGTCCCGCCTCTGTGTGGTGTCTCCTAGTGGTGGAGGCTCTATCGTTCTGACAGGTGTACTGAATGGGCGGTAGTTGTAAGATGTATGTATTGACGGTCAGGTCTATGAAGGGGATCCGACGTCCTACTCTAGGTTTAGGAAAGCTCCGTCACTTACCTTTTGAGGTTGAATACTAGTGGTAGATATGTTAGCAAAACGTGGCACTCTCAAGGTACACAACCTTTAAACCTCAAAACAACAGCTAGACAAGTCATCATCGTAGCTTCCACAAAGCATAATTAATGCGTCTACAATAACTTCTAAATATCTAATAAACATTGTGGTTTGAACAAGAAAGTATGTCTATAATTACTTCGGGCAACCTTTGAAGTAACACGGGGCAGCTCCACCATCAGGACTGTTAACTGGGCCATCCTGAAATGCCCTTAACTAGAAAAACTGTAAGTCTGACACTGCTGTAGCTCAGAATACCTATCGCGCTCGCTTCAGAGGGAGAGTTGAAAATAAATGTCTGTTACTTGGGTAGGTGAAACTGACATAAGTTTACAAAAATTCTAAAGTAATAATTTCAAAAAGAATTTTTACAATGGAAATTAATGAATAAGGTTAACATTTCTTTATAACAATAATTCAAATTCTGCTTTCTTTGAAATTTTCGACCTTAAAACAACTCACTAATTCCTTAGGCGCCTTATATTTACAAAAAAAACCAACGTACTTCCTCACCAAAGTTACAATACATTCCCAAGAGACTCGTAAACTTTAACTTCTAAAACAATCCTTAAAAACTTTATGCCATGTACTAGAGCCCCTACAGAAACTGAAACTACGAAGCAAGAGTACTTATCTTTTTAAAGGCCTACATGTTGTACGGCCAACCCAGACTCCTCCAGTTGCTTTCACTTGGACCAACGACTAAGACTGCCCAACTGCTTTGCTTCAACTGAACTCCCCGACTGACCGCCGTCCTGTCTCTATGACAGCCCTTTAAAAATGTGACCACTCAACGGCTGGCTTCCATCAATAAAGCAGCGACTGGCCTTGTCTGACGTCTTTGCTCTCGTCACGTGGTCGCCAACCAATAGATACAATCCGCACACACGTGCGGCTGCTCCCAAACACATCAGCACAATCTTACTTCTCCTGTCCCCTTAGCTACCTACACTCTGCTGCCCACAGCACGAAACCGTCCCTCTTCCCATGACTGCTCCTATAAACTTCCAGCTGTTGATGCTGAAACCTCGGTGTCAGTAGAACTCCCAGAACGTCCGCAATCAATACAAGGTGACACAAAACAGTTTGTGTTAACGATGACTGCAACTTTACAGATGCAGCGGCAAAGGAAAACATGCACATCTGCAGCCAGTATCATTTAAATACTGAGGCTGATCTCAACTTATGGCAAGTTTGAAAAACGTGTCCAGTACCGACTGTAGACTTTTCTAAGGCCTCTGTATAAAAAAATAATTAAAAATTTTAAACAGACGCTACAAGTTAAAATTCTAACAAAAACAGGACTATTATGTTGAGGTCAAAAAGGTTCTAATTACACTAATACTAAAACAAAAGGTAAAAGACTTTCCAAAATTATAAGCAAAACCCGAATTAAAAATAAAATTACTAAATCATAACCAAAACACCACAAAAAAAATCATCTAAACAAAAAAGAGGGATAAACCTAACCAAAGCAACATAATTTAAAATCCTAAAACCCAAAGAAAAATAATAAAATAACCTAACACATAACAAGAAATAGATCTACCCACAGAAATTAAGGGCTTCCAAACAAAAAACTAACCCAAAAAAATCACTTCGTAACAATACATTTATACTTTACTAAAATCATATTTTGCTTTAAAAATTTCTACCTTTCGAGTTAAGCTAAAAATAAGGGTGGGTGGCTTACACTGTGGTAGGGATACCTGGGTAAATATGGTAATATTTTGAGGTGGAATTCCTGATTCAGAATTCAGTGTGTGGTTGATGAATGGGAAGCACTTGGTGTAATGTAGATACCAGAGTACCATAGACTCTGTGACAGAAGCTATGTGGTGTTGGAGATAATGCAAATGTTACAGGGTGAGAGGCAGACACTCATGTTCTCAGCCACTTTCCCATCGGAGATCCAGCAGCTGGCAGGCAAGTTCCTGCACAACTACCTGTTTGTGGCTGTGGGCAACGTGGGAGAGGCGTGTACGAATGTGCAGCAGATAGTGCTGCAGGTACCAAAGTTCGAAAAGAGGAAAATGCTGACCAACATCCTGTCAGAGCAGCGTGAGTTTAGTCTATTTTATATGTAGATCTAATCATAAATTATCCAGGTGGCCACTCAGCCTTGAAAACCTGTAGAAATTAAATTTTGCAGCTGTAAGCAAGTCAGGAAATTGTACAAATAGCCAGGAAATATTTTTCAGACAGCCAATAAATATTAAATTTGATAACTTGAAACAACAAAGGGAAATGGCTATGTTTGGAACAAAAAAAAGTCTGGTTGAAGAACTGATAAAAGAAGTTAATGGTATCATTGCCAATATTATGTTTAAAAAATAACTAATGATTGTTTTGGAGTGTTGGTTTGTTGTAAAAAATGATTGTTTTAAAGCTAGTAACACAAGTAGTGATATAATGTTGTATTGTACATGTATTTGTAACACAAAAATTGTACAAAATTTGGAATAGGAAGTGGTATAGTCACCATGCGAGCAACTTGAATGTGTATGCAAGAAGTACATTTAAGCTTTGTTTTGCATTGTTTAGGAATTTGGCTACAATTTAATGAGAGATGGCAGGATAGGCTGCTAAGTTACTAATTACTGACATACATCCTTACTCTCTGATAAGTGGTTAGAGCATAGATTGCTCTCCCTTGTTCATCATGTGATCCCACCATGGCATTTTGGTTGTTACCCGAGCCCGGTGGGTTGTGGTATGTTCTACGGTGGTAATGGCATGATGCCGTCTTAGGGGAGGGGGGATCAAACCCCAGAGTGATTTGAACCGTGATAGTTTCCCATCTGGGGCGAACAATCTTCTTCGCTACTAGAGCTGCCAAGATACAGGATGCCAGCTATCCTGGTGTATGAGTTGGGAGGTGAGAATCTATAAGAATAATGGGGATGGATGATCCTGCCACAGGGATTGGTGCTATTTGCAACGGCCGTGTAGGCCGGTGTGTGGAGATATAGTTAATGGGAGAGGGTCCTACTCTATGCTTTGGAAAGACCTTCGGAGGTAATTAAACCCTGACTATCTTACCGGGAGCCAAGTGGATAGTGCACGTATTCTGTAAGTCTTTCCCCGGATCAACCTTTGGTGGGGTTACTGCTACTGCGGGCGAAGGAGTCTCTGGCTGGGGGCGACTGACGAGTTCTAGTTCAAGCCATTGCCAACAGGCACCTAAATATGCGTTGAGTTCTGATTTGTGGGCAAGAGGTGTAAATGGCGAAATGGGCCGAGGTCTGATCTCTGGCTTGTCGGATTGGGGTGTCTCTCACAATCTGTGTTCACCTGTGAGTGTGCCAACCTCTAATGCTCGCCACTCTTTGCGTTGGTTGTGACTCTGAATAGCACCCTTTTTGCCCTGCATTTAGACCAGTCTTCCGATCTTTCCGCAGATGTGCAGTCCTGGAGGTGTGTTCAGTCACATTCGAGGCCTTGACGTACAGATATGCAGTCAGTCCGATATTAGGACGCCACTGAGGTTAGGAGAGGAAACACCGGAAACCCAGAAGCCGTGGTATGTCCTTTCGGACTCAAAGCCTTCAAGCTTAGTCTCCTGTGGAGTTAGTCACGCCTCACTACTAATTCTCAGTGGGGGTTTTGATGCAACAAACTTTCATAGTGAACCAGGAACTGTAGTTACAATTATAGTAGTCAAGAATTTCAAAAGTAATGTAATATTTATTATTACGAAATGTGAAAGTGGGTAATTCCGGTTGTATAATAAAGTTCGCTAAGAATGAAATAATTACGATAATCAAATGCAGGCGAAGGTGAGCCTAGTAAAACAATGAAACCGTTTAAAAGATGACTCTTTACAGTGTGTTTCTCATGGAATTTGTCCAGAAGGGTTTATGTTGCGACGAACTGCTACCACGGAGTCGAGGAATCTGACTGGGATAATAGGTTGCAGAGTATGGGGCATCTGGTTATCTCTGGAGTTGATGTGCATTCTTCTGTTGCAAGAAGTGGTAGAGCCTTCTGCAAGCTGTTGGATGTTTTTAGCCTTTTCAAGCTGGTGGAGAGGCTGGAGCCGTTGCAGGCTGTAGGAAAAGGGAGATGTCTTCGTAGACCAGGGAGTGCTCGCTGACCAATGCGGCCGGCGAGCCTGGCGTCTTTGGCTAGAGGCGTGCTCGTGCTTCCTTATATAGTTGAAACTCCCTTGATCAGCGATCTTCCGGTAGTGTGGAGTAGTGTAGCCTTTCATCACAGTGGTTGGTTTATCAGGGTTACGGCAGCACCGCTCATTTCTTATTTTCCTGCTTGGAGGCGACAGTAAATTTATACACCTCGCCCCGTGGTTGGTGGGTGTGACGTCACAGGGCAGCAGAGAAGCTGAGATCCTGTGGTGTTGCTGGAACTTCGTCCTCAAATTATCTCGGGGTTGTGGTTCGTCAAATAAAATATTTATTAAAAATGGTGGCAATCATGTGCCGGATTCGGGATGGCAGTGCCATTCATATTTAAACGCATTAAATAATTTGATGGGGCAAAGTCGCCCGTAGATTGCGCAAACGCACTGCGTAGCAATGTGGCATGTCTAATTACATTATAAAAAGTTGATAGAATGCGCAAGTACTCGCAGGTTGGTACACGTAGAGAGAGAGAGAGAGTCAGACGAACATATTTTCCATGCAAATGCACGGTTGTGCGATGTTTCGCTGGCTAAGTCAGCTTCATTAGGTGGTGAGTGATAGTTGGAAAATGAACCTAGCACCCAGTAGGCGAACGAGGGTGAGGTGGGAAATTTGAAATGTGGCGGAGGGGCCAACCAACCCTTAGTCAGCTGGCGTGCATGCTCACCGCTCATGCCGAGGACATACCTGCTTGTCAAGGTTAAATGTGGAAGTAGAGGCAGGTTTCAGGAGAAATGGGCAGTGCTTTTATGCTGTTGTGTTCATAATGTGTTTATCGAAAGTCAAAGCCAAAGATCGTAAATTATCTTAAATAAGTAGCACAAAACATAAGGCAAAAACTGTAAATACTGTATTTTGGCATGTATAGGCTGCGTGCGTTTATAGACCACACCAGAAGATTTTGATGAAAAATTAGGGATAATTAATATTTCAAGTATAGGTTTTACCGAATGTTTGGATTCCTGTAAATATTGTTAAATCAAGATTCTGTACAAACATAATAAATTTTGACTTAATTTCTCCCCTACAAAACATTTGAGACAGAGAATTTGTGTTGTGTTGCAGTGTTTACAAACTGACGTCGCGCAATTACTATTCCATAGATTGTAATGTGACTTGAGGGAGCAAAACCATGGCAACATGTCGCACAAAATGACATCTTATCTGTGTGTGTTTTGTGGTGTTGTGGCAGGCATGAAAACTACGTAAGATATATATTTAACAAAATGGCATCTATCAATTCACACATTACAATTTTACGGGAACTCTCCCTATCTTACGATTTTTCTCTTGGCTGGATTCCAAAATTCATGCAATAGCGGCGACTGGGATCTTGGCTGTTGGTCTTCTTGATTGTGTCACATATGTCATATTTTCATGATAATTCAAGGTGTTGCCACTTAATTGGGAAATATAGGGAAAAGCCATGAGTTTTCTCGAGTGCCGGGAAAACCTTGAAATTGCCAGGAATTTTTCTGCGAGTCGGAAACGTGCATGTGCGAGATTCTTTCATGCGCACGCAGCAGCTGTTAAGATTCAGTCTTATGTAGTCTTATTTTGTCTGGTTTTTAATAAAATAAAATTTTTAGGTGGTTTTTATATTCCTACGGTGCATTGCTATGGTGACACTGGTGCCAGTAACTGTTCATTCCTCAAAAAAAAATAGAAAAAAATAGTTGCCTTGACGTGTGTGTGTGGGCCACGGTCTGAGCCCAGCACATAGATTAATATCTTACCCACCGAGCATATGCGTCCAGTCATATGACAACTGAAGATGGCACACGCTGACTGCGGCTAGACAAATGCCAATGTTGTTTGTGTTTATAAACTAAAATTACGTTTCAGTGTTTGAAAGTCATTATTGTCTCTTCACACAAGATGTGAAGCGTATTATATTTGTGGCCATGAAGAGTTAGATGTTGAAAATAATTGAAATACCTACTATAATTTACATAGATAGTAGCAAGGTAATGTAAACTTTGCCGGTGTATTTCTACATCAACTGCGCGTATTTATTTTGTGCTCTGGGAGTCCAGCTTTTCATACGATGTTGTCTGATTGGCGCGAATACAATGTATTATAAAGTTGATGGGTGTTGATATCGTGATTTTTAAATTTTTCTGCAGTAAAGTATGGGAGTGAGCTTTCATTGAGGTGCTACAAAACAAAGTAAAAACAATTTTGGTAAGTAAATTTGTCTTATCTTATTTCTATGTTAGATATGGCAAAGGCAGCACAATTCTCCAGTGTGTATTTGTAAACTGTTTGTCTTGATGTTTCACTCGCTTGCTTGTCTACCAAAAATAATATAATTTTTATGTGAAATTACCGCTTCCTGTATTTTAGGTGTCATAGGTATCTGTTAGCAATGGTAATACAATAAATTAAAAATATTGGCAAACACTCGCACCAAGTTGTACTGTTATATTCATGCACCCATGTAGTAACAAAATAACAGTGTGCGGGCCAATGCGTTAAATAACACGGCGTGGAACTTGCGAGTTATGGATAAACGAGGGTCTTTTTGGAGTATTTGAAGCGCGAAGAAACTTTTTATAATGATAAGCCTGAAATACGTCAGCTTTAGTTTGTCTTACTAGTCTGGTGCACATACTGTAGCTGTAACATGTGTGAAAAACATAAAACAATACGTCCTAGTATTCAGGTCTGTATATTCTGAGCAGTTTCCATTCATTCGGAAATCTGAAAAATCTGAAAAGTATGAGTTTTGTGGTGTGTGTCGCTGTGACATAACTATTTGTCATGGTGGAAAAAGTCTCATTACAAATCATGTTATAAGTGCATGTTTTTGTTTGGAAATTTTTTTGAATGATTACCAGAATTTTTGTTTTCATATGCTAGATTTCGTAACTCACGTAATGTGCAGACAGTGTTGGAATATTTGATAGGTAGCTGAATTTTTCTCTTTAAAAAAATGTAATACATATGTCAGGCTATACCTATGTAATATTATTGTGTTCTCAGTTTGTACATGAGGTTCAGAAGTATATATTGTTGCATCTAGAAGTAATTGTTGTTTAGATTTACTATCAAAATATACATCAATAATTTCGCATTTTCATAACAATACCGGTAACAGCCGATAAACAAGAAATAATTTATATAAAATGCTGCGACCCAATTACGTTCTATTTTAAGCCTTCTTCAATCTTTTTTTATTTCAAACTTTAAAAGTTGTCAGGTCTGCGTACCTCTGGTATATGCTGTTAGTTAATTACAGAAAATTATCTTCTAGCTATGCGGTTTATCAAGTCTTTTGGAAAGTTGATCGAAGTTCATGTCGTTGTTCCATGTTAATACAAAGCCTTGAAGAATTTTCAGTTAAATCATTTTCTGGTGTGGCATTAAATGAGTTCAATTAAAGAAAATCTTTTAGTAGGAAAGTCTTGACAAATAAATGACAGCAGATCCGACATTAATGCAGACCTTACTTGAAAATGATCGTAATAATGGAGATGGCAGCTGGACTATGATGAACCTGGCAGCGGCGATATCTTCATTTAATTAGGATACCATTTCCCAACTCTGCATGCTCCAGACGTAGGATGTAGTACCGCGCCTGTGCGACACTTAATCAGGCCTCTTGCAGATCCTGGGACGATGTTGGTTGTCCCTCACGTCGACTGCGTCGTGGAACTCTTCTTTCTACGACTCCATTCGAACAACTCCCACTCTCCGTTCTCTTTCCTTCATGCTGAAATATTCCTTTTTAACAAAACTCTGTAATGCATTGTTTCAAAAGTTCCAAACACACAGTTTCTAGGACTAACGTATCTTCCTTGCATGAATGTCATAATACATTCTCTTTAACCCACTTCTACACTAACTTATTACCGTTTACAAAAAACTGTGTTTCACTTTCCATAGAAATAATTCAATATGAATTTATATTTCACATATGCAAATATTACTATTGAGAAATGTTATCAACAACATATGTAAATTCAAAAGAAATATTTTAGTATGCAAATCAATGGCATCTATCAATTTTCACTTATGCAGCGAACATGCAAACTACGCAAGATATCTTTCTCTTGAGAGTTCCAACATGTTTACATTTTACGGGAGCGGGATGTTTATTTTGTTTATGAACATGAGTGAACAAATTATTACATGAGAGAAAATCTATTCATTTGTTCTTATTTTTGTTGCTTCCGTAGAAATTAAGTTAAAAAAATAAAATGTATTTTATGTGGACAAATTTATAATCATGTTTTGATGGCAAACAATTTTTTTGTTTACCACAATATCTCCTAAATAAGCATCATCCCACTTTTTTTTAATGTGCTGCCTATACACATCGATATATGGTAAAATATGTATTCCAACAAAAGTAGTATAAGCAGGTCAGCGGGCAATGCAGTCAAGACCAATCGCAATCCGTAATCGAAATCCAAGTAGAAAAACCAAATATAAAAGTTATAACAGAATTATTGAAAACATATACTTGAGCTAAACACAGTGAACACAAAATAGACTAAGGAACACTGGTGTTGTCACAAGATAAGAGGTATTCTGGGGAGGGCAAGGGAAAAATCTATAACTTTTATTGTTATTGGCTACTGCTGCTGCTATTTGCACGTGTTGGACGGGTAGCTAGGCACTCGGGAGGGATGGTGACAACTGAGAGAATTATGAACAAAGGAGCCCTTA
Source organism: Dryococelus australis (assembly GCA_029891345.1). Classification (NCBI taxonomy): domain Eukaryota; kingdom Metazoa; phylum Arthropoda; class Insecta; order Phasmatodea; family Phasmatidae; genus Dryococelus; species Dryococelus australis. Next base: position 138,064,373 of record CM056997.1, read on the forward strand.
CTTAAGTTGTGCGTCATGCAAATTTTAACTCACGAGGCATGCCCACACACTACTCAAATATCAAAGTTACTGTAATTTAGAACAGATTTTAACCCCCCCAATTCGTACTTTTTATTTTAGCAGATAGTTTAAGGATGCCTGCTGAGAAATTCCTATATATTATTGCCATAGGCCAGTTATTACATTTGTATTAGGTTTTCATTGTAATTTATTCCATTTTACAAGGATATTTTATTATTTTCACTAATTTTTTGGATTTTAAACCGTTTATGAAAACCTTTGCTTTATAGCGCTGTGTTTTAATTATTTGCGTCTTCGTTACTTTGAGGTGAGATGTATAGTCAACTCCAGATTTTACGACTTTCTTGGTTCTTAGAAATTTTTTACAAAGGAGAGTTACTTTATAGAAGTTTAGGCTTTATTCATGTCTATTATGAGATTTTACTGTATTCAGATCCATGTGTAATTAAGTTTAAAAATAGTGTCAGGTCAAAGATAAATTGAGGAAAAATTTAAATATAATTGAATTGTACGAATGGGAGTGTTATTTTACATGCAAGTACACATGCATATGCATCATAATGGGAAGTTTATTTTTACAGCAAATGAGAAGACACTGGTGTTTGTGGAGACAAAGCGCACAGCAGACTTCATAGCCAGCTTCCTGTCAGAGCAGAATATACCGACCACAAGCATACATGGGGACCGGTTGCAGAGGGAACGAGAGGAAGCACTTTTTGACTTCAAGAAAGGCATGAGAAATGTGCTGGTAGCGACAGCAGTTGCAGCACGTGGTCTGGGTGAGTATCTACCTGCTCTTTGCTGCATGTGGACGTTTATGGAAAGTGTGTAGTGGATTGTAAAAAATAAATTTCCTTTTCACCAAGGCTACATACTTGAAGCAAGATGACAATTATTCTATGACTACCCCTCTTTCAAGTTCAGAAAGTTAATACATTTTTTTATTATCTCACTTTTTGGATAGTCAGTGTAGTCAGAACTCGAAAATGGTCCTTTCACAGTTCCCAGAAAAATGGTGTAGCTTGTGGCAAAATTAAAATTGTATTTGTAAATTACATCATGGTTCCAGTGAATTGACTTGTAAGATTTACACACTTGGAAGATACAATTTGGCTTATTTTGGCGACTTAACCCCAAATAAATGAAAATTGTCAGTGTTTGATCATTCCTAGAGCAAAAATATACCACAGTTTAATGATTTTTCTTCAGTTTTATTCTATTTGGAGTCTTGTGAGAGAAATTACACCTTACATGAACATATTAGTCTTCCATGTTGCTAAAAACTTTGTGTGCTTGTGCACGTGTGTACATACATTTGCACGTGACTGTGTGTGTGTGGGGGACATGTGTACCATCCTCTCCAATCTCTCGTAAGGAAAGTAGATCTAAAATGCTGATTCTGGCTCGCCACCACTAAAACTAATAGTTTTCCTTAAAAATATAGGGGGAAAACTAACATAACTATTTCCGGCTATTTGTTACGAAAGTAAAAAAAAATTTTTTAACTCAATCTGAAATTTATTGAAAGAACGATAAAAATCAAGCAAATTAAAGCCAAAATCAAGGTATTTGATGGCCAAATGTAAGCTCCGACTTTTTAAAAGGAGCTCTCAAAACAAGTAATTTTAAGAAAAACCGAGAAAATTTTTAGCTGTTTTTCAAATTATTAGCATGCAGGATTTGTGACAAGGTAAAAACAAGCAGAATTATTTTTTTTTTTTTTAAAAAAAGCAAATTTCTTGTTTTTTTAGGCAATTTTTAAGTTTTCTAGAAATGCCAATTTGCAAGCAAGTAATCTAAAGCGAGTAAAATTAAGACAAAGACCAGCAAAATCAAAAGAAAGAAATTAAAAAGATAATTGATAGAATTTAAATATTTATTTCAATATCATATACAGATTTTTCATTTCTTTTAAACCTTTATACATTTTATAAAATCTTGTTTATCATTTATTAATTTTAAAGCATTTTTATTAAAAAGCTGTACATATCGATTGGGTAATGTAATTTTATATTTACAATCTAGAATGCGAGTAATTTTTTTTACCAATTGTTTAACTTCTTGAGAAGTGATACCATTTTTGTGTTATTTACGAAGAAACAAACTACCAAAGAAAAATATTTTTTTCATTCTCTGCATAAATTAATTTTCTTAATAAATAAAAACAAACTATGCTCAACATGGAATATACCATATCTAAGCAATGTAAAAAATGTGGTGAAGTGTTAAACACAGAAAGTTTTGCACCACATAAACACACACAAGATAAGCATTTTAACATCTTTAAAAAAAAATTTGTAGTGAATATGCTAGTAGTCATGAGTTAAAAAAGAGAAAGCAATATGTGAATGTAGAAAATGTGTTTATAATGCGTCTCTCAAAAAGCATAAAAATAGTCAAATCACAATACAGCATTAAATAATTGAACCTAAATCCACCACTATAATTATCCAACAAAAATATGTAAGGTGTGTAATGATAATAAATCTATAAAATTATTTTCTCCTGATAAAACTACTAATAATAAACATGCAAATGTATGTAAAAAAATGTTTTAGCGAATGTCTTAAGAATTATTGTCTTAACGAGAAGTTAATTATGATTTCCCAATAATTTAAGCACTTTTTGAAGTTTCCAATTATCTTTATTTTACGCTATCTTTATATATATTTTTTCTCTTATAAATACAACAAAAATGGAGGCCTATATAACAGCTGAGTTGAACGGTAAGGGGAGTGAGAGATATTGCTAGATATTTTAAAATAACATATATAAACAAAGGAAAAGCAATCTAGTTAGTATTCATATACCATTTATTATGCAATGGCTTATAGACGAGCGGAGAAAAATAATGCTGAGAAAAAGAAACATTGCAAAATTAGATGAGCAGCGAAAAAGAAACTTTGCAAATTTACCATTTTCAAAAGCCAAAAATATATATAAACAAGAGAAAAAGGAATTAAAAGAAATATTCCCCTTTTCTAATCAGATATTTGAAAAGTTTAGAAATGGATAACAATTAATAATTTTTCAAAATTACATTTAGCTGATGTCAATATCAATGAATTATATCCCAAATAAAAAAGAATTAAAAGTAGTATTTCCATTCTAAAGTATTTAACATAAGAAAAAGAAGAATCAACAAAAATTATTTAAGTAACAATGCTATTTAAAGTAGGATATCAACATATAACATTGAAAATACCTTTAATTTAGTACATCCTTTTCATTTTTTGACTTATAAAGTATTTGAGATAATACACAATCTTATAACATTTAGAGGGGTGAATACCAGTATTAAATTATATGCCCATTTTTGTAAGCAAGATTATAATCAAGTAGAATTATTTACATTTCAATCACCCAATTCTACAATATTGAATGAAAGAGATATTAAATGGATTTATAAATTCGTAATACAAGAAATAATTACACAATTATCTGAACTACAAAGAAGAGACTCAGGATGGACATTAGATATAATGATGGGAATGCAATTAGCTATAAATAAATATAATCCATTAAATGGCTCATCATTAGAGACCTGAAAGTAGGTGTTATTTTTGTCAAGAATAAGTGTTATTTTCTTGCTACAAAAATGCAGGTTTCTTCATGAAAATTGCTCCAATTTTTAATGTGCTCTTTATAAAGACATGCATAATTTTAAATATGTCACTATATTTGTAAAACCTGCAATTGGCAATGTTTTTCCTATTAATAAGCGGTGTTTTCTATCAATTGTTATTTCCATGCAAAAATTCCTAACTCCCAGAAACGTACACAGTTATGGTTTTAATACAGACAACGGTTTATCACCAAACTACATTGAATAAAAGTTCAGGTTGTACTTGTATTCTGCCTATCACCTGGAACAACAAACGGTCGTAATGCACTGGCAAAGGCATACTGTTTCATGAAAAGAATAATGTAAACAATTTATACACGACTATAAAAGCACTGTTTAAAAAATAATAATAAAAGTTCCTTTTACGAACGGCAAAACAAAGTTAGAGAAATATGCCGGCACGTTTTTGAACTATCAAAACTTTTCAACAAATTTTTTCGTTAAGCCCGCGACAAAACTTTTGTTTCTTCATAACATCTAATTTTTTACTGCATATATTTTCAGAGAATGTATGATAAAAATACAGTTTACTGGGCGAATACAAGTTTAAAAAATGTGATAAATTGATTTACAAATATATTCTATGTAAGTAAATGCATATACACACATTTTTCACCGCCACACCGCTTGCTTTGTAAAAAATAAAGAATTGTTTAAAACGTGACGATGATAAGATACGAATGTAAGCACGGCGTGAATTCTATAGATAACATGATGCTTGGTGGACATGAACACTACAACTGCGTGTTTTCCTAATGAATAAACTTTTGCAGGTCTACGAGTAGAATGTTCACTCAAAATAACGCATCATCACTTGCGCTCGTGTTTTCTATGGTCATAAATACACATGATGGAAAGTAAATATGTTTTCGTTTAAGGATATAATTTGAAGAAATCTCTTGGCCAACTTATGCATGCATTTGTATTCGAATATCCAAAAACACATAAAATACGTCTTAAGAAGCAATTATATGACGTAAAACAATAATTTGTCAAAATACTACAGGATTTTGTACTATTCGTGAATTACAGCTGAAATTCTCAAAAATCACAATTTTTGTTTTTTATGTCGTAATTTGCGTATTTTTTTACTTTAACACATTTGCTAATTTCTCAGGTCTCTACTCATCATACATAGAATTACCAGAAGATATTAAGAATAAGAAAGCATGCATAAATGTTAAAAATAATGATCAAAAATGTTTCCTTTGGGCTGTAAAATCTGCATTATTTCCAGCAGACAAAACTTCGGACAGATTAACCAAACATAAAAATGTGGGGCTTAATATTGATAAAGTAATAGATAAATTTGATTATCCAATTAAAATTGATGATATAGCAAAAATAGATAAACAAATTGGTGTATCTATGAATGTATACTCTATTGAAGATGAAGGTGTGAAATCGACAGTATATCCACTTAAGCTTACAAAATGTAAAAAGGATAAGCACATAAATTTACTTTATTTCAATGATGATAAAGGAGACTGTCAGCTGCGCGAAATTCACATTACTGTTGGATAAAAGATTTATCAAGGTTAGTTTCAGCTAAAAAAAAAAAAAAAAAAAAAGCAACACAAAACATATATGCAATATGTGTCTTCAATTCTTTACCTCTCAAGAGAAATTAAATAAACATGCAGATAATGAATCTGATTTAGAAACTAAATAAATTTAATGAAATTATCACTATCGAAATTCTACTATTTATATAAAAACTTGTTCGATTTGCTGTAGATTTTCGCCAATTTCTCGAAGGTCATATTTATAGTCAATCTTTTCTAAAATGGTTAACTGCAAGTTTTGTAAATTTGAATGAAGTTTGTAAACTATATTTTTAAGATCTTCGTATGCATTATCTAATATATAGGAAGGGATTTTATAAATTGTCTAAAACATCTGGATTTTCTAAACTATCTGAAATGAATTAATAATAATCAGAATCGTCCACGTTGAAAAAAGCTTCACAATCAAGGTCAGAATAGTAATCTACATCAAAATCGGAAAATCTCTCATAATCAGAATTGCTATCTGCAATTGGCAATCCGTTCATTTTTTTTAATAAGACTATTTATGAGATATAAATTTTATAAAAAAAAAATTTGCGTATGTATAAAACGTGAAAATTGCTCGAAAAAACGGTAAATTAGCTTGGTCCCCCCCCCCCCCCCCCCCCACCACCATAATTTTGCTTGGTTTTACCTTGTCAAATCCTGCATGCTCAGTTTTGAAAAACTGGTCAAATTTGCCTGATTTTTGCTTAAAATTGCTTGATTTTTGGCTTAAAATTGCTTGTTTTTAGAGCTCCTTTTCAAAAACTTTTAGAGCTTAAATTTAGCCCTCAAGTACTTTGATTTTTGCTTTAATTTGCTTGATTTTCATCGTTTATTCATCAAATTTCAGATTTTTTAGTGTGTTTTTTTTTTTTTTTTTTTTTTAAGGGAGATTATTGGGTTTAGTGGTGGTGAGCCAGAATCGGCCTTTTACAACCACTAAGGAAACCCTTAATTGATTTCATTAAATGATAGTTCCCGTACACTGGTACTAAAAACCATCCATGTTGACTAATGAATGTGAAATCTCTGAAGACTCAATCTAAAATTATCCAAGATATGAAATCAAGGAATTTTTATCTGTTATTTCTTGATGCTGAAGCTATTAAAGCATGAACATGAAAAAACCAAATGTTTGGATTACACACAAAAACATGTCTGTCATTTCATCAGTATTTGCAGATTTACTGGTAATGCACAAGTACAAAATAATTAAGTTTGATGCATTCCTGCGTTACTGAATAGAGCTCTTCCAGGCGACTTCACCCCATCTTGAATATAGCAAATTCTTATGCACATGTCACAAAAAAATAAACAGTAATGGAGGTGGGACATGTGGTCAACTTAGTTGAGAGAGCCTCAATGGAACCTTCAAACCATGTGCTCCTAGCTTTTACTGTTAACGCTCCAAGAAGTCGTCCCGTCGGTGCCCATTGCGGGAGAATGCCCAATTCAAATTTGCCGCGCCTGCAGGAGGGTAGCAAAATTCAAAAATTGTGCTGCTGTAAGTGTAGCAGGCCTTCCATCAGAGAGTCACGGCCTCTCCAATTGCACGAGGGCAAGGTATGTCATCGCCTTCGCTCCAAGCGCCAGCGTTGCTGAGATAAGGATCCAGGAACCCATGTGTGTGAAGTCAGCTACTCCACCCACGAGAGGCGAGGCTAAACCCCCCACATTCCTGAGTGCCACCAAACTGGGAAATTTAGTATAAAAGGAATCCCATTGTGGACTCAGGCCAGTCTGCTGCACCTCTCATTTTGCTGTGAAGGTGCGAGGGTGCTAGCACATGGGCAGAGTTCCTTACCGCTCTGGTGAGAGAGGAGGTACCAGTGTTGGTTGACGTCCCTGCCAGCTCCGGAGGACCAGCCACCTTCCAGAGACCTGAACCTCTTCGGCAGCCGCCAACTTCCTGGAGGACCTCCAGGTCTTGAGGCCTCTGCCAGCAGTTCCGGAGGGTTGTCAATCCCATCACGTCGTGTGCCCAACCTTCTTCAACCTCTTCCTACCACTCTTCCTCTCCAGGTATTGTTGATCACTGCGATGTCTCCTGGGAACCTCTGAGGTCCTAGCCAGGCCACCTTCTTCGCCCTACTGGTAATGTCTTCATTTGATCACTAGGTCCCTTCAGAACATGTCCCATTAAATTAATTTAGGATTAAATTAATTTTGGCTCAAGAAAGCACAACCTAAGAGACATTCTAAAAGCAAACACAAGGTTGTGATGAAATGTGCATTTTGTAAATAATTGCAGTGACTTACGTTGTTTAGAAGTGGATTCTTCATGTCTCTTACCCTATGTCAATGTATTATGCTGCTCTGCATGCATTGTTTGTTTCCTCTGCTATAATACTTGTTTAGCAAAGCTTATCAGTCGGCTAGGTCAGGGAAGTGCTCAGCTAGACTAAACCCCATAAGCTTTCCTGTACACAAGTTATATCCCTGCTGTGACACTTAGAGGCCAAGTAGAGTTTGCTTTTACTTCCACACAGGTGGCCACAACAGGATAGCTTAGCTGACACAAGCCTTAAGAGTGGGGCTTCGGGCAATTTTTATTATTTCATTTAATATTAATTGCAACAACAACAATCATGCTTTAATTCCCCGAAGTTCGAATACTATTCCACGTGCCATCCACTATGTCTTTGTATTCTGTCCACAGGTTCTACTGTGTAAATCTTTTTATGTCAAGTGCCCAAGTCGTAACGGTATCTTGTAAGGCTGCACGCATTAATGAAAGGTTCGCATCACAACCAAATTGGGTTCCTTTTGTAAGACCTTACTCAATGTGCAAGAACTTGTGAAAAAAGAAGACACCAATCTTCTTTTAGCAGCTTGGTACAGCTGCAAGACCAAGGAGGAAAAAAGTGAGAATGCCAGTTAACATGCACCAGAAAGAGACAGAGGTCTTAGTCACCTGGCACTTCGAAGAAAGCAAATAGTCACTCACCGCATACGGCAAGGACCTTAAAGCCCAGCCGACTTTTACACACTTCACTCAAGGTCGACTGCAGAGCAGATGCAATTACAGAAGCAAACTGGGGGAGAAAATTTTGCTCTTGAGGGGACTGTTCTACATTCCCTCAAAAGAATTTCTTTTCTGTCTCACTCCTTCAAGGATGAGCCTCCTTCAACGATGAGCCTTCATCGCAGCAGAAAGGGGGTGAATTGATGCATTACATCTTTTAAAAAATTATATTAAGACTGTCTCATCAGTAAGTAAGCTTTGCCTCCTGATTACAGCCGAGTTTTCATTGTTGACATGCATTAAGAGATGCAGTTTTGTACTGTCTACCACTGCAAGAATAGACGTTCCAGCTGAAGATTGTATTATTCACCGGCCACTAAGGTTATGTATCCAAGGCACTTCAGTACCACAATACACAACCAGATGGCTCTACCAGTATGCTCCACCACATATTGTTCTCTGAGCCGGCAAGTAACATCACGCCTTGAGGAAGCTATGCTAAAGATACCCCCTCTCCATCGCCACTCCTATCCAGCTGACTAAGGGGAACGACCAGCCAGAAGACAAATAGCAGGACTCGCCCGCTCATGGCGAGTCATCTCGCCACTGCAGACTGCTAGGGAACTGACCAGTCTGCTCACTTCCTGGCTTTGCCTGTCCTTCCTTCACTGCTTTAGTGCTGAAGGAATCTCTGCTCCTTGGTCTCCACCGCAACGTGTTACCTGAGACATTCTTCTGTCCAAGCTGTCTTCACTGCATTAGTGCTGAAGATTCAGTCAATACCAAAGTCCTGTACACACCCAGACACTGTGGCCCCTTCTGGCCAACACTAGTAGTAGTAGTACCAGTTGTTTCATAATGCTTGTCTATTCTACCATTGTTAGTTTAGGCACAGATTATCTTCACCTTGTTCAGCATAACCTAAGCTTCCACTAAACTCTTACCAACGTTTGGAGATAGAGCGATACCACTGTTTACTTTGCGTAAAAAGGAATAAACTGATGTTTTACCGTCTCAAGGGTATCCTTTCCCATAGTTGTAATTCCTCTCCCAGTGAACCTCATGCCATCCAAGGGATTGCTGGTGACTGGGGAATTTGCTCACACACACATATCAGTCGGAGTATCCACACGCATATTGGACTGTCACTTTTGCTGTGCACTACGGTGGACAGAGCAGTAGATCTCCAACTGTAGGTACTTGGTCTTCTGAGGCCAGCTTGCTGGCTCAGTAGCATACTACCTCCACTGCTCCAACAGGTGTCAGAGTGAGAGTATTGAGTTTGGAGAGACTGTTCCCTTCTGAGACACTCACCCACGTGCAGGGACTGTCAACCAGCGAGACCTGACTCTCAATGCTCACCGCGTTCCAATGCAGTACTGAGATAAGGATACTGCCTGTGGTCGGCAGACACTACATGTGGCTGGGTATGACAACACGTCACCTGCAGCCTCTTCACAGACTTGAGTTTGTGATTCAGTCCAGCTGCCCTACTTCCATCTGAGTAGAATCTGAGAAGGTAAGACAAGTGTATTGCCTCTAAACGTTTACAGGAGCTTACTCCCCTCCTCCTGACTACACTCGCAGAGGTATCAAGCCCAGGCATTGCACCACCTGCAGATTCGTGTTACACCGGAGATACCCAAGAATCTCTTTCAGGACCCCATACGTCTTAGCAAGGAAAAATCCCCTATTTGCAGTGTATCTGAGCGACAGGACCAGTCCTTGTGACTCACCAACACGTACTTCGGGGGATTTGAGCCAGCGGAGCTAACTTATATGACCAACCCAACCTTTCAGCCACTGCATGTTGAACAACCTAGCACATACTTATGCCAGTGGAGTTGACACAGGTTAAGCAGTCTCCACAGGTTACACATCACCCAGGTATACCATACCACCTAGTCAATCCACTGAAACATAACATCACTCTCAAAGAGCCTGACTTTGTGCCCTGCCGAAAAGCTACCGGGCCAGTTATTTACATTGGACTTGTGCTAGCATCATATAGACTAAATCAAACAATCTCCACCACCTGACCTATCGCCCACCAAAAACCTCCTTTTTGTGTGTTGATGTTCTGAGTCACCCTTATTAAGTCTCCTATGAAGTGGATGCTTGGAGACCGTAATGTACCCAAAGGAAGAATATATTAGATCGCCCCACCTGAAATACAGCACAGTGAAATAGGAATATACTAGTGAAGCTATGCCCGAGGTAGTGTAGCAACTGCTGCAACCTCAGGAATGCCTGCTTCCTGCCGCTCCCGAGAAATGGCAGCAAGTACAACTTTGCCTACAGGGGAGGAGCCAATCCCACAGAAGCTACCAGATGGCCGAAAACACTATAGACACCCGCAAAGTAGGAAAATATGTCCCTGCACCACCGCAAAATGGCAGTTTGATTCCAGCAGCTCGCTCCACCATCTCATGCGCTAGAGATCTCTTCTCAGTCTACTCGCTTCCACTCTTCTCATGAGAGACGACCAGTTGATCACCAGCTACCAATGCCTGACTTTTTCAAGGCCGCGTTGCAGTCCCAGAAGAGTAGTCATTCCCCCCTTGCACTTGTCACTTACTGTCGAGCTCACAACCTTTTACTCCCCCTCAAGTCCCTTCAGGACATCGCCAGCTTCAGTTAGGGTTTAGTTATCAAGGCTACCTATAGTCCATTCCCCATTGGAAGCAACTTTCTCTGAGCCCTGCTAACTATCTACTTGCAGGCCTGTTTTGTATCCTTCCGCCAAATGTGTAAACAAACATACCATATGACTACCATTTAGCATGTGTCAAAATCAATGTTTACATTCCATTGTGTGTGTACATACGTTCTTATACTTTCCTTACACCTAAAAATAAACATTGAAATGTGACTTCTACTTTTATACCTGTCAAATGTGTTGTTTACTGTGTGCAGCTTTTCATTCCGTACGAATATTCACAGTTTAGGCCTCTGACATTATTTAGGTCAGCTTTATGACGTTTTAAAAATGCCTGAATTGAATTCAGTTCTTACTGTAATTTTGCGTTAACATATTTGTTTTCCACGACATACCACATTACACGTAATGCATATTTATATTTTGCCGTGACCATTTAACACTGTTACAATTGCGAGGTAGCGAACAGTAGTATTTATCCTTTTGTTATTGATATATGTTGGGTTATTTCTTTAAAAGGACGGCCTCGGTTGGAATAAATATTAAAATGAGGGAACAGCCAGTGAAAAAGGCACATTAAATTCAAGCACACAACTCGTGTTGCTCATTTTTGTCGTACAAACTTTAGAAGATTGTGGTGAACATGCGCACAAATTAGCCTACGATAAATTTTACTCCTCATTTTTCCATGTATTGTTACTTACTGTTTATTGGGTTTATTGAAATTTATTGGGCTGGACTTAGTATTTTTCTTCTTGGATTGTGGCAAATTATGTTAAATGACTGTGTTTCAAACCCGTTAGGGCAAATGTATGACGTTGTGATAAATACAGACGTGGATGTAAATAAATAACTTCGTCATAAAAACAGTTCACATTTAAAACTTATAAATAGTGCTAATCAAATATTTGAAATCATACACAAAAGCACGTCATTAACACAGACATAATGATTAACGAACCACACACCACAGTATATTTATTACTGCTGTGGAAACACAGATTTATCACAACATTGTATCTTGCCTAGGTAGGTTTAAAGACACGTCTACAAACGTAATGTATTAATTTGAAGTATTTTTCGGAGTAAGAATAATTTACGTTTCGTTTGACAAAAAGCAACTCGCCACGTCTGCCAACTTCACTTGGTAATTGCCTCGCCACCATATCTAAATATATTAAAATTTGTATTCAGACATTAAAATCTCTTTTCAGTTGTAAATTACAAATTCAAAAATCATTATTTTGCTGTAATAAGTATGAAATATGCTACATTTGAAAACATTCATAATTTTCAATGCTTACTAACGAAGTGAAATTTCCAGAGTGTGGAAGAGACTAATAAAGAGAGAGTGCGACAAGCCTCGCCAGCAGACAGTTTTTCAATTGCTTTCTTGCTTGATAAAATAATACCGTACCATTACGGCTTATTCAATATATTTTCCGCTGTTATTTTAAACTGTAAAAATGAGATGTTGCCATCAGGGCTACTGAAATATTTTGATAGGCATCATTTAATTTACAAATGGAAAACGAGGTTAAAATATTTTAACTGTGAACTATTTCTTACCGATCGTTGCCAACACGTCGCTGCACTCACTATTGTTAACATATTTTTAAAAAGAAAGAAATTTATACAAGTTATAGAATTTATTAAGGTAAAGGTTCATTTATATAATACAGTACTCTAAAGTTAACCACAGTGTTATATATTTGTGGAATACAGGTTATCGAAAAAACAGGTGACTTGTTATGCCTAGTGTGTTTTTTCAAAGGTTGATTTTCATAAGTCGTTTCCAATTGGGAATGGGCTATAGTTGTTATTCTTGTTTTCTAGCTCACACTTTAGGCAAGGCTCTTCAAGTCTGTCTTTGCTTACCTTCCGAGAGTTAATCAGTGCCTTAGTTTATAGTATGAGAGTACGTTTCACAGTGTTTTATCCTGGATAGAATAAAACCCGTATCCAGTTTAAACGCCATTTGCTTTTTCTTGCGTGAATTGTGATTAGTCTTCCCCTGTAAGCATCGCCCCACAGCGGAGAGGCAGGGAACCGCTGATTTGATACTAGTTTTGCCAAACTTATTGTAGGACTGTGGCTTGTCCCTTAAAAAGAACTTGTCGTACGTTTCCGAAACAACCCATTTGACTGCCACATATACTGTGGACCACACACGCAAAGGTACCTGTTGCACACACACAGTAGTGCTATTTACACATGACGTAGAGGCTAGATTCCCCTTGTCAGATAACCCAGTACCTCCATCACTTATAAACTAGCCAGAGGGAGTGTCAAGTCTGGCAAGGAAGGATCTACCACTTCTGGTATATACTCTAGCTAAGGTTATTGTTGTGTGCCATCCTGTTGCCAAAGTGAACCGTAGCACCTCATCCCTGGTAAATGCCGTTTACCCACAGGAGAGGTAGTAAGTGGAGCGACAGGAAGGCAACTGCTATCTCCTAGCTGGCAAGCAATCACTGCTTATAAAACGTGTCCCAGCCTTCAGCTACCTACCCCCCCCCCCCCCACCACCAAGAACAAGCTTATGCTTCCCGTCAACTGTTAAGGTCTCGCCTCACAGTTCCCTACCAGTCACTTGTTTGGAGGTGAAACTCCCCGGAGCTGTACACCCAGCCACAGAGTCCCTGCACCTAGACCTATCACTGAAACTAGGCATCGAGCTAGCAAAGATAGATCCAGCTCCACCTACCAGCACCAGTGGGCCGAAGGCCATCAGCCATAGCAGAGAACTCCTCTCCATCGAGCTGTCCAGGAGACACCGTCGCCGCCAATTAGCAGGATCAGAAGATTCTATGCCGGACCAGCACCGACGAGCACTCATCGCTCAGCAGTGGAGCATAAGCCAGTGGCTCTGCCAACAACTCGCACTTGCAAGCCAATCCTATCTCAGCTAGACTTAGTGACTTGCTGGTGGCCTACCTGCCATACTTTATACAAAGACACCATTAAGGGCAAGCACCAGATTTTACAGACCCCGTCACAGTAAGGTCTGCAGCACCACATCTGTGCAACTGGTCTAGTAAAGAAGTAAGTCAAAACCTATTGAAACACTTGCGCGCTCCTGTCCCTCAACCGTCACGCGTCATAGAGATGGAATTTTTAAGGTGGTTCTGTATGTTTTTGATATATCCTTGAGCAATTAAGGGCTGATCTGTGAAGGCATGTATACATGTGTGTGCACATGTGTGCATGTGTACAAAGTATTTTTTAAAGTTTATTTTGGTTTGAATTGGATGAATTATAGCATGGTTCAGTTAAATTTTGGTTCTTGAATAATATTGAAGGTTTGGTTCAAGTTCAGTTTGATGCCAAATCTGGATTCATCGAATCTATTTACCTGAATGCAAGACAATATTTTTTTTTGTACAGTATTGTGTAGCAATCTGAATACAGATACATAGTAGTCAGCTCTCCAAATGTGAGGACTTAACGTGTGACGGATTCAAGTTGTTAGTTCCGTCACTGGCCCAAATTGACATTGGTCAGATGCTAGGCTAGACATGTCCTTGCGGAATGCAACTTAGTCTCGGAGCTGGACGGGTGCTCTGCCTGTGTACTAAACTGGCCTCGTTGTCTGCCGACTGGGTGCGGAGTCTGGTCTAGCTAGGATCACTTTGCGTGTGTGAGGATATACCTGGGTAGCTTGACTTCTGCAGGTGACTTGGTGTGGATTCGTCGTGAGACATACTAGAGGTTGTTGCCGTACAGTTGCTATCGACTAGTGTGTTATTTGGTACGTGGGCAGATGAGGTGCTTGTCAAGTCGGGTGGCCCCACTGAGAAAGGGTGTTCCTTCTATGGACACTGTTGGTGCTGTAGAGAAAAGCCGTCAACCACCAGATGATTCGGTTCCCTTTGGTTATCTTGGTGGCCAGCTCAAAGATAGCTGGTATGGCGGCGGGTGGAGCTGGAGTGGTGAGCCAATGGAGTACTGCAGCTTGCTCTCCTGGACTAAGTTGCTCAAACCTGTTAGGAAGGGATAAGTCCCTGGAAAGATTTTGTGGCACCCCTTTCCAGTTTCATCCTCTTTTGAATACCACCACTGTGGGTAAATGACATTAGGATAAATATTTAGTATGAGACGTGGTCTGATGAGTCCCGTTTGTGATGTAAGCGGCCAATGAGAGATGGTCTCGTGGATTTGCGCCGTGGGATGTGTGTGTTGGGTAGGGGAGCTATCTGGCGGTGCGGATGGTACACTTAGTTACTGGTGGACGATCAACAGCCGGGGAGAGAGGTGGTTTTGCTACAGGTGTAGGCTTCAGCTAGTACTAATAACTAAAGAATTCTTATCTTTGCTACGGCCAACATATACAGAGCTCGGAGTCAAGTTCAGACTCATGTTCGCAAGCTATGAGGGGTGAGATTGGGCGTGGTCCTGGTGCGGTGACCTCCGGCACTGGCAACGGGGGCAAATTATCTGGGACTGTGGTGTTTAACAGAGATTTGTTAGATCTAGATAATTCTCTGTGGAGGGCCCGTCATGCCTAGCTACGGAGTCTGCAGGTGTGTCCACCTCCCTTCTTAGTCATTCGGATACGGAGTCAAAATGCTAACACAATTCAATAAAATTAAAATAAACTCGGCTCTCTGTATGTGTCAACAAATCTCGTGCCTCCCCTAGCCGTTAATTGATAGTCCTCAGGGAATTACTTCTTAGTCGCTCAAGAGGCCCTACCAATGAGAACGATGGGCTAGAGTTGGAATGCATCCAGGCAGGTGTTAGTGTTCCGGACTCGCCCAGGTATCGGAGTATGTCCTTGCGGACTAGAGGTCTTTTCAGACCCAGTGGTACTGAGTAGTTTGGCCCACTCGCACTTGGTCCGCTGAGAGAACTTAAAAATTTACGTGGAGCTAAAATATTTAAAGCAATTCTTGTATAAAAGTGAATGGTTCGAAGATAAATTGACGAGGTCCACAATATTAAATATTTTACTTAGCATTTATTTCGCTGTTGTGAAAACACTGGGCAATCCGGTCCTTTTATAAACTAATGAAGTTTATAGTTTACTTTGTTCGATGCCAGGTGATGGCAAACGTGGTTATTTAGAATTTCCAAAATTCTATTGCTTTTACAGCGAGGTATTTTGATTGAGGGGTGAGTTAGGACGTCGCAATGGCCTGCTACTGCAAAGTCAAGGAAGACTGAGGTAGGGGGTGCAGGGTGTGGATATTGTGGTTACCTCTGAGGCACTTGCTGCCAGAGCTGGAGTGTGCTTTCGCAAGCTGCAGGCTGGGAGAGATGGAGGCCTTTTGAGCCCCAGGAGAGCCCATTGACCATTGCGCAATCAGTGGACTGACAAACTCTGGCAAGGGTGTTTCGAAGGTTCCTTATATAGTCCAAATTTCATCTTGATGGCTGTCCCAGGGGTGCGGGAGTTGTAAGTCTCTCGACATGGGCTAGTTATCTTTGGTAGTGGTCGGCACTGCACATTTCTTATTGACTGGTGGAGGTTGAAGACAGGTTTACCTCTGCCCGAGGCTCTGCGGCTGTGGCGTCACTGGGCGCAGGGGTGCTCTAACCCTGTGGTGATTTCGTTAACTTTATCAGAGTCGGCTGGTCCGTGGCTCATTGGGTAAAACACATTTTAGGTTGAGGGGGTGGCGACCACAGTCTGGGCAGTCAGTACATTCTCATAGTTAATTGTGCTAATTACGTCCGGGTCTGTAGGTGTCAAGCACGGGGAATCAACTCTGTAGCCACTTGGAATTATGTCTTCCACTTTGGATTTGCCCCGTGCTTCTCAGCGCTCACTGATAGGGCAAAGTTTGCCCATAGAGTACGCAGTCGCGCTGCGCAGAATTGTGGTATGTGTCAGTCTTAAGGGGGAAGTATCATTTCTATCTTGGGTTTACGTATTTTACTCATTAACTTAATTTTTGGAGTCGATATTTATAAACCAAGTTAGTCATGGCATTAGGGAGCATTTTAACAGTTATTTCTAAATCCCACTTATTACATGATTAGTTTCACATCTGTAATCATAATCAAACATTATTTAATTATTTAATAATTTTAGTCCCACATGGGAAAACACAGGTATATTTGAAACCCTACAAATTAAAAAAAAAATTGTTTGATTTTTTATTTCTGGTCATACATTTTCATTACGAAGATTTGTAAGAAAATTTGAAAATTGAGTGGATACTACCTCTGACTACGGAAGCTCTTCAGTAGATTGGTTTGTGACAGGATTCTTCAGCCCTGCGAGAGGTACAGTGAATATTTCAGAAGAGAGGTTTAGACCTTCGGCACCACGAGAGTTTGCGATGAAGGCCCATGGTAAGAGACCGACATCAAATACTTGAAGACTGATCGTGAACTCTGGAGTGTCCCGCTATATATACTTCTCAGGCGGCTTGGCCCTTCTTTATCTGGCATAGTGGGTTGTCTTGGAGAGAGGGTAGCAGGTGTGAAATGTGTGCCATAGATCCTCGGAAGAGTGACATCAGTGGTCAGTGCAGGATCCAGGTTCATGCCTTGGCACTCGTTCTAGTAGTGGCATCTGGTAGCGCACTGTTGTACTCAGTGAACATCACATGACTTTGATGACTCGGCCAGTGAAAAATAGTATCAGACGTGGAGCGACCGCCCTCTGTCTTAGTAGGTACAACAGTCTCGGATGTCTCGCTGGTATCCAGCAAATCAAACGCCTTTGCAAGTACCCCACCTTCATTTGCAATGATGAGAAGTAGTCTATTAATAGTTAAAAATATGTGTGTCAACCTGCTGGCCAACAACTCATTTCAGGTGATCTATTGTTGACTTTATACCAGCTTCCCATAATTCCCCAAAATGTGGTGCAGTTGGAGGG
This sequence comes from Dryococelus australis, assembly GCA_029891345.1. Classification (NCBI taxonomy): domain Eukaryota; kingdom Metazoa; phylum Arthropoda; class Insecta; order Phasmatodea; family Phasmatidae; genus Dryococelus; species Dryococelus australis. The sequence continues at coordinate 138,082,028 of CM056997.1, forward strand.
TTGAAATGCCACTGTTTCCTTTTTAGTCAAGCTGTCTGCAATTTGGAGTTTATATAGAAGTCATGATTGGAGGCAAGATGTGGTAGATCGCGATAAAAGTAAATAAACACCGAAATACAGTAAAACCCTGTTAAGTCTTTTTGAGGGTCTTTACTCCACAAGCTTCTTAGCTGGGAAAACATTTTAAGTGGGAAATTTGCATTCAAAGCTAGAATATTACTTGCAACTTCAGAAACAACAGTTAACATGAAACAAAAGTGTTTTTTAAAATGAAAATGTTGTTTATTTTATCTTAAGGGAACCAAAAAACTTCTCAGAACTAAAATTATTTTTTTTTACAAAAAAGTCGTCAATTTTCTGGATTATCGCCAGTTTTTCTTTTACAGTTAATGCTTTTTTACTGCCGCCATATTCCAGTCTGTTAAAACACAAACATGACTGTAGTCAAACTAAAATACAAATAGTCCTTCATTAATAACCATGCTTAATAACAGCATTGAACTTCCAATCGCAAAAAAAAAAAAGCGTAATCTACATGTCGCCTTTGAGAACGAGTCCTAAATAAACGTGAAAAAATAATATTGTTAGTTCTGCTGCTATTAGAAGCTACGCTACGTGCATCAATTAATTGATCAAGAAAATAATTTTGCATTTCGTCAGCAATGGTGCATGCAACGGAACGCAGTGGAACATATTGATTCTTTTGTGAAGTTTCAAGTTCGTACGTCGGCCATCCTGACAGTATCTCCTCGCTGACTTGCATCAAACATTTAGTCGTATAATCAATGGTCGCTTTTACACAAACCTGTTGAGTTACAACGTTTCAGCTTTTGTAGTTTCTATCGTTTGTGTGTATTCTAATAAGCAAATTCTCATATTTACAAATTAAGTTGAATGTATTACATGGGAAATCAAGCACTTAACTATAATTTTAACGTGACTTTTTTATGATGAAATTGACTGGACCAAACAAACCAAATGTTTCAGGTGGGAAAAGTCTTTTATGGGAATATCTTCGAGTTTTACTGTAAAAGTTAAAATGTGAAATAGCGCGAAATAAAAACAAATGCACAGTATTTCACAAAATTAGCTTTCTCCACAAGAAACTTACTCTTCTCCAATGTTACATACACAAATTTACTTCGGCACTCTAAAGACTTGAGTCTCTGCAATATCGGAGTATTGGAGATAAAGAAATTTTTGATTTTGTCTCGAGGCAATTTTTAAATCTCTGAAATCGTAATTCTACATACAACACATGCATTTAAATATGTTGGCCTAAGTATTTTTCTCTTGCGTAACAAAATGTAAACCCACATTTCAAAGATTACAGAAACATTAAAGCATGCTCTTTGAGATTAGCTACAGTAGTTTGACAACAATCTGTCTTCAAGTGCTAGTAAAAATGGTGCTAATTAATTAACATTCATAACTAGAATATGTGCAGTATCTTTGGCCGCAACGCCGTTTGTTTTACATTGACAGTTGTGCGTGAAAAGAAAGTGTGATATCTAAATTGATACATTAAACAGGCTGTTTTCATAAAATATCTATTCTATAAATTATGGAATGTGCTGCAGCCGATGTAAAAGACTAGTCCATTTTTTGGACTTTTTTATGTAAAAAGAAATGGCACAGCACTTTTTCCTTACAAAATCCAGTGCTCCTTGTGAATTGCAGACAGAGTAGCTATGGTGCTAGCGTGTAGGGATAAGGTATGGTAGAAGTCAATCACCCGGTTTGCAACACATCTTTTCGTAGGCATACTAGGCAGCACTGGTATTTTTTAACTGAAACTGGCATAGAGTTCTGTAAGCATCCTCCCACATGCACAATTCCCTCTGAATTAAGGAATAGGCATAGTCTTCAAAGACTGGGTGAGCACACCTCGCCTTAGTTAATGAGTTCTGTGTCATCCTTAGTATTGCTGGACTTGCTTCAACTCTACTGTGCTTAGTGGTCCAACACATCGCTTATCAGCAGACGCCTCCAGGTTCGTAATAAATCTACCTGCATAGGCCACGACTCCGAACCTTGGACCAGGAAAATTTTTCAATACAATCCTGAATACTGAGGCTCTGAAATTGACATACAAATGAAATGATTCTTGTAACTAGGTATTCTGGAAAAGTATCGATACTTGTTTTTCGATACAGATAATTTTTTACTCGATACTTTCCTGCTGGTATCGAACGACAATTATGCATATTGTAATTTTTATTATTATTATATTGCCAACTTGTTCTAAAATACTAAAAGGTTATTTACCACATTATATGATAAAATTATTACCGTAATTGTGCAGGCAGAAGCGAACATATATGTTGAAATTTCGCTTACTTGTTGGAACAGATTGTCTTTTTTCCCGGAACAGAAACGTCAAAATCCTGCCTTTATATCTGGAATGGAGTATATACCTACAACTTTTGCCATGCTTGCATCTCCATCGTATGTGTGTGCGTGTGTGTATGTGTATATAATATATATATATATATATATATATATATATATATATATATATATATATATATATATATATATATATATAGACATAATACCAGTATCGGAATATTATAAAAAAAATATTGCATTTGATTATATGTGACTGTGTTTGCACAGTAATATGTTTTTGACAGACATTATTTCGTTTCGTAGAAAATATTCATTTAAATTATCATCATAATACCATGAATATGTATTAAATTCAGTAAATTCAATTTATCAAATGTGATGTATGTTACACAAACAATTATTGTTTAAAATTTTGTTTTGTAAATTTAATATACAGAGTAAAACCACATTTTCATACTGTTTAAACCAAACAATACCAAAACTCTCAGAACCCTTGCTACCGATTCCGTATTATTTATACAAAGCAAAAGATGGGTTTTCAGCAACATGGGCTTCTGAAATGTGCATTTTGTGTGGTGTAAACGCATTGAAAATACTTTTCTTCAATCAGCATAAATTCCGCAAAAACTTACTTTCATAAGTTCCTGAAACCCTTCTCTTTCTCTGGAGTTAAATTATCATGCGTAGTTTTAGGCTGTACATAATCACCAAGTTTATAGTATGCTAAGGGTGAAAGATCAGTTTTGGTACCATACCTTAAGTTTTTGATGTATGATTTTTTCACTTACACCGACTGAAACTGTGCTTTCGTTCTCTTTACTTCCTAATAAACTTTCCTTTGGAAATTCTTGCTACCGGAACTGTACATTTAGCTTAAAACTTGGCAAGTTTGGTACTTTCATACGGCACATTGTCTCCAAGTTTTTGGCCAGAACAGTTTCCGAAACTATGGTTTTCATAAAGTTTATGGGTTGATTGAAACCCCACTTTCGTACTGTTTATAAAATATCAAATTTAACTTAAGGATATCAGTGTTATCGAAAATTTAGTGTGGTATTGATACTTTTTTCCGATACCAGTTGTGAGTAAAGTATCAATACTTTTCTTTCGATACCGATTCCCTACTTGTAACCTTAATCTCTACTTTGCGTTCTTGGTGGTGCGGTGCACTCTCATCATTCAGCCAGTAACTCTCTTGTGATGTCAGCCATTCCTGTCCTTACCACCACTGCAAGTACCAGACAAGATCGCTAGGTGTCAAGCCCCTGCAAGCACATTCTGCCGGATTTTCGCAATTGAATGTATCTCCAGTGAATCGCAAGTTTACCTTCCTGAATGTGTGCTACCCTGTGACACATGACGTCTTGTTCATTAATACTAAACGACTGCTACTCATCAGTGCAACTGAATTCCTGACAGTTAATCCACGGGACATATCACCGGCAAGATTGTCTTACCTACTGGGCTGGGATGATCTAGGCACTGGGCTTGCACCTGCTGTTCCCCCTCTCCAGAAGCCCTATGCTAGTGGAAGAAGGGATGGCCAAGGAGTATATAAGGAGATGCATCCCGGCCTCCGATGGTCAGTTCTGCTACAGTTCTCAATCACCTCTCCTGAGCCCTCATCGCTCCAGCTCTGGTGCCGAGGCTCAAACCCATTCTTACTTCATCGCTCACCTCGTGTGGCCGAAGATGCTCTCCAGTGCCTTACTGAAGGAAGAACCAATGGCCGTCTACAGTTATAACACTTATACACGTTCTTTCCCTTATGGACAAACCTGAGAGTAGAGCTCGCCCCGAGGTCTTACACGCATCAGCCAACTGCCTATCCCACTAGCTTTGCACAGGGCACCTTCCCCTGTAGTATGATAGGGTGTTTACCTTCTGCATAGTTCATGGGGAGAGGAGATAGCATCTCTGCCATCTGTGTTTATTTCCTTCTGATAAATAAATACCGATCTTACCAGTTGTCTTGACTTTCACTCAGAGCACCTTCCCTATGTCATATTGGAGCTGGAGGACTCAGCAGGAGACTGGGTTTTTTATCTTTCTGAATACACACTAACAACACTAACAACACTACAGCACATCCTTGGATGGCCACCCATTCTCTGCCACAGCAGTAAATGGTGGAGCCATGACACTAGGATACCATCCCCTGGAAGCTGGTTTGCCAACTCGAAGTCGCCCCTACCTTATCGTTCCCTTTGTGGTGCCGAGGAAGGGAACTTCTTGGAGTCTGGGGAGGCCAGTGACCACTGAACCATCACCTCACCAGTATTGGAAGGCCACCCATTCTGTGCATCACGTGGGAGGAAAGGTATAGCCACGACACTAGGTACGCTTCCGGTGGGATAGACTTGCTGGCTAGGTGCTAAACTCTCATGGCTCCCTAGTGGTGCAGAAAGGGCTACATCCTGATACAGGGAAATCTACCCCAGCGGGACAACACAGTGCTGTTCCTGCAACCATTATCCCGCAGCCCACGACGTCTCCACCTGGTAGTCGTCAAGAGTGAGGCGGTGTTGGCGTCTGTAATTTGCAAACACATCAACTGCCCACCTCCTACAGCTGAGTTTTGTGCCTAATGCCTTACACCTGTAGGGGTGGTGTGGAGAGATGGGCCAAGAAGGTGAGAGCTATTGCCAAACTTCACCAGCGGCTATGTATCCTTCTCAGCAGGTTCGGGTTACTTAGTCTACATGAACAAACTACACTCCTTAGATGCCTTACCTACCAGCACCCATTGTCAACACTCGTGGACGTGTTCAAGCCACCATCTAGGGTCGCGGAAGGATACCATCCTATAGTGCAGGAGGCATTATTTGGCATACAACAGGACAGCACACCAAAAGAACTGCCACCGGCTCCTGTACCAGAGCCTATCACCCCCAGTAGAGTGCAACTACGATAGCAAAAACCGAAAGAGTGCAGGCACACCCTCAACCCCCTCGCCGCCCTATTGCACTGCCACCTAAACCTGCACCTCACCGCATGAAGGTTGTGGTCAAACTTAGTAACAAGTCGCAGAACCACTAGGCCCGTGTTGTTTATCGGGCGGGTCTTTGTGCCTAGAACAGACTAAGCCACCTGAAGAAGTGGCTTGTCTAGCATCAAGCAAGTTACCCATGGCAGGGACTGTCACGCGTCACCCGTTTTCTACAAAGGTCTTCAGTGTGTGCTGAGCTGTCCTGATCCATGCCAATGTAACAGTTGAGGCACACCTTTAATACTTTCAACTCTAATGTACTTTGAGAGAATACCTTCTGCTCTCTCAATCAATTTCGAAAGGAGATTTGCTCCAAACAACTCTAGACCAGGAAGGGTGGCAGTTTTCAGTGGTGCTACTCAAGACTTTCCAAGTAAAAGATGTACCCTTGTCTCACTGCTGCCTGAGCTGCTTAGATATACGACCGCTGCATAGCCATGATTTGAGTTATCACTGAAACGTGTTAAGTAATTTTTCAACATACAGTACATTTTAATGTTTTAACGTGAAGGAAGGACGGGGGGTGGGAAAAAAACTTTCCACTCATGCCATTATTTGTTCACTTGCGTTCATAAACAACATACTGTTCATCTTGCACTGGTAAAATGTAAACATGTAGTTGCACAACATATATTTATGAACATTGCAGCATTATGCCTATTTAATGTCACAAATGTTTTGTAGGGGAGAAATTAAGTCGGAATGTATTATGTTTGTACAGAAATGTGACTTAACAATATTTACATGAATACAAAAATTCAGTGCTGCCTGTTCTTGATATATTAATTATCCCTCATTTTTCATCAAGAACTGTAGGTGCGGCCTATACACGCATGCGACATATATGCGAAAATACGATAGTTCTCTCTGCAAGGTAAGGGCTTTTGTAATTGAGTATGTACCGGTTATAACGTCATCTGCAAAGATGTCCTCAATTTCAACTAGGGATGGGATCCTTGGTACAGCGATACCTAGATTCCCTGTATATTTTTTAGTATCGAGTATCGCATGGGAATATCCAGAAGTATTGAATTTTAAAACCTATTTTCTCATGACATAATTATGGTACAAGCATATCATAACTTTTGGAATATGTAGGATAATTTTGAAATTGTTCTGAAACTTTCGGAATATGTGCGGTAATTTAGAAAAGCGTACCATATTTTAAGTACAAGTGTACCACAATATACCATATTTTATTCGTAGCATAATATTCGCACAGTTGCGAGCACCTTGAGGTGTGTTTAGGCAACCCATACATACAAATTGTAAAATTTTTGTTAATTTGCTTTTATGGTACACAATTGAGGTACAATAAAAACGGGTTGAGAGTTGCGAGCAAGCGCCAAGAGACACGAGTGAGCAACTTGAGTTGTTACTGTACATCCAATACATACCACAATTGTATGCTGCACCAAAATTAAGTTTGATTACAGATTTTACTGTGGAATCGTGATTCTATAGAATGAAAGGATACTGTGTTGGTTTACCATTGGTTAAGGAAGTTTGGGTTACAAGCCGTTCACCATTTGTTTCCAGTCTAATGTGGGATTTTATATAGTTTCATTGTGTGTCGACGACACTAGTAAAATGAGACATTTTCTTCACCAAGTTGTTTTGTGTTCATGACAATTTAAATTTGTTATTGAGTAAAGTATCGGTATTGAGTATCGTGAGAATGTTTTGGTATCGTAAATGGTATAGAGTATCGAGAAAATGTAGTATCGACCCATCCCTAATTTCAACTCCTGTTGTGTTAGGGATTTGACATGTTCATCTATGGCAAGCTGCTGTAGAGTTCTTGTGGCTAGAATAGAAGAGAAACCATATGTCACAGTATCGAGTTGGTATTTCTGGATTGGTAGTTGTGGATTCTATTGCCACAGAATCACTCTATATGGCTTGTCTTCTGAATGTACAAATACCTGGCGGTACATCTTACAGATATCCATGGTAAATACTACTGGAGGGAGACTGAAATAAGTTATGATTTAAACTACATCCCTCAGTCCAGCCATTGGCACAGTTTTCAGATGTAGAAGCAGACACATCAAATACAACCCCTAACTTTGTTGGGGAGCTTCTTTCCTTAATGACACAATGATGAGTAATGTAATAGACTGTGACTCGGGAACTGTCTCCAAGCAGTGCATGTGGCCTAATGCCTAACATTCCTTCAGGAATGCATTATATTCCCATTTTATGTCTGGCTGGGTGCCGTGGCGATTTTCTAAATGGTGTAGTCTGGTTACTGGCAGAAGATAGAAGTCGCCAAGGTCATGATGCTTGAAGGGTAGTCTAACCATGTATCGTCCTTCATGAGTTTGACGCCATCTAACAGCCAGCGACACTAGAGTCCATGACTGCGTTCACCACGCACATGTGCAACGAGGCCAATATTTTGAACTTTCACATAAATATTAATATGTCTTTAAATGTTTTAAAGTGTTTGTTGTTATTTTGAAGATGTTTGGTTATGAAATTCAAAGTGCCCGCGGCACAGAGATTAAGAACACAAATATTCCGGTGTGAATGCAGTCATAAAGAGACACTGAAATATGAGAAATTCGTAAGAAAATTATAAAATGTAAAACAGTATTTAATTTAATTTGTGCCACTTTTATTTCTATAATAAAATATTTTACTCTGTGTGCATAGCACTTCCACTTCTGTGAGCTCTGTAAGCGGCCGTGGTAGGTCCATGCGACGCTTGCCTCTGGACAGTCTGTCGAGGAGAGCTGGCGAGGTAAGACACTGTCGCGTATGCACTACAACCTTTTGTCTACTTATGTAGATTTCAATAGCACTTTTAGTTTACTGGTCAACCTTTGCTTGCATACGTTCACAAAACATTCCCCAGCATTATGCTTCTGCTTAACTAATTAATTTCACTCTTGTAGCATTTTTAACTTGATCGAGGAGGAGGAGAAAGAGGTCAGTGGTCACGCGACCCACGCAACTTGAGTCAGGCACCATCCGCCTATGTTAGTGGCGTTTCATTATAATTTTTGCATTATTGCTGCTTGCAATTTTAAGGGCTTTGTTTTCATATACGTATTTGAGGGTATTTTCCATGTTTGTATATTTAACGTCAACATCACGTACAACCACGTGGCTGACGCCAAGTATATGTCTATGCCATCATTGCGCATTCTGAGAGCTTATTTATGTAGCATCGAGTGTGCAATATTTTATTCAGCATTGTGTTAAATTTTGTTAGGGTTACGTGTAATTTTCACGTAAATTGATGGTTTTGTGTTTGACCATGCGGTCACTGTAATGTTTGATTTTTCCGCCATCAGGCATGCTACATGCCTGTAATCACTTCAGTCGTAAAGAGAATAATTTTCTCGGCCAGAATAATATTTTGTTGGAATTTAATTTGCAGTTTCAAAGAAGAAATATTACAATTTCATCTGCACCACGTGGTCCGCTACGAACTTCATCCAGCAGCATCTGCGCCTTCTAAACTTGTTTTCACACGTGTGTGTTTATTGTGAATACTCATCTCGTGCCCCATCTTGTTTCATGTCTCTTTTGAGGGTTATGTAATTTTGTAATTTGTGTTCAGTGCAATTATTTCCGTCCTAGCCGACTGTTCAAGCAGTCGCCATACTACCCACGTGCTGGCGGGTGAGCCCAGACGAGTTTGCGTTACTGATGCCAAATAATCACGCGGGTTAATATGTTTCATCGAGTGTTTTCATTTGTAATTCACAGTGTCCTGTCTTCATGGGAAAACTGTCAGTCCACCCTAGTGGCTGTCTGCCCTCTTCCCTTGTGAAGGCTGTGCTTTCACGCACCTTGGTGAGATCACCCATCTATACGTGCATTAGATTACTTGCAGGCTGGGGAGCACCCAAGCGGAATTGGCTAGTCATGACCGAGAGTATCGAAATTTCATTAGCATGTTGATGTGTTCGCATAGTAACAATAAAAGCAAGCATCGATAACTTACCTCTTTTATTCTGTAGTGACAGTGTCCTTGCCACATGTATTTTATCAGGTGGTTATTTTCAAAGTGATGTTTAGTAAAAGTTTAGTGTTGCCAACGTGTTTGTAAGTACGCATGGATGAGACTGACACACAGAACCCACACCATCCCTGAGAACCCTGAGTCTCAATAGTGTGGTGATTGGGAAGCGTCACTGGCACCCATATTACCAGTAAGTATTTTGTGTCATTGTTTGTCTCGTGTCTCTTCTGACTGTGTCAAGTACGGCTGCGAGTCTGAACAAAGTGGTGGTCACACTCATCCTCCTCCAGATTAACATAATTTTCTGCAGCCAATTCCTCACACTCCCAAAACCTATGTAGGGTGTCTGAGACACTACTGTGTTGAGGTGAAAAAGGAGATGACACTATTGGTGGCAGCAACGTCTCCATGGTCAATACAGTAGAACCTGGATCTCACGTTCCCGTCAGTTACACTTTCCCATTACTTACACTATATTCTTTATTTCCCGGCGCACACCATATATTTACAATGCTTTCCGTTCCTGTTTACATCACATGAAAATATGACTTCCCGTGATTTACACTTTTTTTTGTGCATGTATTAGGTACGGTATTTACGGCATTGTAAGTCGACACCCAGCCTGTGTATGGTTTTGTGAAAGGGGAATAAAGGGGCGAGTGTAGTAAAAAAGATAAGAGAGGTAATGTCACACCACCATGGAATGTGAAAGGGAGGGAGAGTAGAAAAATAAAAATGTGCTGCTTGTGTTTTGAGGGATACTTATCAAGGAGTGGGTGGGGTGTTTGGAGTAAGAGGGCTGGAATGCTGATGAATAAGTGGAAAGGCTGTGAGGGAGAAAGACTGAGAGATGAGGCAGGGAGCTTGGAGTAGTGTGGGCGTGGCTAGACTGAATGTTTAATGCATGAAGGGGGGAGGGGGAAATATGGGTGTGGCTACAAGGAAGAAGGGAAGAAGCGAGCAGATGTTTACAACAGAGGGGAATGGCTGTGATCTGTGTGCTGGGAGGGAGCAGTGTGTGAGGAATGCAGTGGCTTGAGTAGGAGTGCAGACAATGGAAGGAGGAGAGTGGTGTGGGCGTGGCCTGGGCAGGAGGGAGCAAGGAACTGTGATCAATACTCCATGGATGCTGCCACCTGCCACAACTTTGTTAGAGACTAGACCCAGCCAAGCAATAAGGTGCTACGCTTTTACACAAAAATTGTGCATTTTTAAGAACTGAGACCACTTTATTATATTAGTATTACAGCTCTAACAGTATTGATAAATATACACTGTCCATTTTATCAGCTTGTTTTATACATACATACTTGGTCGGAATTGTACTTAATATTCCTTGCCCCAATTCTAAGCGGAGGCTTGATTTAGGAAGATACAAATTGTTAAAAAAAATGGCTTGTCATTGTGGTAAATACTGTATATTTTCTTCTGACTGGGAAAAATTCCAGTTGTCAGTGTCAATGTAGAGGTTTAATTTTGTCATGTTGCAGAACAAAAACATGCCGAAGTCTATTTGCCTCTGTGATGGCTGTGTGTGGCCATTTATCTTTGGTACTTTGTGCGTTTGTTTTCTTTTGGTGTGCGTTTATTCAATCATAACCAAACTTTTACAATTGATCAGTAATTACATTTACATACATGTTTACTGCATCTAAGTTTGGTTATTGAGTGAATGTTCCTAAAATTAGATAACGATGTCAAACCAATGAGACAGAAATTGTCTTACCATTGAACGCAAAGTAGAAATCCTAAAACGCATTGATGTACACACTGGCACATAAGTCTCCTTAGCTAAGGAACTAGGGCCGATGCAAAAGAAAATAAAGTATATTAAAACCTACATGAATGTACAGCAGGTTGTGAACATTACTTACATAAAATTATTTCAAACAAAATATAAATTAGTTTCAATTTAGTGTTTCCCTTCATTTACATCATTTTTTCTTTATCCCTTGAAAAGTGTAAGATAAGGGTTCTTCTATACTACCCTGTAAAAACCCAGCCACACACATTATGCAGAGCAGTAGGAAATCCCTGTGGGGCTTGATGCTAACCGTCATCAACAAAGTCTGGTTAACATCTTCCCCTTAACAAAATGTCAATTGGCCCAGGAATGTCTAAAGTAGGGTCTGCCAGTTTCAAACCCTCATTCTTGCTGCACCTCTAATGTGAACCTATGCTGTTGATTGTTTCCTCGTACCACCTCTCACCTTCCTTCTAATCTTGCAAGAAATTCAGGACATTTATAAAGGCATGTACACACTAGCAAGCATTTGCCGTAATGTAACAGCGTCATGAGCTGAATGCAGTATCATGTTCGGTAGTGTGCAGAACCCCATAACACTGAACCCAACCATTCGCTCGAGGTTTGGTTCGGAGGCCGTTCCCTCCAGGGGCAGTTTCGCAATGAAATATCAAAGGAATGCTTGCGTAAAGGTTCGAGCTGTCAGTGTGGACAACATCTGTAACAGCTGTCAGAGTGGTCAGTAAATTTTGGCAAAGAGTTAATGTTTATATATATATGCAATTACATACTTTAGCATAACCAATAGCTCATTCCAGTGGCTTAGCCAGACATTACTTTCGAAGGGGTCCAATCGTATACAAGTTACATATGCTAGGTATATTTGGAAACAAAATGTTATTTTAGGCATAACAAAATATTGAAATTGACACATCACTTAGGCTATGTCAGTTTTTTTACTCGTGCCTATCAATGTACATTTCACAGTATCTCATATATTTGACTTTGTACAATGACGAGCTTCAGATGAGGCTTGGACCCTGTTTACCACCCTTCTAAGTATTCCACTGGCTGTAAAGGAAACTTGCCTTTGCCATGTAAGTATAAGACTTCATTACATAGCAGTAAGATAATGTGTTTTGTGATGATAAATGTAATAACATGCTAGTAGTACCCTCGGAGATAAAGAATAAGACAATGTAATGATTTATCAAAATTGATTAACATTCGGGTGGAGCTCTAATCCCCTTGACCGCTCCTTCCTCTTTTTCTGGCTATGCCACGGGATTAAGCGCAAATATTTAATTACTAAGAGCAATACTTGTTTTACTTAATCATGTTACTGAAACACATAAATGCTGTTAAATGCAATACATTGATATGTCCTGAATCTGTAGGTTCTAATGTGTATTATTTCATAACCTATTAGAAACTTATTTGTAATAAATCATTGTGCTGATATGGCCTCTGTCTTTTGTTCTGAAATGTATGGCCACAAATAAATGTTTTCTCAGCATTAAATTATGATTTTTTATTTATATATAATACCTGAATGTATTCAGTGAGTTCGTCGACCAAAACTTGACACACATTGGGAACAATCTGTCTAACACATTGCTTTGAAATCCTGAAGAAGTAATGGTGGCTGTAATAACTGTCACCAGTAGCTAAAAAACGTAAGGTTACTGCTAATTTTATCTTGCACAGAATGGCTTGTCTCAGGTTTGTATCTTTCTTTGCTATCTTCCCTCCTACCATTGAAATAAAATATTCAGAATATGCTGGCGACACCTGCGTAAAGTTTTTATGCTGACCGCTAAAATGCTGGAATCTCAAGTCTGCCATTAAAGTTGATAGTCAAGTAAATGTACATGTACGTTGCTGCAGCTACCTACAAATCCATGTCCGAATACAGCTGTAGGAACACCCACATTTCACTCTCAGCCCAATGTACGACTACTGTTCATTCACAGTTCGTTAGTTTGGTACTCATATTTGTTCTGGCTCTGTGTTCGGCTCAGGCCAGAAATTGGAGCCACAATATGGGCCTAACACTGAACTGAACATGAACCGAGCAGAGGATTGTACGATTCTGTGTTACGTTACGGGAAAATGCTCTATAGTGTGTACATATCTTTAATGAAATGGGTTCTTTGATATGCAGTACATACATCTGTCAGCAGGGGCCATAAATGCACTCTCAGCATTTGAATCAGGCCCAGACACAGGATGCTTGATGACAACGTAACCCAGAAACTACTGATGTGCCACTGCTGGCTAATAGCAGAGCATTGCAATGTGACTCAAGAAACTGTAGTAAGTGATCAAAGGTATGCATGGTGACATTCGTATGAGCCAGCTCAAATATGTTACGTGTGTCCTGTTCCAATTTTGGTAATACAATATTTAACAAAATAAAGATCCTTTCACCTACTGAAAATTTGAGAATTCTAAGAGCATCCAGATTCTTCTGGGTCACCATGTCAGTAGTTTCTCAGGTGCACTGACAATGAGTTTTGGAGGCTGCATAATGTTATCCCAGTGTATCGTGGCAATAGTTCACACATCTTAATACCGCTCAATTAGATTGCCAAGCCAGTTCATAATTCTCAGCAGAAAGTGAAAGTGATTTTATTAACTTGAAAGGTTACCCTGATGACATCAGCAAATACTGGTGTTTCTCAACCGCAGATTGTGAACAAGTGATGTAAACAGGTCATGGAAACTTGTCCACTCGGTGACTATGCCCCTAAATGTTGGGAGCTGTAATTTTGTTTACATTAAATTGGAAGGTTTTTCATGGTTAGATGGACACGTCGCTCTGTTTGAGTGATGGAGCTTAGAAAAAAACTTCCTCTATCCTGTAAAATGCCACATCAAATTCTTCCAATGCCCACTCGCTGGTGTCCGAGTCTGCAAATAAATCAGTTTTAAACTTGTGCCGCAAGCAGAAGATTCTCTTCAAATTCACTTTTCAGTTGGTGCAGGTGTTTGCAGTGAGCCGGGAATAAACCTGCACAACTTGAATCCACTTCAGGTTGCTCAGCAAGTGTAAAAAGTGTGTTTATTCTGCACTTTACTAGGCACAACCAAATTTGAACTTGCTTTTGAGCCATTATCAAACTTTTTCGGCGACCACGACACACGAAACAAAGGAATAGCCTTTAACTAGGGCCATGGACTTTTCAGGATTTGCGAATACACTACGATAAATGCGAAATCATCACAAAATTTAGTTTTTATGCAAAATATGATACATGGGACTTAATGCTCTAAGAGATGTGTTTTCTAGTAAAACTTTGTTTATAGTATTAAAAGCAAACACCTACTGAAGATTTCATACAAATAAAACAAATCAGACCTAATTTCTCCCCTACAAAACATTTGTGACAAAAAAAAACTGTATTATGTTTCAGTGTTTACAAATATAAGTTTTGCTATTACTATTCCTCAGATGGTAATGTCACTTGAAAGCTAAACCACAGCAACGTGCTATACAAAATGGTGTCCACCAATGTGCACTTGTGGCGCGACGGCGGTGGGTGTGCGAACTACGTATGATATCTTTCTGTTGTACAGCAGCAAAATTATTTTCTCATGTACGGCAACTATGGATGAACTCCAAAGGGCAAAGTTTGTTGGTTTTAGGAAACATGCGCAGTGTTAATTTTACTGAATGATTCTGCAAATAAATTATATAATGCTAGTGATGAACAAACGTGATTTTGGTGAAGTAAGCTTGTAAGGATATCCATAGGAAAACACATGTTCAAGAGATTACCAATTCAACTAACAGTAAGTTTGCATGTTCATAAATAATGTATTTGCAAACCGTTAACTCTAATTATTGAAATGCCCGTGGTCTAAAAAAGTTGCACTTTCAACATTTTTGTTGTGTGTTAATATTTGTTTCTTTGACCATATTGTGAATTCAAGCAGTGTAAGGTTAACTTCTGCCTTAAAAAAAAGGGGGGGGTGTGACGTGTGGTGCATACAGACACATTTTAACATATTTGCGGACAGGTTTAAAAACAACATTGAGCTAATGCTTGCAAAATACATTGGTGCTAGCATGTAAATTGACACTGTTTTGAACAAGGCATATTTTTTTTTTTGTGCTAGGATTTGGTATTCTCATTTTCAAAACTTAGTTGTGAATTATTGTGTTGAGTTCTAACCTTAGAAGTCTTCATTTTTTGTCTCTACATATACAGTGGAATCCTGTTTTAGCAAGCACGGTAACTGCGAGAACACAGCTATAACGAGGTCTTTTTGAGGAACAGTCAAAAAATTGCAAAAATATTCAATGTAAAATTGTAGTTTAAGAGTTTAAACTGTGCTGCGATATTGTGTGAAGAAGGCTTGTGGTAGGACTCGTAACCGTGTGAAGCAGTCTTTTGTTATCTGTATGCCGTAACTCCCTCATCCGACACTTTGTTTCCATAGGTATCTTGTACCGCTCTCCCCAAGCGCATTGTTCTATAAATAGAATCCCGCCCTTTCTACCTTGACACAGTTTTGCTTTTCGGTAATATGTCACTGTCCTGTCAGCTGTTTGGTTTCAAACAATTTGACGTATGTGGGTCGAACGTTATTGTTAAATGAAAACAAATTTTCAAGTAAACATAACAGTCCAAGCGACAGCTGGAATATTTAATACGTCTACAAATCAACAGATTTTCGTCAGGTTTATTTCCATACTGTGGCATAACAATTAAAGATATGGACACAACTACTACTACATTTTATCGCTGTGCTATAACAAACTCAATTCTCTCCTCCTCCCCCCCCCCCCCCCCCCCCCCTCGGTTGTTTTGAGTAAGTCTCGCACCATGCAGGTTCTGTTAGTTGAAAATGTATAATTTTCCAGTGACTACCGTATTTACTGGTATAATTCTCG
Source organism: Dryococelus australis (assembly GCA_029891345.1). Classification (NCBI taxonomy): domain Eukaryota; kingdom Metazoa; phylum Arthropoda; class Insecta; order Phasmatodea; family Phasmatidae; genus Dryococelus; species Dryococelus australis. The sequence goes on from CM056997.1 coordinate 138,097,989, forward strand.
CACTGCCCCAATTTACGCAGTACATTTCTCTCAACGAGGCATGTAATGCTAACGGGCCCGCGGTGTGCGCTTTGTTCAACCATGTAAAGTAGCTGACAATTAAATGTTGCTGGTCCCCTTATAGATTTCAGGCTGCCGAGCTAGTGCTGCAAACATGTAAACACAATCAGGCACTGAATTTATTTGTATGCGGGTGGTTTTTTAATGCGAAGAGTATAGATTACATTTATATTAATTTTTGTTTAGTGCGAAAGCATAATGGGTAAATATGCCAGTCATACTGCTGCATTTAAACTTCGGGTAATTGCTTATGAAGAGGAACACTACAATAGAGAAGCGGGCCAAAAATGTGTTGTTTCTGAGTTTAACGTGCATTTCATGTTTTCCCAATATCAGGCCGCTGTTTCAAAGTGAACCGGGCCTGTAACGATGGCAGTTGCGGACGGCCGCTGCCCGCCAGAATAAGGCAGTGTGCACACGTGCGGACATGGGCTGCAGCGGCGCCGCAACTACGTGTGCATTGATACATAAAAGCCAAGCCCTTGTGGAATGCTTTTGCGCCACAGTGGCTCTGCGTGGACATTGTCTGCACGTGTGCACCTGGCTAATTGTCTAGATACCGACAGACAGCTACCCCACCCAAGGATCTAGAGCCGAGCAACAGTGGCAAGCAGCCAGGCCCGGCCCTGCTGCAAAGGCCCTAGGTGCTCGCCCAGCTACGTGCACATGGCAAAGTTTTCGCTGCTAGCCTCAGTACACAAGTGATGTATATGTATCTTCATATCTATTATCAATAAATGAAGTTCTGTGTTTTAAAGAAAACGTATCCCCGCGGTTGGCGAGGGCTTACCTACAGTAGATCCCATTTTAATGTTTACATGCATGTGTCTTGGCGATTCCTTGCATAATTCATGCACCCTAATTTTTTGCGCTAAAATCCTGTAAAATAGGTGCGAGAATTATGCCAATAAATACTGGTATTTGGTTTGAGGCGGTCATGTGGAGCTGTGACTGGCGAGTTATCGTTTGCAAGGCAGTGCTTTGACGGCCGAGTAAGTGATAGCGGGAAAAGCTGCGTGCCCCGAGCAACTGATTGCAGGAAGAGCGGCTATACGTACGTGGCGCAATCAGATTTTCCGCTCATTTCCATGCAATTAGTTTTCATATAACAGGATGTTTTTACGTAATGGTGGTTTGAACACAATTTAAAAGATATTTTAGAATGATTTTTAAGTAGTAGGCCTTACTGGAGATAAAAATCTGTCTAATTCGGGGACAGCGAGAAGACACTTTTAGTGAGGATCAAACCTGGAACTGTGACATCTTGCTATAACGCGATTCTACTGTATTGGTATTTATCAATTTGGCACATGTTTGTGTAAAGATTCATACATATTTTTCTGTACTGTATCTTTAAATTTTGTAGTCCTGTGTCAAAATGTAATTACCAGAAAATAGCTATTTTTATTGGGAATTAATACATAATTTTCATTAGCCAGTAATGTGGATGTGAAATTCTGCATTTTGTTGAATTATTTTCGGTTTAATTACCTACAAGATGACAATCTCATTGTTTTTAAGTGAGTTTTTTGCAGCAGATTTTAAAACATTTATGACAAACAGTAAAGTTATTTACTGCCTTAATTTTTTAAGTGAATGTTTTTACTGCTTTTAATAGTTTTTTTATGATGAAATTTAGAAATTTTATTTACCTCTTTCAGGAGGCCCTACCCATAACCAATAAAGGATACAACGGACGCTGTCATAGCAGAAAGGCGTCATAACTTGGCCCAATCTGCAAATACATTAGCAATCACTCATGCATAGATACACTAATGTACCGGCTATACCACATTAAAAATGTGTGACTGCAGACTGTATTTATTATCTAAATCACTGATTCGACCCGGAAGGCCAAAATGTTAACCATTTTTGGCTGAGTTTGGCCCATGACGTCCAGCCGAATGGAATGCAAAACACTTCTCTTCAAACACCATAGTTCACCATTGTGCAATATGGCGTTGCACACAATAAACAAAAAAAATTGTTGGTTTCAGTAAAAAATAACCGCACGCACAGAGTTAACACAACAAAAAACTTAAGAAAAACTGTTTGAAATAATTACAAGCCCTGACACTTAACCTAATAGTGTCTTTGGATTTTTCTGGAATCTCAATGTTGCGAATTTGTTTTGGAATTGTATAAAATCATTGTAATATTTACATAGCCGTAAAATCTGCTGTATTGAGTTGTTTTTAATTTCAGACATCAAGAACGTTGCCCATGTTGTGAACTACGACCTGCCAAAGAGCATAGATGAGTATGTGCACAGGATAGGGAGGACAGGACGTGTGGGCAACAGGGGCAAGGCTACTAGCTTCTACGACCCAGAGAATGATGCAGCACTTGCCAGAGATCTAGTCAAGATCCTGTCCCAGGCAAGTTTTTGTTAACGTTGATATGTTGAACAAATTTTTACTGATCCCTTGAAGTGTCACAAGTTTAGTTTATTCATTCAACTTGGGGTACTGTGACACCTTCTAAATACAGGAATCTAGTATATTTTATGAAATGGTTTGGTGATAAACACAGTTCTCATATCTATGTAATTTCCATTCCACTTTACATTCCTCTGTCCATTACTTTACCAACTGCACTCGTACAGTACTCAACAGGCAGTGGGATAGGAAACAGTGAAGAGACATGCAACTAGCTTGCCAATTCAACAAACCATGGACATTAACTGTTGGACATGCTTCTCTGTCTGCCTGATCAGGGTCAGGTTTAATTATGCTACTCATTGTGCACAGGGGTCCTTTCAGGACAAACCTTCATTGCTGTTCTCTGAAAATGTTGGTAACATGTCCCCACTGTATATTATGACCAAGTAGTGGTGACTTGACTACCAACTAGTCTGCCCCTCTGTGTGCAGAACTGTTGGGAGAGAGTGGGTGCCCAGGGTTTTAATGCATAATTTTCTGGTTACAGTGTGGGAGCCTTTTATCAAATGTCCTGAAAATATCTATTAGTTAATGTTATTGCCAGAAAACATGTTCACTTGACCCACCTGCATAGTTTTAATTAATATGGCTGGGCCAAAGCTTATCACAGATCATGATAATTGGTGGATAAACTGATTTTTGCAGTACTTAACACAAATTACAAGTGTCTTTATTTTCAGTTTGTCATTGTTTTTGCCATTGACATGGCCAAATTGCAACTCATAATAATCAAAACATGATGTCAAACCGTATATCCAGGCACCAAAAAATATTTTTGAATCTCTGATAATTCCACTCTTTAATAATATCGAAAGTCCCTATAAAATATGTGTATAGTAGACTCTCAGTGTATCATTTATTCATGTATAGGTAAACCGCATCCACAAACAATATTTTGTGGTCCCAGCGAAATTCGTATGTAAATAATGTTAACCTAAACCGCTTGTATAGTTTATCGCATGGTGCGTCAAAGTACATTTTGGGTCTCTTTGCCTAATATTTCCCGCAACTATTGTATTTATGCTGGTTGTTTATGCAAACATCTAGTAACTGGATCTGAAAACTATCACATGCGCCATCGTTTATCACTTCTCTGCAGTGCGCCATCTTCCTTCCCAACATGTGTGCCTGACACTGGGACGTGTGTGCAACGTGAGACTGGCTTGCGACTTCCCTTTACACGCCGATGAGAAGGGAAGTGGTCACCTATAACAATGAGCATAGCGACCTCTCTTTCTCACTCAGCCGCACATGCACACCTTCCTATCTCCCCTCACGTACCGTCAAGAGGGGAAGCTGGTGTCTAGCAAAAGGATAGAAAAAAAATATCCTGGCTGTGCGCACTTGCGTACACATCGGCCACGGCACAAAACAAATAAAGCTTGCTGTAAATACTTTTTAATTTTCCTGCTTTTTACTGAAGAAAAGCATATCAGTTACTTTGTGCCTGAAGACCCAAGTTTTTATATGGTAAATAATGATGCAGAAAAAGCCACCATTGAGTAGGGCTCTGAAAAAAAAATAGGATGACGAAATGTAAGCGTGCATTATGTGTTAGGAATGTGATCATTCATGGTTACTTTAGCCTTTTCTGAAGCTCTGCTAAAGTTCTACTTCCAGAATATTCCTCCACCTCGTGCAAACTAAGCTTAACTAAGTCTGGAAAATTACACCAAAGGACAACGCACCGCACTCTTGCGCACTCAGTGTAACTATTTTGTATAAGAACTATTTCTTACTAGGCGCTACCAGCACACGTGTTTTCTCACTGTTTTTATTCAATTTATTTATAACTGAAGCATTATAATTTATAGATAAAATATTAATTATAATTAACATTTCAATTTAACAGAAAGAAAAGGAACTTTTATGAACACAAGCATAAAATGCTTGTGTTACATGACATATGTTGGAAATAACTATACATGTCATACATGGGGAGATTTGTCAAAAGGTTTGTTTCAAAAAGGGTGCAGAAACCGTCACTAGACTATATTGGCTAAAAGAAGTTAAGATTTACGAAATTCTGTGGACACAAAGCAGTATTTTACTATAGGCACACTTGTTTGTAAGGTACGGAGGACTAGAGGTTGTGATAGTGACCCTACATATTTCTCCCACATTATTGATTTCTACTTGTATGAAAATGTTCGAAAACATATGGTAAAGAAAATAGTTTGCTTGTAAAAATTTTATTTATAACCTCAAACAACTGCGAATCGATGAAACTTTACATAAATTGTATGAGGCGGTATTGGCAAGAGCTTAGGGAAGCTTAACCTACGCTAAACCAGGTAGAGGCGACCTGGGTTTAGTCTTAACAATGGTGGGGTAGATGAGCGTTAGGAGAATAACTAGGTTACTACTACCTATGCATGTTGATGCATTATGTTTTTTGAGTTATTAATTTTAAAACTTAAAGCTCCATCGCCCAGGTATTTTGCACAGAGTTTGAACCTTAAAATTATTACGTTGAAAGGGAGATTGTACTGTCTGCCTTTGAGCTTTTATTATTCATGGTCCACCGTAATTATGCTAGGAGGACAAGCGAGTTCGTTAACTTCCTGCTAGATTGTACTAGTAATAATATCGCTTGTCTATTGTTTTGTATCCCCCCCTCCATCTGGCCGGTAAAGCCAGAGGCAAGTCATGCTTTGCACCCCTTGCTCAACGACTACCTCAGACCCTAGTGGACCATGCAATGAGGCAGGCAGCAGCCTGCGAGGAGTATAGGAGAGACTGTCCGTGTCTCGATGCCAGTCTTCAGTTGTCTAGCACGCGTTGCTCAAGCAGTGACAAAGATTGCCACCAGTCTTCATTCCCAGCACGCGTTGCTTGAATCCAATCAAATTGCCATAGTAATTCCAGCACTCCTTTCTCAGAACTGATCCCCGCTTTAAGCCTAACTTACCATATTTACTCGTGAATAGCACGCACTCGTGTATAGTGTGTACAATGATTTTTGCTACAAGTTGCAGAGGAAATTTTTTTTGTAACATAATTGCACCAAATATTTGTGGTGCCTTGTTCGTAAGTATGGAGCAAATTATTCTTTTGTACATTAATGTGTGGTTATTGTGGTATGTTTGCAAAATACTTTTATTAAATAACTTGGGTGCAAAAAGCCAGAATAAAAAAAAAATCCGGAACCCCCACTACTACTCAACATTTCGGGCTTTGTTTTTATTTTGTCTCCTTTTAGTAGTAATGGGCTGCCCCTTTTTTTGCAGTGCTAGAATGTCGCACTACCCTTCTATAAAAAAAAAAAGTATCCTCATCCCTCCCCCCTCCCCAACATGACGCTGCCTCTGCTACAGAAACAGAGGTATGGTAACGACTAGCAACATCTGGGTGTTGTTACGAGAAGGGGCGCAAACACTGCCGAGGTGTGACAGGATGCCTTCTGGGGGGGGGTTGGAGTGGTGTTGTGACCTACACATAACTCGTGGGTCACTGAGAGAGAAGGGAGAGGAGTGATGTAAGAGGGAGAGATGAGACAACAGACAGTCTTTCCCTCAACATCCCAGGGCAATTTATGGCTACCACTCCCCCCCCCCCCCCCTGCTAGCTTCCCGTGGATTTTTTTTTTCTTATGTAGCGCACACCCCAGAAATTTTTTCCTTTATTTTGGGGGGAAAAGGGCATGCTATACATGAGAAAATACGGTTTTGTCATCATTGAGCCCAGCAGGCATTGCTCAGGCCAACATTCTTTGCCATGCTAGTTTTGTATTGTTACCATCGTTCTAGCATGCATTGCTCGGAACACACCGCTTACTGATGGTACACATCAGCAGAGCCTGCTGTAGATTATGATTGCATCCGTTACGAGCTATCCGCTAAGTACCCTGCAAGTGACAAACTTTTGTTTATTCAAAACATGACTTTTTTACTTTAGACATGTGTTAAAACAGTATCTCGTAGTTCATATGAAACTTTACAGTTACATTGTTTATTACACATTAATGTAGATGTGTCTAAAGCATTAAGACAGTCACTACAAAATTCTTCTGCCCACTGTCTTGCACTTACTGCGTTTTTAGGCATTTTAAACAATTATAATTTACGACACATTGAGATAACACACTTCGCTACAAGAAAAGATTACGTGATAATTCAATTTAATAATATTGTTTATGTTAATAATGCCACACAACCGTTTTTTTTTTTTTTTCAATTTTTGCTTATGTAGAAAGGATAGATTTTGCCAAAACGTAACTACACATAAAACTTATTGCGCCAAATATTCGGCTGACCCGCCATAAATAACATGATGAGCGATAGACTTCAACATTTCACAAAGTTACTTGATTTTGTTGTGGCCAAATAAACTTTCACAGCGCTGTGCATTGAAGTATTCACTTTAAGTTACTCGTCACCTGCACTCGTTACACCTATGGCGTAAACAGACTTGACGAAAAGTAAACATAACCGTTCGCACGTACTGTGAATAATTATCCAGGAAAACAACAGGTGACTCCCATTTTTGCTTCTAAATCCACAATAGCACATCAAATCAGCCCAATATGCAGGTTTGTGGTTTATGAAAAATACAAATTCGTCATAGTACTTAGTTTTGTAAATTTCGTGAATTGTTGCTCTAAGTGCGAAAAATGATGTTATTTTGTGTGTTAGATGAAAATGGTGTGTATTTTTCGCGTTATGATCGCGAAATTTTCGGGTCTAACTATAACCTATGCGTAAATATTAACCCTCATTTTTTTTTTTTTTTTTTTTTTTTTTTTTTTTTTTTTTTTTTTTTTTTTTTTGTGTGGTGCAAAAATAAGAAGACCCCTCAATTTTTGAAAGCGAAATTTGGAAGGAAAAATATTTGAGTGAATACGATACTGTCAAAACAAACATAATCACTGCAATTATTTACAATTTACGGACTATCACAGCCTTTTATTTTATTTTTTTATGTCTCTTAGATTGTGTTCCATGATGGAACTCTACGCAATTCAATATGTGGTTACAAAAAGCTTAGATTAATTTTACATAATCAGTTTGGCTGTAGGTTTCTCTAAGTGCTTCTAGCAATACAAGAATAAATTGTTTAAAATTCAGTATTATTTATACTATTAATATTGACTTCGGTTTACTTTAAATATAGTTACATAGAGTGAAGCTTGATTCCACACAATGCAAAGACGTGACTATATACAGTTGACTCTCGTTAATAAAAACCTGAGGAGGCCTAAAATTTTGCACTTTGTAATGAGGTTTGTGTTAACCAGATACACGAAAAAGATCTGAATTAACCAGACAACAGCAAGAAAATGTAAAATAAATAAAAAATGGTACATCATTTGTCAACGTGTAATTAACAGGTAGAAAATAAATTTGAATGATTTATTACACTATTAAGGGAGGTAATACAAATTATTTTACAAAATGTACATATTTGGTCTCAAGAGAATTACTCCTTAGGAGTAAGCAGATAACAAGAGAACGCAATAAATAAATACGTAAAAAAAAAAAAAAATTTGGCAACATTAACAGGCAGCAAAGTAAATTTGAGGCATTATAATACAATATTAAGTGAAGTAATTAAGATTATTTCACAATATATACGTACAGATTTTATTTTGAGAGAATTGCACTCAAGGTTTAAAACAAGTTGGAAATTTTTGTCTGCACAATCTTTGATTTGTAAGCACTACCCACAACATAGCAAAGTTTGTCAAATGCTGCAAGTGTTTCTTTGTCAACATCAATGTTTGATGAAACATGTTCCAGGGTGGCTAATGCATTGCTGGTATCGTCCTCCTCCATTTATATGTCTTCCCCAGTTGTCAGTTTTCTGATCCCACTCACAGTTTACAAAATAATGGGTGGGCATCAAAATGCCCCTTGGGAGTGAAGCAGTCATTTATTACCCAAAGAGCAAAAGTCACACTTTTCAATTAGAGATCTTGTGGTAAGATTATTGGTTGTTTGTAAGATATTGCAATTTGCTTTTTTCGCAACCCTCATCTAAATACTTTATTATATGAACACTAAAAAAATTTTCTTCTATTATTTTTTGAGGATTTTGGTAATAGAAATAACATAAAATGCAGATAGTCACTTTATTTAACTTGTAATAAGTATAAAAAATGAGTGCTTTTGCAGTCTAATAGACATTAAAAAAAAAAACATTTCTCAATAAACATAGCATAAATACAAGTTTATAGCTTCAAGTTAGTCTATACAGTTTAAATACAAACAGGATTTTACTTTTTTGCCGTGAAAATTTTCAAAATTGTGAATGTGCAGTGTTACATCGTATTTCCTACAGGCTACAGGAATTTTGTTTCTTCGGCAATGTGCACATGTGGGGCAATGGTTGCCAGTGGAAGTGACGTGACCACCATGAGATGTTCGTACCAGCTTTGAAGTTGTCACAATATCACATTTGGCCTGGACACAATGCTGCCTGTCCATACTTCTTTAACAATGCCCTAACACATTGCCGCCGAAATGTCAGCTGATCTAGTGTCAGTTCCTTGCTTATTGCAAGCTTCCATGTATTAGTCATACACTCATCAAACAACCAGAATGCAATTGCATATACAATTTTTTTCCCCCACGGATACCAATGCAGTAATCGGAAATGTTATTGTCGTGCATATCGACCCTTCCCATGAACTAGTTATATTTGTGAATGACATTTGGCTGTGTGACTTACAATGATTTCTTTTCCTTGGAAGTGTACCGGTTAGAATACTGAACTGGCTGCACTCCATGTTCATTAGATAGTGTGTACACCACATTGTTGTCCCGCCATGCAACAGCTTAAATCCCCTTATTGTTCTCAGTATACACTTCATAAGATCCCCTTCTTGCACGTTTCTGCATTACCTTCTTGTTTGCAATAGGACACTTCCCCAGTCTGTTTATTTTAGCTGTTCCTGTTCCCTTCATGCCCTTCTCATATATGGAGCAGATGAGCTTAGTGTTGGTAAAAAAAATTCTCTCTCCAAGGCCTTGGTCACCAGGCCTCTTACCATTGAGGTTTTTCCCTTGATATAAGTCTGCAACAAGGCAATATCCAGAGCTTTGTGCCATAACCCAAGCTTTGAAGCCAAGCCGTACAGGTTTCAATCACAAAAGTTGTTTGCATCCATGTCTACCGAAATAAGAAATCATAGCCTCAACAGAAATATTCTTACAATCAGGAGCATTTGCAATGATTTTATTACTATCCCTGCCATCAAGTTCCTCGTTGTTGCAAAGGTGTAATAATTTTGTGATTTTCTCACATTTATTCCTACGTATTGCATTTGAAACAAGAATGTTTCACCAGTTTCCCTAAACTTTTTTTGTTGTGAAAGAATGACATTCACTGAGGTAAAGAATGCCAACGAAGACATAAATTTCTTCAATGGACAAAGAATAACTCAGATTATTCTGGGTGGCATATAATACAGAATATTCCACTATTTCACCCATAATTTCATCCGTCAAAAAAGTGCAAAGAAAATCCAAAGAATAATTTTCTGATGACATGTGCAGCTTCAAAATGAGTTATAAGTGGCATACCTGACACTGTTGGGGCTGCAGGTAAGTCTCCCTTACTCCACCTGAAATTACACTGTGCCATATGAAACATTACTCTTCTCCTTGCTGGATGTTCCTCATCTGGCTCATCGGCATCTGACTGCATAGGTAAATCTTCTGTTTCGTTGTCATGTGCGGTATGGATTTCAGCCATGGTGCTAAGTTGTTTAGGTGGTAGAACATCATCAGCGTTGTTGTAGCTTTCGTCTCCAGAATCGTCATTGGATGCTCCATCATCCGGAGGGAAGATGGTGACATCAGCAGACCCGGGACCAGTGATCAATTCGTCGTCGGGAAGATTTTCAAAGTACTACAGAGCTTCTGCATGGGAAAATAACTATCACCTGAAAGAAACAAAAGCAAAAATATGTAAATAAAATATAAGCTATTAGTAGAGACCTGTAAAATTAGCAAATGCGATAAAGCGAAAAATTAACTCTAATTTTAACATTTAAAAAAAAAAAAAACGAAAAATTGTGATTTTTGAGAATTTCAGCTGTAATTCACAAATTGTACAAAATCCTGTAGTATTTTCACGGATTATTGTTTTACGTCACATAGTTCCTTCTTAAGACGTATTTTGTGTGTTTTTGGATATTCGAATACAAATGCATGCATAAGTTGGCCAGTAAATTTCTTCGATTTATCATAAACGAAAACATGTTTACTTTCCATTACGTGTATTTACGACCATATATAACATAACTTTTATTCGTCCAGTAAACTGTATTTTTATCATACGCCTTATCTGTAAATGTAAAAATGAGACTTTTGAAGAAACAAAAGTTTTGTCAGCTGGCCTAATGAAAAAATCTGTTATTGAAAATTTCGATAGTTCAAAAACATATAGGCAGATTTCTCTAATGTTATTTGCTATTTGTACAAAGCACTTATTATTTTTTTAAGTGCTTTTATATTTATCTATAAATTGTTTACATTATTTTCATGAAACAGTATGCTCTTGCAAGTGCACTACGACAGTGTGTTGTTCCCGGTGATAGGCAGAATAAACAATCTTAAACAAAATCTGAACTTGTTTTCAATGTTGTCTGTTGATAAATTCAATTTTAACCGTATATTTATATTGTGTAACCTAAATATTTTGCTTGTAATATTTTTTTAAATTCTATTTTTGTATCTAAACATAGTCCTAAGGTAATATAGTAATTTAATTAAATAGTATTTTATTTTACCACCTTTCCTTGAAGTTAAATGCAACATCATTTCTGTTTGTTATTATGGTTACTGTTCACAACGTCTGTAATATTTATTCTTTTAGTCTGGTTTTCATGCACTAAATCTGATAATTGTTAATGTATAATCTGTGTCTCATAAGCTATATTTCCTCTTAGTTTGAGTAGAATACCTGGCTAAGATTGGCCACAGAGAATAAACTTATTGCTGGAAATTTCTATCGTGATATCATAGGAACTATGTCATCGTAATTTCAGTTTCTTGTACGTTGGCTTGGGTTGAAGACCTGGAAGGGGGATACTCCTACATATGAATATGGAAGGACCGTTATAAATTAGAGCTGTGAGATATGGGAGATTTTGCCAAGTCTGCCGACCTAAGATAGGGTTGGAAGGCCTGGTATGGCAAGATGCCCAGTGTAACGTATTATCCAGCAGACATTTTGTGAAGAGTTCCGACTGGGATTAATTACATTTTTAGTGCCCTTCAAGATACAGTTTTCAGTGCCTTGAAAGGACGTAAGGGCTACACCATTCAGCATCTCCAATTGTCGCTATTTTAATCCTTGCAGTATCTGAAGTGTTAGATAATTATTTTCAGCTGAGTTCATTTTTTTTTTTATTACCTGGGAAGTACATCATTTTGTTTGATTAGTAAATTGAAACAAGAACTAATTTTGCTTAAAATGTTGAAATTAGTCACAGACTTAATATTCTGAGGATACAAGCCAGCATACCGAGAGACCAATTATTTGAAGTTAAATTGTTTTACCGAACTGTTGTGCTAGTCTGATATTTTAGGAAAAACAAAAATAGTTTTGCTTCAGATAATTTGAGCTAACTAGACTATTTCACCACGTACTTAGTTTTTTGCGTAATGTACGAAAGAGGGGGGGGGGGTGTTAAATTTTTTTTTTGCTTACATTTTATCAGTCATGCTAAATATCACTTAAGGAAATGGGATCAGTGTATTAATTATTTCTGCTCATAAAATAGAGTTTGAACATGATCTTTAGTTTGAAATTTAAATCTGTTGCTGGTAGCTGAGAATGGGTTCCTTTATCTTAGTCCATTCCCGACTGGAAGAGACTTTTGAGAATGAACCTTAGGAAATTCACTGTAGGCCTAACATGTCAACCTTATTTTTCAGTAACCTGAATTTCACAAATATATAACACTGTGGTTAACTTCAGAGTACTGTATTATTGAATAAATAAAACATTACCTTAATATCAACTATAACTTGATAATATTTATTTTGTATTAAATATGAATTAACAGCAGCGAGAGCAGTGACATGTTGGCAACAGCCAATAAGAAATAGTTCAGTTAAAATATTATTTTAACCTAATTTTTTAGTATGGTATTTGTAAATTAAAGGGTGCATATTGAAATATTTGAATATCCTCTGGGCGAGGCTCGTCACGCGCTCTCTTTATCTCTTTCACACACTGGAAGTTTTGCATTGCTAGTAAGCAGAACTATAAATGTTTTAAATTATAGCATATTACAGCAAAATAACTTTTTTAATTTGTAATTTACAGCTGAAAAGAGATTTTTATCTTTGAATACTTATTTTAATATATTTAGGTATGATGATGGGACGGATACCATCGGAAGTTGGTGGATATGGCTAGCCATGACATGGAGTGTTGCTTTTTGCCAAACTAAGCGTAAATTATACTTACTCCAACAAATACTTCAAATTACCACATCACGTTTGTAGATGTTGGGTTTTTAAACCTACCTAGACAAGTTAGGATGTTGTGATAAATCTGCGTTTCCACTGCAGTAATAAATATACTGTTACGTGTGTATCATTAACCGATGTGTGTAAAATGGCGTGGCATTGCTGCGTGGTGGTAGTTTGGCTGCCCCTGTGTGTGTGCGTGATTTTAAATATTTGATGTTCACTTTTTATACCTTTTTAAGTGTAAATTTTTTTCTATGGCGAAGTTATTTACATCCACGTCTATCGCAACGTTGTACCTTTGCCCTAGGTGTTTGAAACAGTCTGGTAATGTGTTTTGCCACAATCCCAACAAAATACTAAGCCCAGTTCAATAAATTTCAATAAACCTAATAAACGGTGAGTAGCAATACATATTAATATGAGCGGAATAAAGTTACCGTAGGCTTATTCGTGTGGGTGTTCACCGCTATCTTTTAAGTTTCTATGACAAAATATAAGCTACACGAGTTGCGTGCGTGAATTTAATGTGCCTTTTACGTTGGGCGGGTTATTCCTTCCTTTTTAATTCTTATTCCAACTGAGTCCATCCTGTTAAAGAAGTGACCCAACACATATCAATAACAAAAGGATAAATACTACAGTTCTTTACCTCGCAGTTGTAGCAGTGTTAAACACCATTGCGGCAAAATATTAACGTGCATTGCGTGTAATTTGCTCTGTCGTGGAAAACAAATATGTTGAAGTAAAATACCCATAAGAACTATTGTCAATTCAGGCATTTTTACAATGTCCTAAAACTGACCTAAATAATGTTAGTCCTAAATTTTAATATTCGTACGGAATTGTTTTTGGGATATGACAATTCTTTGAAAATCTGTAAATTGTAAACAACACATTTGACAGTTATAAAAGTAATAGTCATACTTCAATGAAGTATACGAACACATTGTAATGCTTATTGGTCTTAAGGAGTAATTCTGTTATACTAACATGTAATTATCCTAACTGTAGTCTGGATTGTCTAATGCCTTATGGGTCTAAACCTAAATGAACAAGGGAGCGAGACAGATATTATTAAGAGCTTATTAACAGGAAGATGTAGCTTGAATTAAACTCGTGTCATCTAATCTTTATATAGATCTCTATCAACACAATTAACACAAGTCTTACAAAAGGCTTTATTCTAAGGCAGGGGAGTTGATTAATTATGTTTGATTCCAATTACTGGCAGCCACAGTGATCTATACCTAAATGTCTCTGCAGAATCCTACAGAAGAATATCACCTCGTGATCGATGCCGAAGGCTGCTTGTAGACTCTCGATATCTGCGGTTGTGGACCGCCCTCGCGTCAGTTCTCGGGTGGCAGCTGTCTGGCAGTAAGTCAGCGACAGGCTCTGCTTTAGTCCTCCACATGCACTAAATACTCGCGCTGCGGTATGTTATAATTATCTTTTTTTCATTAACATCGCACTGCCTCCCCCTAGATACTGTTGCGGTTGGGGTGCTTTCCAGCCAAGCGTAAGGAACAGCTTGGCTGCCCGCTATATCATGTACACACACAGTGGAATGTAAACATTGATTTTGACAGATGCTACATGACAGTCACATGGCAATGTGTGTTTGCATTTGGCGGAAAGATACAAAATGGGCTTTAAAGTAGATATTTAGCAGGACTCCGAGAAAGTCTCTTCCAGTGGGGAATGGATTGTAGTTAAATAAATCCATAAATACTAATTTTATGTAGTGTTCTTTGTTGTTAATCTTGAGAAATGGAGGGTTCTGTTTTGTGCAAAATATGTTTTTCTCCTAGTGCTCTTTTACAAAATATTTGAGAATGTCGTCTTGCTTTTTTTAATGTCGCAGTGTTGTGCCGATGCCTATGTAGTATGCAACTACTTTATATGAACAATAAGGGCGACATTTCATGAGTGAAATAATTTCTACATATAGGCTGGGGTCCAGCCTAAAACAATAATAGCCATATTTCATTTAAATTTTGACTTTCCTTTTTGTATTTTCAACAGACCGCATTCCTAGCAGAAATTCTTTCATCGCATGACGTCACCCTACAATCCCTCCTTCCTTTCCACTCTTCGCACCTGTGTGTCTTAGGGGGAGCGAGCGATGCATCTAGTATTTTACACTCAACTTAATAGCTCTTTAGTCCTGCACATACAGATAAATTTTCTCAAAAATAAGCATCTAAACTAATATTTTTCTATCATAGTTATATACGAGTGTTAATTTGGCTGTTTTACAGGCAATGGTTCAACCTACCAACCCTAGCTGGTTTGGTCCTTGGCCAACAGTGTCCAGGTACAGGTGGATCAAAACCCAGTACCGAGTGGTTGAATGTTTGGAGACAGAGTTCTTGTTAGGCACTGCAGGCTCGTCTGTGCAACACATGCGTAGGGAGTACTGTAGTACCAGTTCTAGTTATCCTCATAATGCTTATCTACCCCACTGTTAGATTAGGATCGGGTTGCCTCTACCTGGTTCAGCATAAGTCCTTGGGTATCTGGTGTAACGGGAATCTGGAGATGGTGCAATGCCTGGTGTTCTGCTACGTGTAACGTCTGCCCACTCCAGTGGTCACCCTTTCTCACCACTCTGAGTCATAACGTGGTGAGCACTGAAAGTCAGGCCTTGCCGTTGACTGTCCCTGCACGTGGGTGAGTATCTCGGGGGAGCAGGCAAGTTGGCCTCAAGAGACAAAGTACTTAGTGTTAGGGTTCTACTGTTTTGGACTCAGTGAAGCACAGAATGCAGATCTGCCAACCCTCAAGTGCCGGGAAAACCTTGAAAATGCCATGAATTTTTCTGTGCGTCTGAAACATGCGCGTGTGAGAATTTTTCATGCGAAGGCAGCAGCTATTATGATTCACTCTTATGTAGTCTTATTTTGCCTTGTTTTTAATCAAATAAAATTTTTAGGTGGTTTTTATGTTCCTACTGTGCATTATTATGGTGTCACTGGTGCCAGTAACTGTCGAAAATATACATAAGTTTATTCCGAAGAAAAAAAAAACGAAACATGGCTGCCTTGAAGTGTGTCCAGGCGCAGCACATCGATCAATATCTTACTCAGAATGCATCCAGTCATGACAACTGAATGCGGCACATGCACATTTCAGTGTTTGAAAGTCATTAATATTGTCTCTTCACGTGAGTAACTTGTGTTAAATAGTGAAAAATATTTGAAGTTCATACTACAGTATTTGTGGATTTTTAAAAATTACATGGCACGAAAAGTCCATTTATGTGAAGCGTTTTCTATTTGTGGTCATGAAGAGTTAGATCTTGAAAATATTTTAACGTAATGCCTAGTATAATTTACATAGTAGCAAGGTTATGTGAACTTTGCCTGTGTGTTTGTACATCAACTGCATGTATTTATTTTGAGGTCTGAGAGTCAACCATTTCATGTAATGTCGGATTGGCACGAAAATGTATTATAAAGTTGATGGGTGTTGATTCCCAATTTTTAAATTTTTCTGCGGTAAAGTATGGGAGTGAGTTTTCATTCAGGTGATGCAAAACAAAGTAAAAACGATTTTGGTATATAAATTTGTTGCATCTTATTTCTAGGTTAGGTATGGCTAAGGCAATACGTTTCTCTAGTGTGTATTTGTAAACTGTTTGCCTTTATGCTTCACCGGCTTGTTTGTCTAGCAAAAATAATATAAATTTATGTTAGGTTCATAGGTATCTGTTAGCAGTGATAATACAATAAATTAAAAATATTGGCAAACACTCGCACCAAGTTGTACTGTTATATTCATGCACCCATGTAGTAACAAAATAACAGTGTGCGGGCCAATGCGTTAAATAACACGGCGTGGAACTTGGGAGTTATGGATAAACGAGGGTCTTTTTGGAGTATTTGAAGTTTGAAGAAACTTTTTAATAATGATTTGCCTGAAATACGTCAGCTTTAGTGTGTCTTACTAGTCTGGTACACATACATAATAGCAGTAAGATGTGTGACAAACATAAAACAATCTGTCCAAGTATTCAGGTCTGCATGTTCTGACCAATTTCCATTCATTTTGAAATCTGAGAAAGGAGGAATGTATGCGTTTAGTAGTGTCGCTGTGACACAACTATTTATCATTGTGGAAAAAGTGACATAACAAATCATGTTTTTGTTTGGGATTTTTTTTTAACGGTTACCACATTTTTGTGTTCATATGCTTGATTTTGTTTCTCACCTAATGTGTGGATGGTGTTGGAATATTTGGTAAGTAGCTACATTTTTCTCTAAGAAAAAAAAGTAATATATGTGTCAGGCTATATGTAATATTATTTGTTGTCAGTTGATACATGAAGCTCAGAAGTATGTATTGTTCCATCTAGAAATAATTATGTTGGTTTATTATCAAAATGTACATCAATAATTTCACATTTTCATAAAAATACCGGTAACAGCCAGTTAACAAGAAAAGATTTATATAGAATGCAGCGACCCGATTACGCACTATTTTAAGCATTCTTCGATCTTCTTGAATTCAAACTTAAGTTGGCAGGTCTGAGAATGGGTGGTCGTCCAAGGTGCGTGTTGGGTACCTGATTGGTGCGTATGGCTCGAATGAGTAATTTTCCCGGTCACCTGCAATTCCTTGAGCAGTGCGTGGTCCACTGGGAGAGGTATTTAAACTGCAAAGGATACCCTTGAGTTGGTAAAACTGCTGTTTATTCCATTTACTGGAAGTAAACGGAGTGGTGTCACATTACCTCCTAATATTTGGAAGAGCTTAGGGATGCTTAACTTACGCTGAACCAGGTAGATGCGACGTAGTCCTAATCTAACGGTGGGATAGATAAGCGTTATGAGGATAACTAGAACTGGTATTCCTCCCTATGTGTGTGTTGCCCAGAAAAGGCTGCAGTGTATCGGTGTGTAGATGTTGTTTGCTGGGCATGTCTTCAGTACAAATGTGGTGAAGATAGGCTGGAGAGGATGGCTCCTGCAAACTGGTTGCGGTGGTGTCCAGGAGAGGTACCTAATTACTTCTGCACAAATGCTGTGAAGGAATGAAGACTGGTTTGAATTTTGAAGCACTACGGAGAGAACAAAGGGATGGAGTTCGAATGAGAACTGTCTCCAAACACTCAACCACCCAGTGCAGTACTGGGTTTGAATCCGCCCTGTACCTGGACACTGTTGGTGAAGGACTGAACCAGCTAGGGTCGGTGGGTTGAGGGTTCAAACCTCAGATGTCAACATGAAAGGATGTACACTAGTAAATCAATTAGTCATCTACGGAGTCACCTTTAAGGAAACTGCACACACGACCCGGGCTAAAACGAGAAAGAGTTCAACCCATGCTGGGGTGAGACCAAATGATAGGAGGTAACTTGTGTATAGGGCTTTGGTGACTTGGGGATTCTAACCCCGATGAATACTTTGAATTTAAGTGTAGTCTCTTACACTGAGATTTTGCAAGTAGTTTGAGTGGCTTTCAATCTCTTAAAATTGAATTTCGCATAGAATATGCCCAGAGAGAGAAATAAAACCTGTATTGGCATGGTGCCAGCGTTGATTGTGGGTTGGGTAGGTTAACGTAATGGAACAGTCATTTACTGTAGGAAGAACATGTTGACGAGTTACCTTGGGAACCGCAGGATTTGGAGCTTTCCTGTGCTCTGTATGTGCTGCTGCAGCGGCTGGCTGTGGAACAGCGACCAGCTCAGGTTGCGGCTGGATGGTGCTCCGACTGCTGAAGGTCATGGGGGGATAGCAGTTTATTCTGGGGAGAGTACTGATGGCTCTATGCCTAATAACTTTAAACCACTATGCAAGGTTAATAAATGCTCGAAGGAAATATGTCCCAGTGTTGTGGTTGGTAATTCGAATAAATAACTGTCTTCTTTTGTTTCTGTAGTTCTTTGATCAAGTAGTTTTCTTTATATATCTGCAATTCTTCCCTTTAAAGACTGTTCTTTATACCTGATTTCAAAGCTTTCAGCATGAGGCCGAACTAGTAATGTAATTCCAGTAATACGTGAAATAGCCACACAGGAAAATGTATACATGCCATGAAACCAGTTATAAGGAATGGTCTTACAGTGTACGTCCGGGAAAACAACTATACCCGATGTGTCTTGCCGCTTAACCACAACCGGCCATTCGCTAGACAGAAGGGTTATTCAGCAGATCACGTGATCATCCGAAGTACGAAAGTGTATTGAGTTCTTAGTGGAGGACTCCGTCAAGGATTAGCCACTGCAATACCTTGAGTACAGTATTACCTTGGTCAAACTTTGAATACTTCTCGGTGTTACTTGTGTGTGCCATTTGGTTGATACCGTAGCCGGCGTTACTTCATGTACACAATTTAAGAATCTAAATATTCAAAGGTAAAGTTAATTTAGCAATTACTTGTGGTGTACTTTGATTCGAATACACAATGGATGCAGGGTTTAATAAAGCTAGTATGTAGTACAATGGGAGAGTGGTTTTCATATATCCACGTAAGACATTACAGTTAAGCAAACATAATATTAAAATAGTAATGGTTCCTACCGTAAGTTACTTCACTATTAAGTAGCATATAAATTAACTGCGGAATTTAAATTTATCCAAAGCAAATCAGGTGAATACTATCTGTTACATTTACGTTAAGTCAGTTGTTTGGTGATTTAATTAAATTCTAATAGATTTAATTAAATTAAAATATAAATTAACTGTGCAAGCTAGCTGAACTCTATGGGATATGTCCAGTAGAGACCTCGCAGTATGTAACTGGGTTACTCTTCTCAAGCGGTAGTGTGGCCTGGTTAGGGCCTTAAAAGGACTACATCGCTGTAACCTTGGGGCTATCTGGACGGTGCAGGGCTAAGGAGAGTATAGGTCGATGTAGGAAGTGTTAGAGGTCAATGACAACTGGAGGCATTGCTAAATACGTCCTTCAGGAGGTAATGGCCTCTGTAAGAGCATCTTCGTCGTAGGCGGCACAGGCATAGGACTGCTGGTTGTCGTACTTGGTACATTGGATGAATAGTCTGTAGCCTTTGAATAATACAATCTCTAGGCTGGAACATCCATTCCTGCCTTAACAAACTGTAAAATTTTGCATCTCGTTGCCGTGCCAACAATAAAAACTCTGCTGTAATCAGGCGGCAAGGGTTGCTCACTGATGAGATGTAGTCGTAATATTGTTGGAAAGAAGTCTGCATTGAAGTGGCAGGAACCTACCGTATTTCTGTGTGTATATGTTGCAAATTTTTCCAAAAAATTTCTACAAAAAGTGGGGCGAGGCTTATGTAAGAGATATTGGCATTTAAGAAATATTTTGCCCACAAAACATGTTTAGAAATTTGTCAACATACAGTACAGTTTATTTTGTTAACTTAGCTTCTAATGAAGTAAAAAAAATACGAACAAACTAATTGCTTTTCACTCGTGCAATAATTGGTTCATTCATGTTCCTAAACAAAATAACCTTCATCCTGCTCACTTAAAATGTAAACATGTTTGTGCTGGGCTATAGATGCCATACATGAGAAAATAATTTTGTTGTTGTACGAGAGAGTTATCTTGCGTGTTTGGTTTGCACACCTGCCATCATGCCACAAGCGAACATTGATGGATGCCATTTTCTGTAACAAACATGTTGCCGTTGTTTTGCTTTCTCAAGTCACGTTGCCATCTATGGAATAGTAATTGTATGACTTGTATTTGTAAACATTGCAATTTAATACAAATTTTCTGTCAAGTGTTTTGTAGTGGAGAAATTTAGTCTGAATTTATTATGTTTATATGGAATAGCGATTTAACAATGTTGAATTTATTATGTTTATATGGAATAGTGATTTTACTATGTTTACAGGAATACAAAAATTAGTTCAGGCCTGTACTGAAATATTAATTATCCCTAATTTTTCATCAAAAACTGCTGTTACGTCCTATACACACACTGTGTCTATACACTCCATAATATGGTAGTTGTTTTTATTTTCTTGGCAATATGAAAATTACAAATTTGCTTCGAATGCAGTTGTCTTTATTTATGTCCTACACTATCATCAAATCACTGTGCATATGGCACATCAGTAGTTAAGCTCGTGTCTTTTCCTGCCCACTCAGTGTTTACATTGCAGTTTTGCACTTTTGTCAGTTTTGATATGTGCCCTGCCTCGTAGGGTAAGTGGTTAGGCTACTGATGGCCCTCTCTGAATCTTAAGTAAGCCTATCGCGGCGTAAGTGGCTAGCATTATTGGCCCGACAGGTTGTGGAGGGTTTGGATTCCGTGGGTGGCTGCTTATTGGTAGGGTACCATCGGAAACTAGGGGAGTCAAACTCCAGAGTGAGGCGGAAAGAGATAATTGGGACGCCAGCTGCCCCGGGGAATGTGAAGTGGTTAAGCGATCATGGGGGTGGAGGTGGATGGCCTGGCTGGGGTTATGCGAACGGGATGAGTGGGCAGACGTACAGGAATGCAGTCCAAAGGGGGTGGTACTGCACGTGGTCTGGGCACTGCCTTTGGCAGGAGTCGAACCCCTGCCGTCTTTCCTGATGCAAGCTTAATAACACAGGAGTTATGTAGCTCCACCTTTGATGGGTGTTTAATTATGCTAGAAGTAGTAGGTTCCTGACTAGGTACAGCATCAGCAGGAATAGCATTGGCTATAGGTGGTGAACGTTCTAACGGGGAAAGTCGCTCTCCCTCAGGGTCATACCCGGGCCAACAGGCGCCTTAATACTTCTACAAAGGAGTTTCGTGTTCTAGAGGGATGAGTGGAGAGATTGGCCGAGGGATGGCATCATTAGTCTGAGACTGTGGTTCGATCTCCTCTGTGTGCCTTTCAAGGGTGTCTGCTTTTTTAAAGCCCTCTCTAAAGCACAGCGTTCCTTGCACCATTGTCTGCTTTGCAATCCTCCCTTCCTACTATGCATCTGGTGTAGACGTGCAGTTAGGTATTGGGACGTCGGAAGTGAGTGTGGATCCACCGGAAACCCAGGAGCTTCAGCGTGTCTTTTAGGACTAAGGCCCTCTGCGAGCTCTCGCCCCTATAGAGGTCGGAAAACCACACAATCCGTCTCCAGCGAGAGTGAATTACCTGGCAAAAAATTACTTGACACTGATAGCTAAAATTGTAATGAGATGGGAACTAATTAAAAATGAAGGTAAGCGGGGAATAGGTTTGATGTAAATTTTATTACATGAATAAGGAAAAGGGTAAGTCTTAGCTAAAACAAAATACAGTATAATAGCTAACTGGCTAATCGTATAAGCAATTTACATATTAAAATCGGGCAAAGGCGAGTCTGGGAAAATAATTAGTTGCGAAAATCTAATCATACAAAATTTCCTTTAAATATACGCTATCCACCGTGTAACCAAAGATACCAGACATTATCCAACAGGTAAACGAGGATGCAAGTTATCCAAGAGGTAAACTATGATGCGTCGGCTTGTTACCACAGAGTCATGGAAGTTGACTAGGGTAAAGGGTTTAGTGTGCGCACAGTAGGATTACCTCGCATGTGGAGTCAGCGGTTGCAGTAGCAGGCAACCCTTTCGCAAGCTGCTGGGATGTTCCAGTATTAACAGTCTATGGAGGTAGAGTAAGGCCGTCTTGCAGGCTTCCAGGTTGTTACGCTGCTGCCTACCTATCACTAATAATAAACTACTATTCCTGCTACTCTCAATCTTTCTTTCCTCACAACACTTTCTCCAGTAGGCCAGGATCGTACAGGGGTCTAACAACTGCTAGTGACTATTACTGAAAGAGGGAATTCTACCACACATATTTATTACAACTTTTTAACTGAGCATAACATAATACTTGAAACACAACTACAATATCTCTCTCCACAATCCACTAACTTCACTCCATCAGACAATATTATACTTTAACACGAGAGGTTACAATTATACAAAACGATGACCTGCCTAACAGATATAATACAAGATATAGAGCTACACTAACAAGTAATTAAACAGATACAAGAATATAGCTTCGCCATAGACTCCAGCCTTGCTACGTGATATTACTCTTTAATACGGTGTCTCGATAAAGGGAATGCCAACCTACCGCCTAGCCGGACTTATGATCACCAGTAAGACATATCTCGTAGATGGCCCAGAGTTCCCCGGACCTCTGTGTTTTATGTTTCACTGACACTAACTTTGTCGCCTTACACGTCATCTGCCAATGGGGGGAGCATGGTTCTCGTTTATATACTCTCTCGTTACTAGGTCACTCAGAGATGTTATTAAAACAGGGGGCTGCTGTTGAAATCCATAGTACATGCGAGGTTAATTTCTAAGTTCTGGTAATCGAGCCCCCTGTACCCAGCTACAAGGTGATGTGCCATTTTGCAGGCTGCGGAGAGGAGAGAGCATCTTCGCTGACTAAGGAGCGTCTTTGCATACTGAGGAGAGCTCGCTAACCTATTCTGCCGGCGAGCCCGGCGTATGTGCTGGACTTCTTTTTATACTGAAAATTTTCTGATCAGCAATTTGTCGGGTTGCTAGGAGTACCGTAACCTTCCAACACAGGGGTAGGTTTATCAGCGTAGAAGGCCTGCCACTCATTCCTTATCTCCCCACTGTGAGCTGACGACAAATTAAAACACCTCTTCCTGAGGCTGGCGGGTTGTGGCACCACAAGGCCGCAGGGGTGCTGCCATCTCTTGGGTTAATCGGAACTTCTTCCATGGCTAAGCGAAAGGTAGTGGAGTCAAAAAAAATATATATATTTATTTTATTCAAGGGGGTGACTCTTGTATGCGGGATTCCACTGCGCAGCATGTTAGCATGCATCAGTTTATTTAAAAAAAACTTTACTTTCAAACTCTCGTGCACAATTTAAAACAAATTATTTTTTTGGCATTCTTAACCAGTTTTGCGACGTAAGTAGAGTACAATCACCCCCTCACTCAATAGTTGCAAATGCAGTATTTCCTAGTTAAGAACCTTGTCACAAAGCATAGAAGATGAGATGTTTTGAAATACTGCATGAATGTTTAGTGCTTAGTTATTACATTCCATAAAATAAATAATCTATTTATACGTACTATTCGTCTTCATATGACCAACATTTTTATTTAGAGATCTCCATTTGTAAATAAAATACACGTAGGTGTAATTCTGCCCGTGAATGAGCATGGTCACCATAGCGATTCGGCACACTATATATTGAATCATACATGCTGCGATAAAGTTTTGTCTTTGTGACCAGTTAATTTCTGAATCGTTCTTGTTGTGCAACACCTGTAAAAATACATCTCGTACATATAATTTCCCTACATTATTTTCAGATTTTTATTGCTACACGTAATGTCATGTAATATTTTTCACATCTGTCACCTATATGAGTTCATCTGTGTGTGATTTTTTATTTATTTATTTTTTTTCATTAACACGTGGAATTTAAAAAAAAATTAGTTGTATGGTGGCAATATTTTATTTTTATTTGGATAGACTAGTTTTCATTGTGTTTTTTTTTTTTTATGAGATTTATTTTTTTGTGTGATCTCATTTTTGCAAGTGTTAAGATTTTATACTTTGTGTCTCGGTTCGGAGATCACATATTGTTTGGTTTTTCACTAGTTAGACCTTTGGATGTAGTTCATGTGGGTGGTTTAAAAGTTTTGATTCCCATTAGTCTGCAGGTTTAAACCATGACTGTTTATTGGCTGCCGTCTTAGATTCCCTTAAGTTAGTGCCAGTCGGCAGAGTATAAGGCTCTCTTCATTAGCAGCATCCAACCAAGTCAATTGTCGGCTAGGACCTCCCGTGCAATGTGAACGGAGAGGTAGGACTTAAGTACAGAAGGTTGCAATTCATTTACACCCTCTGCGAAACTATAGCGATAAGAGGACTTCTACCAGAGCTAGACTGTATAGTGAGCACAACAATTGTAAAATTAGTTCTAGCTGCGTAAAGCAGTATAATTCTTCATTTTTGAAAGCAAGAAATTTTACACACTGGCAAGATATGATACACAACCATCATAGGGCTTAAGCAGGTTTATTAACGTGTTGTCACCTGCCTTGCTGTAGCGTACATACGCAAATGGTGTACGTGTTGAATGCTGAGTTTCTAGAATGTGCTAATATCCATAAATTTGTTCACCTACAGGTCCAGGACTGCACTGGACCATTCTATAACCGCAGCCTATCTAATGTTCGCTTTTCCACCGAAATATTTCAAGTAGGCTATTCTGCTTGGTCACACTCAGTTTTACACTTGTTGTTTCATTGTAGTGTTTGCACACTACTGTTTTCATGGGAGTGAAGAATCTCTCAAAGGGCATCATACCTACCCTAGCATATATACAAAAGTGCTCATGAGTGCCATAGGCAATTGGTCCTGGCTTGAGTTTATGAAACTGACAGTACTAATCACAGCTCAAAACACTGAATATTCAGTAAGCAGTGGCCAAAGAAAAAAGTTATTTACATGCTGAATAGGTATATTAAGTGCTCATTTTATATGCAGTAAACCAAGCAAACTAAACTGCGTATGGTAACTGGCACACATGTAAGCATAACCTGTAAGGTGTATTGTGGCAAGAGTAATCAACTTGTCAGCGCACACTCCATGGAGCTTGTAGGAACATCCACAGCAACATATGTTGTTGTTTATTTATTTTGTACATCCACCAATTGCCAACAAAGCAAATCATTAAATATAGAGAGCATTGCTGACCTAACGAGTGAGTCTGCACAGCTAAGTCAGTACAGTACTAGTTTAGCTACATAGATAATTGTACCTGAAGTACAGGTATCAGTGATACATAATATTTTGTTCCGTTTTTAGTCAACAACATGAGCACTCTGCAGATAGTTTCATCAGCACCTATTTGAATTAAATAACTGATAATGCTGTATAACAAATCAAAATTTGTCAATCGTAGGTTTTACGAGTTTTCATGGTAAAGAAGCTCACACTGTGCTTTCAGATAAACTTATGTGGGCAATTTTGTTGATGTTTTGCAATTTTGGAATTATTACTGAATTTTGCAAATTATCATAATTTCTCAGTATTTAGTGTTATATTGTGGTTTGCGAAAATTTATACATCCTATATATATACAACAGAAATAAGGAAGAGAATAATTTGTGTGTTGAAGTGTTTGAGTGTACTGTGTGTATGATTTCAGCAGGGTAGTGCAAAAGTCACATTTGTCAACAACAAAAAAAAAATGAATTTTTTTTATGTGCGGCCTATACTCGCCGAAACACGATATCTTGAGAAATATTTATGGGCTGAGTAAAATATTGGCCCTCACTGATTGCATGTTTGTTGTGTTAGCAGTGGAAAAATATGGTAATTGAATGTTTGTCCTACCAATGTTAAGGGAAAACAAAGATTCCACCGTGAAAATGGGGAAATGTAGGGAGATTCCAAAATGGAGTTATAGTGGACACCATGCAGTTGAATCTTGTCTATCTCTAAAACACATTTTAAATAGAATATTTTATTTTTAAAAATTTGTAATTAAATTGTTTTGTTTTGATACAGTCTTAAGTGTTATTAACTTGACTCTTGCCATGAATAAAAATGCTCGGTGCTTATGCGTTGTTGCGACATAGGTTCATATAAATTATTATTTTATGCTTTCCCCCGCTCCTCACTGATGTGATTGAATGTGGACTTGCAATGCATGGTTAAAAAAAACTTGTGCTACTCGATGTTTAACATTTTGGGAGAAGGAGGTATGTGCCTCTGGCTGGAATGTTATTTTTTCAGAGGAAGCATGACTGTTGAAATTAATTTATTTGTAATTTTAAGGTGGTGTCATTTTTGTGCTAGAGGCGATTGAACATGGGTTTCGTGAACAAAAATGCAAATTTTTTAAGTATATTTAGGTTCCGGGGGAGGGTTAAAATCTGGCTATGATTCCCCAAAATACGGTATAGTGTCAGACCTGTCATAACGACTTTATTTCTGAAAACCGTGTGGAGTCGTTCTAGTAAGGGTCTACTGTACGCATATAAAAATAGGTGACAGTTTGACTGTGTAAGAAATAAATTATGTTCAATCTAAATCTTGGAAGGTCTAAAAATGATTTTGTCTACATTTTATTAAGTTTACTTTTATGTAGTGATTTTAGTAATATAGTAGTGTGAAAGTATATGCAGTCAAAGGTCTTCATTTTTGAACTAAGCAAACATTTGATAAGTACTCGAATATTCACTGAAGTTGAAAAATTTCATTTCAGCAACTAGTTTTCTTATTGCAATTGAGTTCTGATTTTTTGTTGTTTCAGTATACAGAATGTTTGTTCGACCCTAGATAAATTAAACATTTTGGTATGAACCCTTCATGTATATTGTTTTGTGAAGCATTGACAATGCAGGAATATTTTCTTGAAGCAGATCGTATTTGTAGCTTGGGCATGTGCTTTGCGTGATGTTTCATAGCAACTTCTAATACTTCGAACTGGAGTAGCAAGAAACCAGATTTTGTAAAGATTTAGTAATTCTGAAGTATTGGAACAAGAATGCAATACAGTAGTTGGTGGGTTGAATGTGGCTCCAAGTAATAGTGATGGTCACATTGTCTTTGCAGGCTGGCCAGCCAGTGGAAGACTTCTTGCAGAATGCAGGTGGTGGAGGTGGTGGCTACAGGGGTGGTGGTCGTTTTGGCGGCAGAGACATTCGCAAGGTAAGAACTTCACATTCGTAGGGTCCTTGAAAGTTCTTAGTTTCAAGACCTTTTGTTTAAAATTTATACTAGGATTTTTTCTTCTTGGCAAGCTTAGATTTTTGTAATGGATCTTATTCTGGAACACGCTTCAGTGTTTTGTAATTATTAGTGGGGATGGGCCGATATCACGACCATCAGCATTGGCAGCATCTGAACAT
Source organism: Dryococelus australis (assembly GCA_029891345.1). Taxonomy (NCBI): domain Eukaryota; kingdom Metazoa; phylum Arthropoda; class Insecta; order Phasmatodea; family Phasmatidae; genus Dryococelus; species Dryococelus australis. The sequence goes on from CM056997.1 coordinate 138,125,742, forward strand.
TATTTGCACATTATTATTCACTTATTAGTAGCATCTCGTAAAGCATTAATTTACTGCATCCGTCAGTCAGATATTCTCTCCAAAACCCAAAATATATTCGGCTCAATTGTTTTTTGATGATTTGTTTCCGTTTACCATTTCATCGTTTTTAGTGTTGATACATTTGTCAAAGATTGTGTGCATAATTTGTTTTCAGACACTACGTGAATGCAAAACAACGCAGTTAAACGACAACTGGGGCTATCAATAGTATTGTGTACATCCTGCAAGAGAGAGAGAGAGAGGGGTTTTTTTTTTTTTTTTTTTTTTTTTTTCAATGAGAAAGCAGCCTGTATTCTTATTCTTCGTTTTATGGATTTGCTGCACTCGTATGTTGTTGCAATGAAAACAAATTGCACATTCTTTGAAACTGTTGTTATTGAAAATGGAAAGTGAAAGCAAATATGCTAAATTTCGACAGGCGTAGTTCTTATTGGAAACTGTCGGCTGCAGTTTTGATTAGTGTTAAAGGTCTGAATAAGACTCTGCAAGTAATAATTGGCAAAAATTGTCGCAAATATATCAGTTGTTATTTTAACCAAGGGAATGAGTATGGCTCGGACGGTGAAGGAGAAAACATTCTCACCAAGGCAGATGTGTCTACACATGATGCATTTTCAACAATGAATGATCAACTTCACCTCATCACTGTGCATGCCAGTACTGCTCGATTCAACGGAGTTTGATTGTTGCCATGCATCACGAGACGTCTGAGATTTTACTGTCTACCCGGGGCAAAGGATGGATGCACCAACGCCAGATTGTATTATTAACTGGCTGAGCCACCGAAGATGTGTATCAACAGTGTGTCTAGCAGCCATGAAAAGCGAGAAACTGGAATCGTACACATATTTTAGCTGCCCGGGAAATGTCCATGATTGTACGGGGCTTTTGTACCAGGTGCGGGAATCTTGTAGTAATGCAGGGCATGTTGATATGATTGCTTGCTCGATTTGATAGTTCTTCTAAAAAAAGATGTATTATTTAAGTACTTGAATCGGTACCAAGTATTGCAAAAGCAGGTTTGTCGATATAGGAACAGAATATGTATGTATAGATTTCTTACGTGTCAGTTTTTTTCCCCTTCAGGTTGTCAAATATGGTGGTGATTTTGTGATATTTTTATAGCGCATCTGTACAGTGATTCCACATTTGTATCAGTATTGTGTTGCATGAGGGAAGTTGTGTGTAGGGAGGTTGGCGAGAATAGAATGGAGAGGACAAAGGAGCAAGGATGGAGACTGAGGATGAAACATGCTGTAATGTGGAGTGAGTAGCAATAAAGAAATGCGATACATGGTGTCAGAAGTGGGATGCTGTGTCGGGAAGAGTTGTATTGGATAACGAAGTAACCAAGAAGTACTTAATGGCAGATAAGAAGAAAGAAGCGGGCATAACAGTGAGCACGTGCATTCTCGTACCACCTGCAAGTTTAGATTTCAGAAGACCGGACGAATGGCGGTTCTGGTTCAAAAGATTTCAGAGGTACAGACTGGTGAGCGGGCTATCGGAGAAAAGCTACGAAATACAGGTCAGTACACTAATATATTTCTGGGAACAAGAAACCGAAGATATTATGAATAGTTTTAACCTATCCGATGAATTGCAACATCATGTGAGGCATTAGTAAAAGGTTTGAATCTCATTTCATCCCTAAGAGAAATGTGATTTACGAAAGGGTGAAATTCAATCTTCGTTCACAACTGACCGACAAGTCTGTTGATACATTTGTTATGGCATTACACTCGTTGGCAGAGAAGTGCGAGTACAAGTCAATGCGAAATGAACTAATGCGTAATAGATTAGTAGTGGGGCATTTTAGACAAATGGTTATCAGAAACGTTACAATTAGATGCAACCCTAACCTTAGAAACTGCAGTTAATAATGCCAGACAGAAGCCATTAGGAAACAACAGTTAATTGTGCAAAAATCGAATCAGGACCAACCAGTGGAGGAAAACATTGATAGAATTAGCCTACAAACGGTTAGTCAGTTCAGTAAATACATGCCAGGGAAAACCATAACAGGATAATAGTACATTACAGAGAAGTTCAAATAGAAGATAGTGTTTTAGGTATGGTGGGGCATTTACTAAAGAGCACATGGAGAGATGGCCAGCCCTCAGAGAAAGCTGTAGAGTTTGCAAAAACAGGATCATTTTCAGAAAGTTTGTAGGCAGGGAAAAAATCCACACATTGGAAATTCAAGGGCCAAGCCAATCTGGTAATGAATGGTTCTTAGCTTCAGTTAATGGGAAGGAAATCAGTTCACCCTGGAGGACAGAAGTAACTGTTGGGGGACAAGTCATTGAGTTCAAGATAGATACAGGGGCAGACGTTACAGTGGTCCCGGAGCAGGTGTTTGGCAGTCAGTACAGTGCATCAAATCTTGAAATCAAGCCGGTAAACACTCAGCTTTGTGGCCCCTGTAGCTCACCATTGAAAATTGGCAAAATCACAACTCCAATTACATGGCACGGTAACACTGTCGCTGTGGATGTGTATGTAGTTGTGGGCTTGAAGAATGACGCCGACGCAACACCAGTGTCATTACATGCACCACACAGGGTGGCCTTGCCACTTCAGCCGAAACTTAAACAGGAGATAGACTGGTAATATCACCCGTGTATAGGCCTACCGAATGGTGCTCTGGCATTGTGATTGTCCCAAAACAAAATGGACAAATCGGATTGTGTCGACCTTACAGCTCTCAACACATGTTCAAACGAGTGTACAATCTTACCAGCCGTTGATGATTCACTTGCACACCTCCGAAAGGCTAAAAAAATTTCAAAACTCGACGCCAATAGTGGTTACTGGCCAGGTACCGCTAGCAGAGGAATCTAAACCTCTGACGTCCATCACACCGTTTGGCAGATTTTACTTCAATCGACTGCCATTTGGAATCACAAGTGCACCTGCATTTTTTCTAGGGAAATGAATTGTATCCTTGTAAACACACCTGGAGTGATTTATTATATGGACGACGTGTTAGTCTTCGGGGAAGATGGAACAGAGCATTACGAGAACCTGGATAAAGTTCTTTGGAAACTGGAGGGGTAGAAGCAGATCCAGCCAAAATTGAAGCTATTAGGGACATGCCACAACCTCAGTCTGTTACTGGCGTAAGGAGGTTATTGGGAATGGTTAACTACGTCGGAAAATTCGTACCTAACCTGGCGGAGATCACAGAACCGATTCATCAGCTATTGAAAGAGAGTAACATATTTTTGTGGGAAGAACCACAAGAGCTGGCCTTTAAAAAGATCAAACACCTTCTGTGCAGCCCCCCCAGTTCTATTTCACTATGACCCAAATAAGGATATTCAAGTTGGAGCAGATGCCTTCTCATATGGAATAGGGGCAGTATTGGAGCAGCAGGATGCAGAAGGGGTATGAAGACAGTTGTCTATGTATCGCGATCACTCTCTGCGTCAGAGAAAAAACACTTGCAAAATGAGAAATAAGTATTGGCACTCACATGGGCATGTGATAGATTTTGTATGTATATACCATGGAAAGACATACTTCTCATCACCGATCATCAGCCCCTTGTGTCCATGTTAGGGAACAAGAATGTACGTGAATTGTCTCCTGGATTGCAGAGGATTAGAATGCGGCTAATGAGATGCGTACCAGGTGAAACATATCAGGGAAGCATTTTTATACCCCTGATGCCTTATCGAGGGTACCTGTCAAGGGAACAGACAAAAGCGATAGATTGGCATTGGACAAAATTGAGGAATATGTGACACAGTTCATGGGACAGTTTCCTGCATCAGATGTAAGGATTGAGGAGGTGAGACGAGCACAGAACTTGGATGCCATCTACTGGAAGTTAAAGCAGCTGGTTCAGGAGGGATTGCCTCGGAGACCCACACAGGTTCCACTATAGTGTCAGGCATATTGGTAGAACCGTGGGGAATTATCAATAGTTGAAGGTATATAAATGGAGTCAATATGGTAATACCAGCCAGGCTATGGAAGGATATCATGGATCATATCCACTTGGGTCACCTAGGATCAAGAAGTGCACGGAATGAGCAAGAGCGACTGTGTGGTGACCGAGTGTTACGAATTTTATAAAAAATTGTGTCTCATGCTGCGAAGTCTGTGCTAAAGAAAAAACAAACAAACCAGAGCCCTTGTTACCATCCCCACTCCTCAAGTCCCATGGGAGGTGGTCTGAATGGACGTGGCAGGAAAAGATGGGGAACACTACCTGGTCATAGTAGACTACTACTCCCAGTACCCAGAGATATTTCAATTACTGGACACAAAAACCTCAACCACCAGAACAAATTTACAGTTATTCATGACGAAGCGAAGATTTGGCAGAAAGCACACTTCGATGGATGCCATCGAACAAGGAAAAGATTTCCGCTACAACCCAACCAGAGGGTGTGGATCACTGACTTAGAGGTTTGGGAAAGTTATATCGGAAGCGGAGGCGCCTCGATCATACGGTCTCTTTTCATAGGGGCGAATCATTGGAAGAAACAAATACCACATGAACCCATTGCAGGGCGAGGAAGAAGAAGCAAAGTTATAACTGGGTAGGGAGTTACATGCTGGAGGGTGAGAAGCCAACCATCAGGACCATGCCACGAGAAAACATAGCGGCATCCCTGGAGGAGGAGGAGGATCGGGTACAGCGGAGGTCACTGTCGAGATGGTTAACAGGCGGCAGAGAAGGGAGGAAGACTTGAAAGAAGAATGGAAGAGATGGCCAAACCTGCTGGCAGCACAGGATAAGGGGAGGCTGACAATACCGCAAGAACGAGGAGCGGAAGAGAAGTGAGACCAAGAGAAAGACTGAATTTATAATATAATAATGTTACAGGGAAATTCCTTTCGTGTTATGTTCTGTTCTTGTGTTTGTCCAGTTATAAGACAAGTGTACTACTTAAAGGAAGGGAAGATGTGTTGCATGAGGGAAGTTGTGTGTAGGGAGGTTGGCGAGACTGGAGTGGAGAGGACAAAGGAGCGATGATGGAGATAGAGGATGAAACATGCTGTAATGTAAAGGTTGTTTGTATGTGTAGGAGTGAGTAGCAATAAAGAGATGCAATACAAGTATGTACCATTTTGAGTTTCTGAATGTGTTTAAATTATTGTTCAGTATTTTGTATGCGTAGTAATTTGTAGTTGTATTAGAGATTAAATCTAATTTTTCAGTACTTTTGCTGTTGGTTACGCTTTAGTTTCCACAGTGGCTTAGCTACAGTTGTTATAAAACTTGGTGTCATTTTTGTGTTTATCTTAGTGATGCAGAAAGTGTTGGTACCATCTGTAGTCCATTTCCACTAAATGGATTGTTTCTATAAAAGACAATTTTTTTTTAAATATGTAGCTACTGCATTAGATTTGTTATAATTTTTTCAATTGTCACTTCGAAACACTTGAAAATAGATTGCGTTTCAGAAGTAAACAAAAACATAACTCTACATTGTGCTTAGATACGTGTATCACTCTGCAGGAATGTAAACTGTTATAGGCTGTTCACGATAGTAAGCACTGTTGAAAAAGTCACTGCTCCTACCTGCACACATTTTAATGGGTGCACCGCACTGAGTGACATGCGCCCAGTAAAGTTGGCAATGATGGACAAAAAGTAGTTCCATATCTTAACGTCAAATAAAAAGTGTTATGTAACCATTTGTGATAACTTAAATTATTTGTCACTTTTTTTTATGCTTCTTAGTGCAAAAATTACCAATTTTTAACTTTTCTAATAATTCCACATTTTTCCCGACCGACACACGAACAAAGTGATGAGGCCCATGGCAATGTTAATTTTATGTTAGGCGGAAGAATACACAACATGCATAAAAGTAGATCTTAAGTAGGGCTTTCAAAAGTGCTCATTTTACCGTGAACTGCCTATATATTAAGGTATTATGCGTTTTAACTTATATGTGCAATGTGTACTGTGTTGTGTAGTGAATAATTTTTTGTCTAGTGATGTTAATAGCAGTTATGCCTATATCATTAGTAAAATACTGTTGACTAACGAAACGGCATTCACAGGCATGATCAGAGCCTACACATACTTGAAATTACAAATAACAAACAAAAATAAACCACATTGAAACTTTATTAAGAAGTTCCCAATTACGATTATTTCCTGCTTAATACGGTGAATAATTTTGCACTTTGTCTATATGTGCATTCGTAATTTGACCCTTTTAAGAAGTTTTCCTGTTTAATAAGCATTATTTTTTCAGTTCCTTCAAAAAATCTTAGGAGTTTTACTGCATTTGTTTCCAAATCCATTCTGCGGTCAATATGTTAATATAAAATAACCTCAGTTCCAGTATTCACATTATAAACACATTAAATCATAGCTTAGCGGGCCTTGTAAAAATTTTTATTGGTAGTGATTGTAAATGAAATGATAAACTGACCTGATGTTTTACCCAAGTTTATGTTCTGATTTTGTGATTTGGATTTTCAATTTAAAAACTAAAATGTTTAACAAAATTCTATGTTGTTGCTTAACAGAAATTTTTACCAGCCCAAATATAAAATTTGGGCAGCACCAATGTGATACTGCAATGCCAAAGTAAAAATGGTAGTTAGCAAGAGTTTCACTCTGCGATTTTTTAAATATAAAAATATATTTCTGACGAGTGTTGATTTTAGTGTCTTTTTTAAATGATCAATGCTTTTATTTTAGAAGTGTTAATTTTTTGGCAGTGGAGTGTTCTAATTATATAACATTTCAACTCGCATCTTTTAGCTTTTGAAATGCAATATTTCATACTAATGTTTTTAGGTTATGTAAACCATGTAATGCAGAAATTATTTATTCCAATTTTCGCGCTATTTTGCTTTCTTTTGTAATCCATATAGTGAGAAAGTACTTAAGAAAGTAGGGATGGGGTGATTATTATTATTGTTTTAAAAAAAGGTGGAGTGATGTGTGTTAATTATGAAATTATTGTGTGGTGTATACTTAAAATTCTATGCATGTGTACGGGAATTGTAAAAGTGTTTTTCTCCCTCGTAAGAAACTTTGTTGTGTGATAGTGTCCTTCTTCGAATGAAGTGCGCTCGTTCCTTCATTTTACGGGCATTGCTCACAAGCTCAGCTGGGGCTGTGGTTATTAAGGATGGGCCGATACCACTTTTTTGCCGATGCCAACAATACCGATTCTCAACTGCCGATGCCGCCAATTACAGTGATGCCGATACCAGTTTTGATGAGCACTCATAATTCCCAATATTTGGAAATACTTTGTGTTACTTAAATTTATGTATTTAATTCTGTGAACACCTTAAGCACTTTGTAATAAGTGTCCGCATAGAAATGAAATACAACACTAATTTTAATAGTAAATTAATGATAATATAGACAATTTAACTGAGCAAGTAAGTGACTTAACAGTCGAGAAAAAACTGTTACCAGACAATACAGTATTCATTACAAACTTAATTCATTAAATTTTATCCTTCAAAACTTCAGGCAATCTGATGGGGGCTTGTATTTTATACCTGAGAAATTACATGTATAACCTCAAAATACATGTTTATTTAAACCAACGTCTTAAAGATGTCATTAAAATAACTTATTGAAATCAATTTAGTATTAAATGTTCACTTGAAATTGAGCAGATTTTATTATTTATGTTAGTATTTTTGCTTAGTATTCCTTCGTTCTCCAAGCCATACTAAATCCCTTGGTTACAATGACAACTGATTTATTTGCGACAATTTTGCAAATTATTACTTGCCAAGTCTTATTCAGATCTTTAACATTGACGCGTGCCTCTCAACCTACTAATTAACCATGATTATGACTCATCACTAAATGTTCCTACTCACTGCTACAGACGTACAGAGAATTTTCTACGTGAATTCTCGACCGCCTGCTCTACTAAGCAACAGTAAGCTAATTCTCCTACCTGAACGTGACGCAACCTGGCAGGCAGCCCCCCACCCCGTGTTGAGAGCCAACAAACAAGCCGCCCGCCACCGGGCAAGGCCGAGTGCCGCCGAAGGGGCACGAAGTAGAAATGCTGACTACTGCTGACCCAAGTTTTTTTACTCCCGCGCCAACCAGAGCAGAATGCTTACCCTCCCCACAGCCTGCGCCGGGAGCCTACAAGTTTCGACTATATGTCCGGATGCTGCCGGGCTCTGGCAGTCATTTTTCTCAAACCTCTCGCGACATCCCATAGCACTAATTTAGTGATGGAACCTCCGGAGATCTCGTAAGCTTTAAGCATGCCCCCAGCGGCTAGGTACCATGTCTCGAGGACCAGCGAACACGGACATACATGTTTAACTTCACTTTGTCTCTTCCAGGCACCTTTTACTTAGCTCAGTTTAACTTTAATTAATTTTGTATTCATCTAGAACCAACTATTCCCCTTTTAACATAGCCAGGTCGTCTACACCTGGAACTGCAGTTACCTTCAGCTCTCCACGGTTTGGTTGGAGGTAGCACGGGTCACATGTTTATTGAGTATTCAGTAAACACTCATTGTTCACTACTCTTCTGCTTTTCATTTACAGGGTACTTGTCTGTGTTAAGAGTTAGAGACAGAGTACTACGTGCACTGCCAACAGGAACCAGGAGATTGTTGACATCCATATTAGAATCTACTTGTCGCCTTGCTTTTGCATTCATCCATCATGCCACCTTATGGTAAGAGGGTTGCTAAACTATACTGAGTTAAGATACGGCTGGGCAAATCCGAACTTCTGGAGCCGTGAAGCCTACGACTGGAATTGCCGCTTCGGAGTGGACCGAGCTCACCACTATTAAGTGAAACCTACCTCAACACCACCACCCAAGACGACAGTGGTAATATGCAATAACCAACACCCCTCGCCTCATGCCTTCTAGTCAGATTTAACCACTTCTCTTTTGGTCTAGCGGAAAAATCCTCTATATACGTGTTGGTGTAACCGGGCTCGCGTCAGCATTCTAACCAAAACTGCTGCTGACAGTATCCAATAGCTATTATATCCGTCAAATTACCGCTACGCGCCACAGTTATAATCTTTAACTTGCCATTAACACCACCACAGATAGTGGTAACTACAAGAGTGTCAGTGTGTGCGATTCGTTTCCACTGTCACCAACTTACGAATGCAATAACGCATAAGAAGAATAAGAATACAGGTTGCTTTCTCGTAGTCGCAGGTAAAAAAAAATGAGTAAAAACGTAAGAAAATATAAAACAATAAGCTCTTGTAGAATGTAACCAATACTATCTATAGCACCGGTTATCAATTATCTGTTTTGTTTTGCATTCACCTAGTGTCCAGAAATGAATGATGCAGACAATCTTTGGCGAATGCACCAACAGGAAATACGGTAAAACTTAAACAACTAGAACAAATCATTGAAAAACATTTGTTCCGAATATATTTAGGGTTTTGAAAAGAATATCTAATTGATGGATGCTGTAAATTATTGCTTTACGAGATTTAGTATGCTGGTTTATTTAACATTGTGTTAAAATTAATTAATGCTACTAATCTGCGAATAATTATCTGCAAATAATGTTCTGATGCCGATAGTCGTGGTATCGGCCGGATAAACGGTATCTGTATCGGCCCATCCCTAGTTATTTTATAACATTGTAATTAATTTCATGAGAGCACAAGATATTGACACTTGTGTATTTACAATCCCCACTCTTGAGGGGTGTGTCACATCTACTATCTATTACCTGCCGGGGTGCTGAGGGCGTGAGAAAAGTTGCCTGATCTTGGAACCCCCTACATGACGCAGGCAGGTAGTATTTATGTGACAATGCTATATGGGTGGCCAGCACTAGGCCCTCAGTCACCTATGCTGACCTTTACAGTCGACTCTTGTACCGTAAACGCATTTATTGATAAACCGGATCCCCAGTTAATTTTTGGTCTCTGCAAAACTTCTATGTAAATAAGGATGAAGCTAACAGTTTACATCATTTTGGATGTCGCGTCGATCAAAGTACATTTCAGTCCCATCACTTTAGATTTCCCGCAATGATCATTTTTAGGTTGGCTGTTTATGCAAACGTCTATAAACTAGGTGTGAAATACGTTGCGTGCGCCACCGTTTATCACAATTCTGCAGCATATTGTCTGTTTTCCCAACACGTCTGCCACGTCTTAAAGTTTGCTGCAACATGTGTCTGTCTTGCTGCTTCCCCTTACATGCCTGGTGGTACGGGGAGTGGTTACCTACCAACTAACGTGGCGACCTAGCATAGTCCCTCCCCCTCCTCTTTCTATCTCTCTGAGTTGTGCAACTTACTTCCTCCCTTTACATGCCTACGAAAGGGGAAGCTGTTGTCTAGCAAAAGAAATGTACGTCCTCTCTTTCGGCCTTGCACGTTTGCCTTCACGCTGGCCACAGAGCACATAGTGTGCCTGGCGAATGTAGAAATTTTGTCAAGCTTATCAGTTGCTCAAAATAGTTGCACCTATCATCACTTGTCTTTCATAGCAAATGGTTTCACCTGAAAATAATACACAATACATTTCAACTAAGAATTATTATTTGCAACATGTTTTCTTTTGTCATAGTGTAGAGAAATTAGCCTTTTTTTGTATCTGGCGTAAAATCAGTTACTTTAAAACATATTAAAGTAACACAATGGACCGCATCTTCGCAAATAAAAATATGTGTCCAGAATCATATATTTAACCTCCCCTTGTCGCCAAAAATTATTTACGTGTGTTGGATGCATCAAAGAGTGATCTGTGACCTTTAGGTTAAAGGCAATGGTGACCTTCATCGCACAGTGTTTTATAGTGGTTGTTGAAGTCAGTCACTTTAACAGTCTTCTTTCGTGACGTCGGAATCAAGTGGTTTAGCACTTTCAGATGCCTGAATTGGTTGGGCCATGTGGGGGAGTGGTTTAGCATCTTCTCCTCCCTCTCCGGCATACTGGAATTTCACCCCCTTTCGAAGGTGATACGATCTGCATGGGAGATACTAGCCGTACCTCAGCAATCGTTGGTGGGTGGACATCTCCTATCGGGCCGGTCGGAGAGTCTGGTGGCTAGAAGCGATGGGGTCTGCAGCAGCAGAAGTGACTTCTAGCCGTACAGTCGCACAGACATCCTCAGACGATAGTTTATCTGCTTGGGTGGGAAGAGATGGCACTCCTGGTGCTCTTCTATGATCATTTTCATGCCCTCCAGAGATGGCGTGGGCGGAACTGAGCTGGTTGGCAGCAGGAACTGTGATACGTCCAACTCAAGTTCATCGGATGGCTTGTCCTCCTGCATAGGAGAAGAAACAATGCGGACAATGGCGCTGTCCGGAGTGGCCATGCTTGGTCTGGGTTCATCCTGCTCAAGGATGATGCTTGGCTGGAGAGATCCTTTGCTGGGAGCTCTGTCCAGACAATTCCGCCAGGAGACCTCAGGTCCTGTGGTAGTTCTCTTGCTTCGCCGGGTAGACGAGAACTGTAAGGAGCTAGGAGAAGAGGGGAAAGTCCGGCCACACAATCAACCTCTGTAAGGCGATCGTAGTATTACAGTGTGGGTGTGAGTAGTGTAGAGACTCCCCTCTGATAGCTGTTAGGGTCCGATGCTCCTGGACATCCGGGGTTTGACCTCGTGCTCAGGCTGTGGGTTTACATATTCCTCTTCTTAGAGTGTACTGGGAGGATACAAATTGTCTGACTGTCGGGGCAAGTCCTCATCTCTCCCTGCGTCATTTTCAAAAGCGTCCCAGTGAATCCTTTATGCAGTACACTTTGCCATAAGTCCCTACCACTGTGAATGGCCCCTCCCATTTGTTGGCAAGGCTCGCTGCAAATTTCCTGTCGCCTTGTTGAGAGGGTTGCTTCGGATGAGAACTCTCTCTCCGATGGGGAACTGGCATACACCAGTGCTGGGTGGTGGGTACTTTCGGGCGTTGTAGGTTACTTGGAAGGTGTGCACCTTTTTGGATCTGGCTGAGGCGGCCAGATGGATGTTGGGAGGCATGTCCCACTGCCAGCCCCCCGAGACGTCGGGAGTGTACGTCCGAAGAGGAGCTGACTTGGGCTGTATTGTAAGGCTTGGTCATGGAAGCCTCTGATTGGACCCACCTATCCTGAGGGCTTCTCCACGATACTAGGGGATCATCAGGCTCCGTGGAGGACATCCAGCTGCGTTGAACTGACGTCCACCGGATGTGGTGGTTGGATGTCAAAGGCATTGTCCAGGTGGACGTGCCTCTAACACACCTGTATTGGGCTGTCTGCAAGAGGAGTAAATGATTCCTCTTGCTTTTACCTGGCTGGAGTTCGTGCTCTCTTGGTGCAGGGGGCTAGAACACTGGAGCCTTTCATGGAGGAGGGGCTTTCTCCATCCGCTGTTGTGCCCAATGGCATCTGGTTCATCGGGTCAGGTTTTAACCCGTAGTTGTAGCAGGTGGCTGTGTAAGAGGAGGGGTAACCTGAACCAGGTTACGCTTCCAGGTATGTTGGGAGAAACTAAGTCGACCCAGGTTATGTTGTTGGGGACTCTTATTGGAAGTGTGATTTCCCCTTCTATTTGGAAGCAAATGTTGGGCTGTAGTAACTGGACAGTCTCCCCTGTGGGGGTTAGACTGTCCCGTTAGTGTGGAGTGAGCAGAGTGTTCTGTATAAAATTGCCTGTAGCTGCTATATCGAGCCCCGCCACTGCAATTTTTTTGTTTGTGGACTTTTTAACAATGCTCATCCTGGCATGAATGCTTGTTATTGAGAATATGGAGCCTGGTCTTGACCTTGTTCGTCTGGGATGGCTGCCCTGTGCGCATGCTGAGGCATTTCCTGCCTTTGCAGGTTCCTTAATGTTCGGGTTACACATTGGTCCATCTGCTCCCCACTCTTGCCCTTGCTGGGTCAGCAATCTTCGTTGAGATGCCTCCCCTGGTAGTGCTAGCACCTTGGTAGAGTGGGGGCAAGTTCTCTTCCGCTCTCTACAAACTCATCCATAGTGGTAGGTTTCAGAATTAACAGTAAATTCCGTAGGGTTGGAGTAGCATTGGTATGATGTTGCGCACTGTTTTATCCTTTCTCATTGGGTGTATACGCAGTTATATTTGTACCTTTTTCTGTGGCTTCATCCTCTCGAGCCTGGGGTAGAATATGGAATTTGGTAGTGGGAGGCAAGGCAAGCTTGGGGCAGAGATGCTCCCACTCAATTACAAATTTGCCATATTTCCTTCACCTCGAGGGCTCTCTCTCACAGTTTTTGGGTTCACGCAACCCATTGCTTTGGATGGATTAAGTGTTCTTTGAATTTGAATTGTCCGGCAGACTTCACACTGGTACACCATACCTGTGTGCGTGACTCACTCGTCAGGCCACCCGATGCACAAGTGGTGAAACTCCAGAGTACAAACTATGCAGCGCATCATGTGGGTTTCCTTGTCCGGTATATTAAAGCCAGTTGCAGTAAGCTACTTGGTGTTGGCGGCAAGTAACACAACTATACCCCAAGCAGTTTTTGGGTGGTCAAGCTGACTGGCCGGAGTCGAGCATGACATTGACGTTGAGCGCCGCATGGTGTTTTTATCCATGTTCTCCCATAAGTCCTGCTAGACTCACATGCTAGCCAACTGAAGTCTACTGGTTCGTATAGGGTGTTTATATCTGCAGACTCCCTAAAGGGATTGAACTCTAGACTAATATTGAACTTAGTCAACTGAAGTCTGTTAGTTGGGAAGTTACTTAGGCCGCGTTGAGCTATAAAGTAACTTGGTGGGCTTATGCAGGCCGTGTCTATCACTGACTTAATGGGATATTATGTATTAACGTGATATTAGAGGAGAGAGTGAATAAGCCATCCAGCAAAAACACTCACTGCTGGGTGTTGGGCTTAAGCTAATTGTATGGCGTGACTATGCAGTTAGATGCATGGAACCTAGTCTAGATTAGAGGGATGACTAAAGTAGTCGTTTATGGGGGGTTGGCTGACTGTCAAGCAGCCTAGTTAATAATATAACTGCTTATGCCCCACGTTGGACGCCACGAAAACCAAGCTTTAGATACATGCCTTATTGGCAATAAATAAAGTAACAATTTAGAAGAGTTGAATGCATCAAAGAGTGATCGGAGACCTTTCAGGTTAAAAGCAATTGTGACCTTAGTCGCACAGCACTTTATAGTGGTTGTTGAGGTTTTAGTCACTTCCACAGTCTTATTTTGCTACGTTAGAATCACTAGGTTTAGTGTCTTTATTGTGGTTGGGCAGTCGGCCAGTGTTAGAGTACTGGTCGTGTAGCCTGTCTCAAGGGGACAAAATCCAAAGCCACTGTCACGGGCCTGTGAGTCAGCTGACCCTTAGATACACATTTACGTGGAAAATGCTGCAGACTGGAGATTTATTACCATGTGGGGTGGGCTGGTGGTCGCCTCACTGACTCTTGGACGGTGACTGCCTCTGGATTTCGGGAACTGCATTCAGCTGTTGTGGTACTGTTGTTACCGCACAACTAGGGGTTGGCAATACCCAGGGGAGGCTCTTCACTTCTCAGAATGGGTTCCAAGATGGGGTGAGGAGGGCCTTCAAGCCTAATTAGTTGAGGAAATAAGTATGGCTGTAGAGAAGAGTGAAGCTCCCTCTGACTTAGGGTCCACAAGTGGTCTAGATTCTAGGGCAGCAGAAGTCCTTTTTAACCTTTTCCGTATCCCTCTCTTCCGGGTGTAAGGCATGTGAAGTAAAGGTACTTCTGAGGAAATAAGAGCCGGTACTTGTAGTTCACTAGCATGTGCTTCTGGAAATCCAGTCTTCAAGACGACACCTTTGTTACTTTCGCCCAGCCCTGCAAGAGCAGTGGACAAAACATTGGAGAGCTCAAGTTACTTCCTGACTGAAATTACCAGGTGTGGTATCAGCAGGTGGTCAGAGGTGGTTTCAACCCCTTTCCAGTCCTACTAGAGAGCAGTGGTGGGGTATGGAACACCTTGATTCACTGATTCGCGTGATGGAACTGTTTCTAGTGCTTTGGACTCCACCAAATTCTACCAGTTTGGCAGAACTAAGATTGGCCTCTTATAATGTGGGTGTCTGGCTTGTTGCCTTGCTGCGTTACCAGTTTCACTTTTGCGGTCTAAACTAATTAGGAAATCTGACTTTTTACACAAAGAACTTGAGCATACAGGGAGTAGTTAAGTTTAACGTTGGCACGTGGCGTCCTTGTATTAACGATGGATCACGGTCGGGCTGTTTTATTTGGTGAGAGGTTAGACACGCCAAGTTACTTTCACTTGGCCTTTCTTAGGGAGCTTACAAAAAGTAACCTGGTAAAGTTAACTTGGTCACGTGACCAGTGTATCCAATCAATTGCAGTTAACCAGGTTACTTTGAACACTTAGACGCTTAGAGTAAACTCTGGTGTTTTGAGATGGCGGGAACTCAGAGTAAAATTTTACCGAAAACACTGTTGAAAAGTTATTTTACAGTGTGTGTTTGGCAGTGAACTATATCTGTAACAAAAGCATAAAATAATTATTACTTACCTCTGTCTACAACAATAAGTTCATCTTCTCTCTTTGCTATTTGAGACATGCCTCATGTCTGTCCCACAGAAATATAACATTTGGTTCCATTCTTCTTTTCCTTAAATGCCACTCGTTAATTATAATAGCGTGTTTACTTTTTTTTTTTTTTTTTTTCTGCAACGTTCACATATTTACATACCATTTCACGTGTGGCATCTGCTAGAGCCAAGTTACCCTGCTGTCGAGCAGAGTTAGCCAAGAGTTGATAGAGTAGAACAAGTTAACGCACATGACTTTCCGAACAAGAGTTAACTTTAATCCAATCACTTTTCGAACACACTGAGTAAAAGTTTTAACCTGATGGTTATCCGGGTGACTTTTCCTAAGTGCCTTTAGTTAAAGTACCTGGGCCTTGCCAGTATAAAGAACAGGCCGTGTAGTTTTCAGATTAGGAACAAAATCGGGGACGGCGAGTACAGTCTTTCTTCTGATGGGATTTGGTTTTACCTGTATACTTCTGCTGTTGCTGCACTGGTGATGGCCCTAGGTGGGCTGTCATGCTTGTTGTTCCTGATCCAGGGGTTAACTATTCTAAATAGACTTCCTTCTCCCTTAGGAAGGCTTTAGTAATGAGGGAAGTGTCCTCTGGGGGTTTTAGGAAATCGTAACACACTTGAAATAATACTTTGCAGTTTGGATAAAAGGTGTTTATTCTTGGGAGCAATAAACTCAGTGGTACGTACTACGCCCTATCAAACAAGAGTTGAGCGGAAGTTAAATTAAGTCAGACAGGTGAAGATGACCTGTTTCTGAACTATGCAAGGTAGAAAAAGTGGCTATGAAAACAACTCAACTGAACTATCTAGTCTTGGTGTCCAGAAGGGACATGAGGGATTTACCACTAACCAGAAGGGCAGTGGTAAGTGTTGGCGTGTTCTTGAAGGGGCGGTGGTATTTATATATGGTTGACAAATTATTAGTGCATTTGCTGAAGAGGACCTCTGGATTGTGTTGAATATGTCGGCGAAGGCGTAGTTGAGTTGCTGGTAGAACTAGAATGCCCATATGTCAGTAGATGGCCCCAGCACACAAGATGGTGGAGCAAGCTGCTGCGTATGGTTCCTTCTGCACCAGGAGTCTGGTGAAGGAGCAAACACTTTGAGATGTTGCTAGGACCTGTTGGCTTCCTCCGGTACTTTGCAGTGCTGTGGAGGAGTGTGAACTCCCGAATAAGGGTCATGTACCTGTATTCATACTGGCCGGCCTGCCCCTAGGTGTGGGTGGTGGGGAGGGATGGTATTGAGCTCTCAGGGCATTCAACTTCACCGGCCGGCTGCAAATTTCAGCCAAGGCGGCACGAGTCAGCACTTCTCTTGGTGTTGCGATTGTGGTGCAATCCCTATTAACGTTATGGTATTGAGTAACGTCATCTCGGCGGCTTAGTGGTCAGCTCATTTCTGCTTGTAGAAATGAGCGTATTTTGCTGTGGAGTGAATAGTAATATTTCTTGACATATGTAGTAGTATATATTTCATGGCATATGTAGTAGTCCCTGCACACTGGAAAGGGGGGGAGGCAATATTTAGTTTTGCACTGATGAGGCATTCGTATTAGTAGTTGGAAAAAGATGTGCATCGTGTTTTATTGCGTGTGTAATGGCACTGTACTGTGCTACCTCCTACGCTAAACTTTCAAACGGAAGTTCCATAAGCAATCCAGGTGAAGACGGTCCTGCTGTAAGTTGATCTAATTGGAAAGGCGTTACGGGTTCTTCTGGATTTCAACGCCAGAGGGTAAGGAAGGTGGAGCGACATTCTTGGAAGCCTCTGGAGAGGGTCCAATCTCAGTTGCAGGATCTGCTGTGGTTGCAGATGGGGGAGTCAGCAGCTGCTGAAGAAGTGTTGAGATTCTGATTGGCGATGTCTTCTACTGGCAGAGATTCTGGCCCTTGCGAACTGTGTAATCTGCAGCTGTGCTATGGTCGCGCACTCCAATGGCTACCTCTGGCACTTGCGAGAGGTGGAGGTGTAGAAACTGAAGAATTCTGGTCATGCCAGATATTTTACACACTCACACAGGGGCTCTGCAGCGAGAGGTAGCCTTGGCCACAGGGGTGGATAATTCAAGGTTCCTAACGCTGCGCTATCATCCTATCTTTGTGTGTCTGCTGGAGTAGGCTGGGTGCTACCTCCCTTGCCACGCTGTGGAACTGGCTTGGCCAGGTTGGAGGCGCTGCTGTGGTTCTGCCAATAGTACAATATTGCGGAGGGGGCAACATGATGACTTCTTGGAGTTTTGGGTGAACAGTATAAGCTGGGATCACGTGTCTGTAGTCTCTTCTGACATTGCGCCATATGGTACCCTGTAGGCATGTATCCCACATCTTCAGTACTGTTGGGGTTAATGACCTGTCCCAGTATGAACCTTGCGCTCGATGGGGCAAAGTTGTAATGTATAGTGCACATAATAAATGCGTAAAGGCGCCACACGTCAAAGAGCGTAAAGTTTATTTTCAGTAACTTCCTGCAAGGAAATCTGAGTGTTTATATTAATTTATTTCAATAGACACGTGTATTTTGAATAAACTTATAAAATGTAAGGGTCTAATTGACATCTTTTGTCACCTAATAATGGATAAGCACCAAGCTCCAGTGCAGTGTAACATGCAACAGGGAAAATCAGAGGATTGGTTTTGAATTATTAATTGTTAAAGACAGTGAAGAAATCAATTATAACTGCCTTATTTATTAATTTGTGTCTGAAAATTTGGACTTTTTTGGAGTGAAATTAATGTATTTACTTTAAGACATATTTGTTCAGTGCGCAAGGTGTTGGCAACATGTAGCCGCAGGAGGGGTAACCCTCCCGCTGCTTCCTCTTCACCACTCGTCGCAGTGAACATGCTCCCGGATCAATAACTATGCAGACTCTCAGCTGATGGTGCATGCGGGACATTCGAAATTTGCGTTGCATTTAGTGTCATATTTTCGTTTTCGGAGGGTTTGGAAGTTTTTCTTCAGCCTGCATTTGTTGTTGAATTCCAATTTATTATATTCAGTATTTTGAGATGTTATATTCTTTATTTAAAAGAGTTTAAGTGAATTTTTTTTTTATGTATAGTTTACTATAAAGATAATACAGCAATAATTTTATTAAAATTCCCATTTTTATTGTGTTTATTAGCTAAACTTTATTCACAAATATTGTGCAGCTCTCATACTCAAAATGAATTCTAAAAAGGTCAGAAGTTGTATTTTATTGATATACATGTCAGAACCCTCATCTACTGAAGTCCTGCATGTATGAAAATTTTTTGACAATCCCCTAAACTATAGATAGGAAGTAGACTGTATTTACCTAATTATCCTACTGTTTACAACAAACACGAATACCCTTTAATAATGAAACTTAAAATTCATAGAACTAATAACGTATGGACCATCTACAGAATATTAAAGAACACTTTACCCTTCAAATGATAGACGTGTATAAGGGGCAGTGGCTATCGCACTCTTTTACTACCAAGGTGATCTGGGTTCAATCCCCGGCTGGTTCGCTCCCAGATTTTCGCATGTGGGAATCGTGCTGGACGATGCTGCATGCTGGTGGGTTTTCTCGGGTACGTCCATTTCCCCCGCCCTTGCATTCCAGCGCCGCTCCATCCTAAGGTCTCATTTAATGTCATATTCAGAGACGACTGGCACCTAAGGGTCCCAGCTGGAAAGCCCATCACTCGGTGGGTGATACCTCGCCCTGAGTCCACTTCCCATATACATTTATTATTATGGACATGTATACACTGGTAAAAAACTAATGCATAATGTGCAAGATATACAAAAACACTAGTAGTTGAAAACCTGAAACTCGCGAGGCAAGTAATTAAAGCACTGAGTATAGTTCATTCTGAATATTATGGTAATATTTATTATTTACATAATTTGCAACGGAATTTAAAATGAACAAGAAGACACTGGAAAATATTTACAATAATATTAATTTCTCTTGCTTTCTTGCGAAAGTGTTTTATCACAGGCACTGGTCTCTTATTCTCCTTAACTTGAAGTCTTTCACTGGTTTTGTATATGGTATAATATCCACTGTTTTCTTCTGGCATTCCGGCACTTTTAGAGGAGCGTCCAAAATTGTACTTCCTTGATGTAGCACGGTTTCCCTAACTATTACTGGTATTTTGTGTTACTATTACATGCTCTGTTTCACTTTTACTGGTCACTGGCTCAGTGTTTTATGTCTGTTTTTATCACTTTGTTTACTGGAAGGATGACAGCTGTTGATGGTTGTCTAATAGCATTTTCACTGTTTTGTGAGTACTCGCGTATGGTGTTCCCTGGCTGTGGTGTGTTAGTCTTTATTTTCCGTGGACAACCCCGCTTCCTCAAGGCCATGTCTTGGGGTAAGGCCACGTGAATTGGGAAGTAGGTAACCAGGGAAACTTGCAATAGCGATGAGGTTGAGAGGCGCTGCAGCAGGCGTGGAGAGGCATCTCTCAGGTTGTCTGGCTGCTGGGTTCTTCTGTCACGTCGCCGGCAGTGGCCAGCTAAGGGCCGCTGGGGATGTGTTAGCCTTTCCTCCAGGAGGGGCCATCTTGAACTGACCATCAGAGGTTGAGGTTGGGTGACTCCTCTACCTTGATGGCCAGGTGTTGGACATCCGCCCGAACAGGAGGGGAAGCGTATGCGACCTCAATGCCGTCAGATGTCTCAGCCTGGAGATCAGTCACACTCTCCTGAGCTAGTGCGGTCTGGTTGGTGGCCAGAGGCAGAGGCTCTTAGGAGCCTTGGCTTCGTGTAGGCTGGGCTCTTCCTCCCATGCTGGCCGATGGGTCTGAGAGTAGATCTCTTTGCCTGTTAAGACCTGGGTGGCCGTTGGAGGTAGTGGTTCTGATGGTGCGTGGTGTGTGACCAAGCCCTCTTGGGCTGGTGCTGTCTTGACGTTCACCGGAGGCGGAGACTTTTGGGTGTCCTCTACCTCAATGACGTTGTGTTCATCTCTCTCCGAGATGGGACTGGGATGTAGAGGTCTCTAATTGGGTCCCTTGTTCTCCTCCGATTCTGTGGGTCTCATTCGGCTGCGTTGGGCTGATGTCTTCTAGATGTATGTGCTGGTTGTAAAGGGCATTGTCCAGAGCCTCCTCCATACACCTGTTGAGGTTAATGGTTGTGGCAGTGTGCATATATAGTTGCATCTTCCTCCGTGCAAGGACATGTGTCCATATGGCAGCAGTAGTATTTTCAGCCACGGTGGCTTCAATATTGTTGACGAGACTTCTGAGCCTGGCATTGTAGCAAAATTTGGTTGAGCGCCATGGGGCGATTTTTAACTCTACGAAGTCCGCTTGAGTTGAGATTAAAGACTCCCGGCAAGGTCACTAGATCTCAGGGTCGGCTGGCTTGATTCTGCTTCCTAGTCTAAACTATATTAAAGCTGTGGCACCATGTTGGGTACAGTGTCTGGTGTCGCCGCCACGGCCCGGTGGATGGGACGTCACACTACCACGGGGTTACCGTATTTTATCGCATATAGGTTACACATTTTATTTTTAATTTTATTGAAAACTTTGGGTGTGACCTATAAGTGAGAAAAATTATTTTATTGTGCTGGAATAAGCTCCCAATCAACAGTGTTATAGAGGCCAGAGAAAACACAAATAATTGTTGTATTAAAAACCTGGATAATCAAATTTACAAATTTTTTATTATTAATGGAACAGTGATATTGGATCCGAAAATCATGATAAACATAGTAGCTATTTTACATTTCAAATCAAACGCAAATACCGCACCGTATGTGCAGGATTTAAAAGTACACGATACTTTAACTGATATTTATGTTGCACCAAGTGTAGTTAATTCAGGGCTTATCAAGTATACACAGCCTTTCGTCGGCACCAGGCGAGCGCGTTGGATGGGCGAGCCAGAGCGATAGATAGCTGTCTGTAGTTGTTTGTGTCGCTTTATCAACATGCATCACTCAGACCCGTCCTTTAGATGGCAGAGTTATTTAAAGGTTTAGAATGCAATGCAATAAAGACTAGACTATAACGGGACTAGATTTGGCAACCTAGCATTTAAACAATTCAATAAAATCCCCATTTAAAAAATAATCCTTAGAATACAATAGTTTATTAAAATTTTACCAACTGACACACACACACACACGCGCAAGTTTTAAATTTCTGAAATGTGTAGTTTTTGTAAACATTTCAACACTTGATTTGAAACAAAACACGAAAAGTTGAACCATGTCTTTTCATTTACTCAGAATTCACAGCACGCAGCGCAATTTCCATTCTCTTCTGCAAACAAAATCACTTTCAATTTGAAACCTGTCACTTTTCTTCACTCCCACATCAAAAGTCATAAACTTGTCGAAAATGTTTAGAGCTATCAAAGATTGGGGGGGCGGGGGGGAGTACCCCTGGAAAATAAAGGTGTGGCCTATATGTGATAAAATACTGTACCCGTCTGAACGGTGGCCCGGGATGGCTGCTGACCCAGCTGTGGTGACTGCAGGGGGCCACTGCTGCTGGCTCCGGGACGTGGTACACCGATGATGCTGGTGGTAGTCCAGGGTGGGCTGTGGCTGTAGATGGTCTTGTAGCCCCTGAACCGAGTGTTGGCTATTTCAAAGGAGATGTCATCCCCAGTGGATGGCTACAACTATTGGATGAGGACTTCTAGCAGCCTTAATGAGTGCTGGAAACAAGTATTGGGAGATTACTGGGAGGTGAGGCCTCTCCAGCTGGTGGGCAGTAAGAGCTCATTCCTGTGGGGTTAGACTGCGAAGTGTAGTTAAGATGGGGTTGCAACTCTGCTTAGTTTTGGAGTTAATAGCTGCCTTTCTCACTTTCCGCTGAGAATACCCCTCCTCTGAGTATGACATAAAGGAAAGAAACTACTACTACTGGCCTCGACAGAATGAAGCAGGTGGTGAAGTCCCAAGTGGTTTGTGAGGCAAAGGTCTAAAGCTGCACAGTCAAAAGTCTTGCCCAGTACTCCTTTGTTTGGCGCAGTTCAGCGCGGTGGACATAGTGTAGGCTGGTTAGCCACCTTAATGTCACGTTAGTGGTGGAGGCTCTACCATACTATTCCCCGAGGGGCACAGTACAGAGTGCTTCTAATGGATATGTAACTAATAAAAATTCCTGTCTCCTTTACCTTGACGGACATGGTTTCTACGTAGGGAAACATAGTTACTCAATGAAATAAGTACTCAGAAGTGTGAAGAACTGTGAAGTGTGAAGAATATATTGAAGAATCTACACTGTGGCTGGTACTATCTCTTAACTATTCCAGAGTTGAACGGAAGGTATCCTACGTGAATCCAGGTGAATTGACACCTGGACCTGAACTACTTAAGGTGATTCGGATAGGTAGCTAAGAAACTGTCCCTAACTATCACTATTCGTTGTACAGAAGTGACTGTTGACAACCACTACTAAAGGATAGTGGTGAATTGATTGGCGTTAACAGGTAAGGCGAGAAAGGAGTTTCCTGAAGGGACTATCAATAACCATTGTCAAATGGTACTGTTTGCGCAATTACTGTTACCAGAAGATAAAGCAAGTGTGTTGATAAAGTCTTCGGGCATTGTTTCAGCCACTGAAGAGCTTCTGGTGGGTCGTGAGGACCTGGTGACTTCTTCTGGCACAGTTCAGCGCAGTGGAGGCATAGACTGTTGATTAGGTTACTTCCAGCACAGTTTCGCAGTGGAAGGAACAAGGTGTATTGAAGATCTTCAGGCAGCATATGGACTTAAATTCTCATTGTTCGTGGGCCCTCTGGTGCGAGGGGGGTGGCAAGCATCCCTCTTGAACTATCCGCTGGAGTCTTCTGCTGGTGATTTTCTGCTGATGTTGCATGCATTGGCTCTTGATACTGGTAGTGCCATTCCTTGGTGCGCCGTAGAAATACGAGACCTTGGGCGGTGGGCTTGGCCACTTTGCCAATAGTACAGTCTCACTTTGGGGAGTATGGCGTGATGTCCAATTAGAAGTGTGGAGTGAACAGTAAAAGCTGAACGGACGTGTCTGTAACACTCCTTATTGCAAGGGTGTATCGTGTAGGCACGTTCAGATGAAGTGAAGTAGAGCATGTAGTAGAATAAGACAATGCGTCACATCAACTGTACCTTGACAAGTTATTCTCCATTGCTGGGAATATTTTGAAATACCAAATAAATCTCCTACTTGCAGAAAATATGAGAATGCTGGTATTTTCAGGCTATGGATTTACTACTTGTTAAATCTTAATAGTTGAAAAATTTTGATTATTTACATTTATGTATGCATTTTGATCAACGTAATAATAAACCTATTAATGTTGGAAAATGTTTTAGATGTTAAAATTTGAAAAAATAAGTTATTCAAGTAGTGATTGTGTTTTTCATACTATTCATCCAAATTGGATTAACTTATTATCTGTGATCGTAATGGACTGTGCAATCAGTTTATTACTAAACATAAGCATTGTGTGGGTGTGTTAGTGTAGTTAGCATTGTGGGAGTTATGGTTTTGCGTGTTGCAGTTTGAAGATGAGGGTAGCAGTGCTCCTGTGAGCAATGCCGAACCAGAAGAGGAATGGTAGTCTCTCGACCTTTGTACCTGCCACTGCACCACATCAAGCTCTTCGTGACTTGCGTGGTTGTTATTGTTTGTCTTAATCTGTTCTGTATTGTTCTGATACTGTTAGTGTGTGCACTATTTCAGTTCCTTTTTTCATAAGTTTGTGTACACATTTTTACTATAGTGATTAAGGAAGATAAACAGAATAAATATTTTTGTAAATGTGAGAACTAGACTGTTGAATGATATATGTGGAAGTAAGCTGTATATTTTCAAATTAAAGATGGAAGCCTTTGAAGGTGGTCGAAGACCATGTCTAAAAATTACTCTAAAAAAATTCAAATGTACAGTTTTGAATTGACAGAATGTTAGTGTAACATGCAACCTATATGTTATTCTACAATAAGTACAAATACATTTACTGTAGAAAGTCAATTTATGTAGTTGTTTATGAAATTTGCAAGAGATTTGTTCAGAGTGTGATTTCAATTATATTTTGTTGGCAACACAAGATACCCTATCATGTTGTTAATATGCTCAGTTGTCAACATATGCTACTATAGGCACTCAATACTGCATGAAATAAATATGTATAGTTGGTTGCTACAATTCATATATGTTACATGTAAGAGCACTCTAAGCATTGTTAAAAGGAACAGAGTACAAATTGCTAATTTTGTAATATGTGGAATCAGTTTGAAATATACAAGTTTTATTTGATGTGTTTCGAAATGTAGAGATGACCCTTTTACTTACTACCTCACTGCGACAAATACACCAGAAAATACGTACAGTAGTACCACAGCAATCCACTGCCCTGGGGATGTTGCCTGTAAATAACCAGTTTGCCGCACTCTTAAGTTGGGTGAGGGTAAGGTGTATTAAGATTTATTTTCTCGTTCAGGATGAAAAAGGTATAAAGGAGTCTGTAAGCATTATAGAACATAGGTGCACTGGTAGAACAAACAACTTTTTAACTTCAGAATAAAAGTAATTTCCTTGAAGAAGGATAATTAGGAAGTACACTACATATGTACTTCTCAACTACTGGGAATAAGTAGTATGAATATTGTGATTTATGATATAATTTATTTAAAATTGAAAGCAGAATAACAAAAGAAAAAATTCTCTTAGCCGATACAGTGGATTCTTGGAAATAAGTTTTTCAGTGGACCAAGAGAAAAAAAAGTGGCATGCTGGAAAACAATAAATGGAAACATAGATTTTAGATCTGAGAAAATCATACGTAACCTCAAAACACCTCAGACAGCTTAAATACAGTAAAACCTTGTTAAATCTAAGGATTCATTCTAAATTGTATATAATTGGAAGTGTTTACTTGCCCCGAAATGGAAATATAGTGTTCTATATGCTTTTAAGTTTGGTTAATTCGAAATTCGCCTTTTCTGTAATTCGAAGTTTGATTTCATCCAAAAGTATACGTGAAGTTCAGATTAATTAATCAAAGCTATAATAATTATGTTAATAAACTTGCTTCACCTACACTGTCGTGTGTACATGCACGTAAACCAGCAATTTCTACACTTTTAGTGATAACGGAACCTGAGCTGCACGCTGCAGAATGTTCCACACATGTTCAACCAATCATCTGCTCGTGCTCGTATTGATACAGTGCAATCAATATAACTACCATCTTGTGAAACCTGAACAGCATGCTGCAAGCTGATCCACTATTTT
Source organism: Dryococelus australis (assembly GCA_029891345.1). Lineage (NCBI taxonomy): Eukaryota > Metazoa > Arthropoda > Insecta > Phasmatodea > Phasmatidae > Dryococelus > Dryococelus australis. Next base: position 138,151,494 of record CM056997.1, read on the forward strand.
GGCTGTTCAATTTACATGACGGCGCTAGGGCAAATTATATGTATTTTTTCAGGCACAAAATCTGTAGAAAGTCAACAAATGCTGTAATCTTAAGGGGGTTTGGTGTCTTATATTACTATTAATTATTCAACGGACATTTTTCTCAGTTAACGTGTATGAATTAAAATATTTGGAGGTTGCAAAAAGATAACTTATCAGGCAACACAGTTCACATGGGAACAAGGACAGCATTAATGAGAGAAATTGTGTATTGGAAAGAGAAAGTGAATGTCCATCACACCGCACACTGCAATCTGAGACGCTCTATAGCTCTAGCACACAAGCGATTTAATTTTTAATATGTATCGTATCTATTATCAATAAATAAAGTGCTGTGGTATTAAAAATATATCCCCGTGGTTTGCAGAGGGCTTACTTACAGTAGACCCCATTTTAACATTTACATGCACTTGTCTTGGCAATTCTTTGCATAATTCACGCACCCTAATTTTTTGCACTAAAATCCTGTAAAAAAAAATATGCGAGGATTTTGCCAGTAAATACAGTACTGCAATGCCAGTGTCGCGGTGATCATGCCAAGGGGCTAGTGCCACTTGGGTAGGATGCCTATGTATAATGTGGGATGTGTAGACATGCGAGTGGGGACAAAGGAAAGCACAGCTAGAAATGCATTTCTCAGACAGGTTACCTGTGGAATGTGGCCTTATGGTGCTCTCCTCTCCGCTGCTGGTAGTGCTGTAGCAGCCAGCTATGGAACAGTGGCAGAGACTGGTTGCGATGGCGAGGTGCTCAGATGGTTTGTGTGGTTTCTAGGTAAACGGGGAGGTATATCAGTGTCCGCCTCCATTAGTAGGGAGGGGTCAACTCCCACAACATCAATATTATATGAAAATTTACCACCAACAGGTATTCCAATGGTATATTACCAGACCTGTTACCTCAGTAGTTGGTGAGAATGTGTTACTGTTTGGTATGTCAACAGTGGGGAGGTTTATTAAGTTCTGCCTCCAGAAATCAGATGGCTCATTTAAGGCATTGCTTTTGCTCACTCCTGTGTGTATGCGACATAAGGTCAATTTAAAGAAAACTGATACCAAAAACTTAAGATGAAGCCAGGTAAGGCTGCGGTCCTATAGTGTACGTCTAATACAAGACAGCCCAACGTGAGCTACCACATAATTCCTTCTAGCCGTTCTCCAGCCAAAAGAGTTATGTAGTCAAAATCACGTGTACTAGTGAAGGGCTCCTCCGAAGATTAGCCACTGCAATACTATGTGCATTACCTTGGCCAAACTTGGGCTGCTGCTAAAGTGTTACTTGTATTTGCAGTATGGCATGGTCTCGCAAAGCTGACGTGACCTTTATGTATGAAAATAATTTAATTTAATCTGCTCAAAAAGACATGACAATAAGGTTCTAAAAATTAGTATTGAAAAGAACATGGTTTTTAAATGAGATCAGTTAGGTATATTCTACTCGCATAGTTCAAAAAACAATTACATGAACAAAATATCTGGTAGAATAAATCTTTATATAAAATTTGTGATGGGACGATTCAATTATCGATTCGATTCCACTGATTCTTGCCTGAATCAAAGAATTTATTTAAAAAATTTTGTATTAAAAAGTTTGATTCGATTCTGTAAAATTTTCTTACTGGGTAGCATATTCTGCAAACCTGGTGGTGCTTGTAAATGCAAATAGCTTGTGAGCGTTTGCAGTCATGTTTAATCAGGCATAATTAGAGGCACAATTTTGTGGTAAATCACAATAAAACTATAAACACCAAAATACAAGTTAAAATGCTAAATAACATGAAATACACACACATACAAGATATCTTACGAAATTAGTTTTTCTTCACAAAAATTAACTCTTCTCCCATGTTATATAAACAAATTTTCTTTGGCACTATAGAAAAAAAAAATTCCAAAGTTGTAAATGTTTTAGGCAATATCGAGAATTACTAGAGATTAAAAAATTCTAGATTTTGTCTGAAAACAATTTTTAAATTTTGGAAATCGTAGTTCTACATGCAACACACATACATAATTATGTTATGTTTTTCCTTGCATAACAGATTGTGTAATCTTTGGAATATGTTTGTTTACAATCATTAAAATATGCATTACGAAATAAGCTACAGTAGTTTGACAACAAACTGCCTCCAAGTGCTAGTAACATTGGTATGAAGTGAACACTCGCTGCTAGAATGTGTGCAGTAATCTGTGGCCACAGTGCTGAATTAAATGTTTTTCATTAACAGTTGCACAAAAAATTTCGTTAAACAAAAGTACAATATCTAAATTGATGCATTAAACGGATTGTTTTCATAAAATATCTCGTCTCGTAAATTATGGAAGATGTTTCAGCCTTTGTAAAATTTCTTATCATTTTGACCCATGCCCGATTAGACTGGCTGGGTGCGTTAGTCTAGGATTTTGATCGCTAGACCATAAGCAGATTAACTGGTTTAGATAGCTGGGATGAGACGAGGAGTGTTGGCTAGAACTTATGCTTGCATGTTGTCAAGGTGGGTATGGCTTTAGGCGGGATGAATTTGGTTAGTGCTGGAACAGATGTTCCACAGACTAGTTTCTTTAGACCAGATGATGAGGTTGTCCCAGTCTAGTGCGCACTTCAGTGCTGGTCAGGAGTCTTTTGACAACCAGGGGACACGTATACATGCGGACACACGGTGGAAAGTCAGTTACTAGAACCGGAGCAGGTGCGACTGGCTTGTTGTCTGTTTGACAGCACAGTCCCGTTCCACCATTCTATCCTGCGTAGGATGGGGTAATTCTATCCTCGGCCTGAGAGCGGGTTGAGCCAGGTGTTTTCTCCTGCGTTTTCTATCACTCCTCTCGTGAGGCGTAGGATAACAGTTCTCTAGCTTACATAGTGCACCTTAGATGGAAAGAATAACAGTGTAACCCAATTGACTTGCCGGCTTGAGCTCGATAAGAGTCCCCACGTGGAGCCATGTGGACTGCCACATGGCACTAGGATGCCCGGCAAAACTACAGGCCACAGTCACTGCACACTAACTAGTGTGGATGGTGAGAAGCAACCCGTCTGTCATGCCTCCTGGTGCGAAGGTGTTTCTAGTGGTGGTGGCATCACTGTTTCTCCCGCACGAGCACTAAAAGTGCTTGTGTGTGGCTGGGAAGAAACAGGTAGCTGTCTAATATGTATGTCTTAATTTGGTTTAACAAAATTTCTGGTTTCTGTCGACAGTTCACAGTGTAATCTACCTTCAACTGTAGATACAAATATATACCATGAAAATAAAAGCATAAAGGTAGAGAGCAATCTGTGTTTATTGAAAGTTCTATGAACACATGACCTGTGCTACCTCCTACCAAGTCTAGGATAGCAGAAGATAACTCCGTAGTTCCAGGTGTAGGTGACCTGGTTCTAAGTAAAAAGGAAAAGCTTGTTCTAGACTAATATAAATGAGTTTTAAGTTAAACTGCTAATATAATATGTGTTAGAGGAGACAAAGGTTAAAATAAAATGTTTGTGTTTGTATGTCGTCTGGTTGACTGATTATTGACGTACATAGTAAGTATCCGCAGGGCGTACTTGTAAGGTAACAAACTTCTCCGAAGATCCCGAGCACTAGTAGTTCTGTGGGAGGTTGCTAAAGGTGCGAAAGAATGACTCCCAAGGCCGCATCCGGACTTATATAATGGAAACTTGTAGGCTTCCGGCGCGTGGTGCATGGGAGACGTGACGTCCTCCGGCTCTGGGTGGCGTGAGAATCCTCCTGTAGACAATTCTGCTTCGTGCCTCTTCGGAGTCACTCAGTCTTGCCCAAGGTTTGGGCAGCTTGTTGACTTCGAGTGAGAAAGGGGGGGGGGGGGGGGGGGAGTGTGCCTGCCGGATTGTGTATCTTCCAGGTGAGAAGGAATTGCTTGTAAGTTCCCATTGCCTGTAGGGTCGGCAATGTGTTGCTCTCATCTGTAGAGATTGAAGAGGTAGTCTAGGCGATAAGTCGTGATCGTATTGGAATAGATGTATGAGCGACACGGGGTTAATTTTTTTGGTATTTTGTCCGTGCTAATATTCATATTTAACCTCCAATGCACTGAGATTTATTTGTTCTGTTTATATTCAGTGGTGGTATAAAATGCTGCAAGCCATAACAAAATCAAAAGTAAGAAATGTCGCTGTGAAAAACTTATGAAAAGAATACACATACGTACGACTTGAGTTAATGTTTACAGTGTATCCTTTAAAATAATATTGTTAAGGGTAGTGTAGTATTCTAGAACTCACACAATGTTGACACATTTGTTTTACCTAGCAGGGCCATTTCTGCATGACGAAACTATAAAATTCTTCCACAGAGTACAGAATGAAATACTTAATGCCACTAGATTTGCTAATTCAACTAAGAAATTTCTTTTTTTTTTTTTTTCTAGCTCTCATTTTAGTCCCCGCTGTAAGTTGTGTGAAATGTAGAACTGTAAAACTGTACAGTAGGACTTCTCTATTACAACCCCTTACGGTTCCCAAGAATAGGGTTGTAATAAAAAATTTGGAAAATTTTGGGCCGATTTTACCCCACCCCTAACCCTTATGTCACCAAACTTGCCATTTTTGGCATGAAGTATGTTCAATCGTCTCTAGCGTATAAAAATCACTTTAAATTAAATATGTATATTTTAATAGCTGGACGTCTCCTAATTAATTTGATGCCCAAGAAAGCATATTGGACCACCCCTTGTAACAAAGAAGGCCATTGAAAGTGTGTGAAAATATTAGACTATGTATTATTAAAAAATTAAGTCATTATTAAAGATCTATTATGCAGGTCTCGTGGGTCCTACATTCCTATGAGCCACGTAGCGATCAAAACGTTTAGGTGGTGTTGCGCAATACGTTTGTGCATGTGCGCATGCTGTGCTCTCGATTTGGTCTGGCCGTGTAAGTAGCTGGGTGAGCACCTAGATTCTCTGCAGCGTGGCTGGGCACGGGCATGGCAGTTTGCTGCTGAAGCTCGACCCTAGATCCTCAGGCTGGACAGCTGTCAGTGGGTCGCTACAAGATGGCGGGCGAGGTCCGCCCGCTGCCACTGCTATTACAGGGCCGGTTCACTTCCTAAAAGTGGCCTGACAATATGCCGATAGATGTGATTCACGTCAATGTGTTGAATTTATACTAAATGTAGGAGGCGTGTTTGCCCCTACACTGGCACGATGAGCTGTGGCAGTGTTTACGGGGATATAAATATTTAGTGCACTCTACTTTAATTTTTAACTGTCCTGGATTTTTCATCAAAATTTTTTGACGTCTATACATGCACACAACTTCACTCGCCCTAATATGGTACCGGTAACATAAGAACACATTTTATTTACACACACTTATCTTTATTCACTTTATATATAAAATTGACTTCACAAAAAGAATTGCCTACCATAAAAATTAGCATATTACATAGGCGTGAAACTTAAAAATATTAATTAGAAACAAGGGCATTGAATTAAATTTGAAATTATCTTATGTACACTGATTAAGAAACTAGTCTGTAATATGCAGCTGTTTTTACTGCAAAAGAAGAGGGATAACGGCAGCGAAAAAAGACTGAAGATAAGGCAGAGGCAGCCGGCATGTGACTAGGAAACAGAATGCTTAATGACTCGGCCCCGGCCTACAACTGCCCCCTCCCCCTGTTTCTGCCATGAGCTTCCATGGATAATACACCAGTGTCCTTTCTGGCATTGAGTAATTTATTGCCTCACGCTGCTTGGGACAACCAATGTCAGTCAACGATGGTAAAGGCCATTCACGGTAAAGTGAGCACTTTTGAGAAAGTCCTCTCATTTGGAATAATAGTCAATAAGTATGCTTTTAGCCTTAGGCGTTAACTTCATAGTGTGGTGGAGTATACACACTGTGTTTATTACTTACATGGCAATGTTTATTTAAAAAGATATTCACTTTACAGTGAACAGCTTATAGCTTGAGAAATGCGCGACCACTAAAATCAGTAAGGGCTAGTTTTCCATAGACTGAAAACTATGGATAATAGAAGCTAGTACCATCTTTGGGGAAAACGTCTACAAAACAAATCTCTGCATAACTGAAACAAAGGTTCAAGATACAGCAGTTGGCAAGGGTTTACTGTATCTATTTTTAGATGTACATCAAATGTTCTACTTTTTCGTCCCAAATTTTTCACAGTTCTTCGGGATTGTGTTGTAATAGAGAAGTGGTTGTAATGGACAGGTTTTACTGTATTTACTATAGACAAATATAAACACACTGTACTTGACCTATTACATATTTCTACTGCCAATGTTTCTGAAAACAGAAAGCAGTTGCCAATGTTCCTGTTAAACAGAAAGCAATTTTCATTGAATTCGCCAACTGGATGGTGCGGTTTTTTGTGAATGATGGAACTAGTCTGAAAATGTGACTTTTATTTCAGTATTGTGTAGCAACTAAAGGAATTGAGCATATTAGTGCAATATTTAATGCAGGTAAATAACTGCGATTTTCATAATGAATTGGGTGAAAAAAAATTTATTGGGTCAATGTACATTACTGCATATGCAAACGTGTGGACATTTATGAGTGAAGATAGTTTTGGACAGAGCTTTTAAGTGCTAATTTTGAAAGTTGCTGAAATTTGTGTCTCCAATAAAGTGTCTGTGCTTAACAAAATCTTTGTAGACGATAATATTTTTAATCAGCCTGAAATGTGATAAAAATTAATCTTAAGATACAATGAATTTAAACAGTTTCACATTTTTTGTATGAAAAATTTTCGTATGTTAGAATTGTGTAGAATCTATAAAACTGTTTTGTAATAAAAAGTTACTGAATAATGTGGGAGTTTTTTTTATTGTGGCTTTAATGTTGTTTTTATCAGTCCTGTTCTTTAGTTTTCATGTTGTATGAATGATACACAAATGTCATAACTTTTGTATTACGTTTTAATTTGTTCCAACTAACACTTGTGATAATGAAATACCAATTTCTAGTTTAAACTTGTGCGTGTGTTTTGATAGAACAACCTATTGATTTATTTGCAACCCAAGAGTGAAAGGTGCTATAAAGTGAGGGGTGGGTGGGTGGGTGTGTGTGGCGTTGGGTTTTTTTTTTTTTTTTTTTGAAGAGACCTGAAAAAGGTTTTTTTTTATGGGTGTAATTTTTTATTGCTGGCATTTTTTGCTTCAAAAATGCAAGTTTCTGCATGATAATTGCTCCAATTTATCATGTGCTCTTTATAAAGACATACGTAATTTGAGAAATTTCCTGAAATTGGTGGTGTATTAGCCCTATTGAAATGATGTGTGATGTGTTTCTTCTTATAATTAAATTGACTTCTACTCAGCAGTGCGCATCACTCGGCCACATGTGAAACAAAGTTTGGTAATACGTCTACCCCCTCTCCAACCTGATCAAGGGTGAACCAGTTAGAGCATAAACAGCGGGGCATGTTCCTTGTAACGCCAGTCTGTTCTGTTCCTTCACCACACTGCCTGGTGCTGAAAGAACCATCGGCTCCTCTCCCGGTCTTCACTGCGCTCTTGGTCCCGAAGACTCCTACTGTTGTTTCAATCCTCCCCAGTAGTCGTCTGTCATTAAACACTTACTCTTCGGGCTCCTTCAGGGCAACACGTAGCTTAGCAAAGTTTTTTTTCTTAGCACTTAGTCTACCTATCCCCTTTAGCCTAGGAACAGTTGCCTTCACCTACCAGTCGTAGGTCAGCTTCCGTAAGCTTCAGCTGGTAGGAGGTAGTTGTAAATCGGGGAAACAAAACTGATTTTCAATTGCAAGAGTTTTTTTAAATGTTGTATTGTTTACTAACACTAAAACAAATTTCAACATGACATTTATGGATGTCATTGATGACAATGGTCTCATTGCCAATAAAAAAACTATTTAAATGTGTCAATATTTGCACAATTACTGTGATTAACTTCCTGTAGTCACACTTCAAATTACCAAAAGTATTGCTATATGTGCTACTTGTAGGTTATTTTTTAATTTATTACTATGTACCAGTTACAACCAGAATTGACTGCATCAAAAAAATGTTTAAAAAGTAGCACATTACAAACAAAACATTAAGAAACTACAAAGATTTCACAAATGAAGTTGAGATAGTTAAAACAAAACATGGTACAAGATTGTATACATAGTTACAATAAAAATTATAACACATTAAAATTCATATTTGAAACCACAGTTTCCATCCTAGAGGGGCTCTATATTTAGAGTTCACTTCTAGAAAATACAATTGCTTATTTAACTTTTTTTTTTGAGAGTTTTACAAAATAATTTAATATTCATTTGCCTTACTTCTTGAGATAGTGAATTGTAAATTTTTAAGGCTAATAATGGATATGGTTTCCTAGTTATACCAAGTCTAGACCTGGGAATATTTAGTTCATTGACCTATCAAGTATTGTGCTCGTGGATCACCTCCCTACTAGATAATTTCCTAGCCAGGTTTTTTAATGTACCTTTTTTTGGCAAATAAGTGTTTTTTTGTAGGCCATGTAATCTAGCCTAAAGATAGAATCTCCTTTTTTAAGTCGGAAAAAATTATAAAATAGTGTTTCAAATTTTTATTGTATTTATAAGCATTTTGACCATTCAATTAAATTGTTACTTATAATGCTCACCAAATGTGGATTTCATACAATGTTTTGGGAACACTGTGCCTATACGATTGTGTTTCATGATAATGAGTGATCATTGTGCATTGAGTTTGAGATAGTGCAGTAACTGTACAATGTTTCGAATTTCAGACATTTATGTGTAAAATTACAGTAAAATATTAAAATACTACTAACAGACTATACTGGGTGAGTAGTTGGTTGTCCCTCAAAACTACACAAGGTTATATTCTGTCAGCCATTAATATTTTTTGATTATCGGGCATATTGGCAATCAAAATAGTTACTTTGACTGGAGTGATAGTACAGTCAAAATAGTACTTGTTGCACACTTACAGGGCTAAACACCTTAGTGACATTGTAGATAAGTGCACTCTGCCATTGTGCACTTCGTTTCACTAGCCACAGCATTCTCAGTTCAATTTCATCTTGAAGATTGTATTGTTTATGTACTTACTAGATGACTTTTTTTTTTTTTTCAATTGGGGTGCATGTATGTCAGTAATTTTCTAGAATAGGGACTTTTTTGAAAATGTGAAAAATAATGCCTGGATATGTTAGATATGATTATTACAAATCATACTTATAGGAATTTTTGTGGAGCTTCAAGTATTTTGCTGTAAAAAAATTGAAATGTGATAGGGCCATTGCCTATTGAAAATTGCTGTGTTTCTGCATAACACGTATAAGTTACATCCAATATGTTAGTATCGAGTCACTAAGTTGTATTACATGCAAGAATATTGTTCGAAATGAATCTTTATTCACAATGTTATTCACCCACATGTTACTGTGATAAGCCTAATGTACAATATTCAAGCAGAGCCCCTGTTGCACTTAAAAATACTATACTACATGTTTGATAAGTCTTTACTGTCGAGGAGTGAGTGCGCTGTTTGTTGATAACTAGACTATGGTATGTCAGGGGTGTAGCGCGAGAAGATGGGACGGCAAGTACACTCCTAACACATGCATAATAGTCTCTTGGAGGCTAATGAACACAACACGTGCTATTCTGCCAAACTCATGGACCCTAGTCAATGTGTATGAACACATATTCCGTCCTATACACTACAGGTTTGTTAGGTCCATTTACATTTTGCCGCAGTGCACATAGATAGGCTGCATGCTGTGCGACAATATCGCTTTGCTCCGTTAACATGTGTCCAATATGTATAAATTTGTTAAATTTAAATCCCATCAATTTTATAACTCTCCAAAATGTATCCTCCTTCCTGGAAAACTGTCTTTTTTCTTTCACAGCATTAAGGAGTTTACACAGAGTGGGAATTCCTTTGCGCACTTCATAATATTCCAAAAACATTCAGCGCGCGACACTTTTATCGAATTCGTCAAGTTCAGTCTTCTTTTGCCATGGTCGACGTGTACCTGGGATGGAAATGGCAATTCCGTCATTGTCGGCTATCTCACACTGTCTGGCTATGTTATGCACTGTCTTTTCACTTATACCTAGGCATACTGCTTTGACCGCCCTTTCTACTGCTTTGTCTAATTGGTTAATGAGACCTCATTTCTTTTCTTACAAAATTGTAAAACATTGTACATAATCTTTATACTTTGTGACCGCTTCACTTCCCACAATTTCTTTCAAGGAGTCTTCATTCCGTACATAGGCCCAGATTACTTGTCAAATCACATTTTGTTCTGTTACGTAACTATAACACTCATAACAACACATTTACTTTACATATGAAATAACAGCAGCGATCAATGCTCACTGCAATCTTTTTAGACCCACACAACACTGTACAGCAAGCGCGGCTCACAGGTGCCCTTGAGTAGGGGTGCAGACTGTACAATGCTTTCTGCACATCGCAATTGCTAAATACCAACGCTGTAGTTCCCCCGACTGCCATGGGTAATTACTTATCAGATAGGTAGTAAAAGCATAGCCAAATAAGCACAGAGCCAAATTTCCAGCGCTAGCAGGGGAGTAAATCCCCAAAACAGTTATTCAAGGCATGCCGGCTGTTTTTTGTTAGTAGTAACACGAAACGTTGCACATCAGCACAGCTTGGAGTTTCCCCAGAAGTGAATTTCAAGTGTAGCCCATTTGCACTGAAAATTAATGTTTGTGTTTAGCAATTTAACATGTCGTGCTGTGTGCGATATATTTGTAATATTGTATTATGAAAATATGTTTTATTGCAAACAGTACCTGAATAGGCAATATTACCAATACAAATTACAAATATAGTAGTGAGAAGGTTGTTAACTGGAGGGAAATTGTAGGATGTAATATCTTCATGAGAACTTACATATTTTTTATTTGTTTACCCTGCAGTTTCCATGATTTTCATAACCCTCCCCACTATTGTATTTGTAGCGTTATTGGTAACATTGTCAATTTAGGTATTGTTTGGTTAGGTCTTTTTGCAATTTAATGTATTTTTGTGAATAAATATTACAGTTGTGCACATATTTTCACTTATTTTACCCTACATTCATAGCCCTCCCAACCATCGTTTTTGGGGTTTCTAGCAGTCATATCTTGATGCCCCTAGTAAATTCGTGTTCTGTGTAGTTAGTAGAGTGGAATAATACCACTTTCCTAGATTTTTTTTCCAATAAAGCCCTTATTCTACATTTTTACCTGTATGTCTCCCTATGTAGTGTATTAAGCATGTGAGAGGTAATTCATTTATCTTTTACAGACGGAATAAATTGGGGTCATTGCAAAATTCTCGCCTGATATTGTACAGCTGACTAACATTGAAGAAGCACAGATCCATGCCAAAAAATATGTGCGATCATTTCTTGCCTTTGGATTTCATCACCAGGGAGAAGAAAAAAATTGAATTATCATGCCATACCATCAGTTGTGTTGAATAGTAACTATTGTTGTGCCTTTTTATCATGTTGTACTATTGTGTTTAAATTAAATAACATTTAAAAAATTATTTTCATTGTTAATATCCTCAGTACAATTTCCTCTCCAGAAGTAGGTATTTTCCAATTTTTTTGATTGTTTATTTCCTTCAGCGGAACTAACAGCTTTCCGATGGTAGAAATCTTTTGTAGATGTTTTACAGTTCAGATTTTTTTCTTTTTGTTTAGTAAGCTTAAAAAAAATTGTATCTAATCATTCAATATATTTTGTTGACCCTTCATGAGGTTGTATTAAATGTACTTGCATTTGGAGTACTGAATATTTTCCATCAGATAAATTGTTAATAAATATGAAACATGCACTATGGCTTAGTCATATATTGAGGATGTTTTTGTTCTACAGTTAAGCCGAACTACAAATACAGGGGTATTTGGAGTATGATATATTATTATTGTGTCTTTACATATTAAATCATACAGTTACAGTATCCATATTGGTAACCTACATCCAGGAAATGTTTTAAATGTTATGTTTATTGGATTCTCCTGACAGTGCTTTTTATGGAGATTTTCAAACTGTTTTATCTCTCTCATGTTGTCATACTCTGAGGCAGTTACGTGCACTAGTAGAAGTACTCAGGATCCAGATTTTTTTGAATCCGAAATGCATAGTTTTTCAGCAAGTATAATTGCATTATTTCATAGACAAATTGAAACATGTCAGAGTATATGTACGTACCAATTTTAAATCAATTCAAATATTGGTGGAAAGAGGTTAGAGGTCAGTTACACATATTGTCATAATTTAATTGAAGTGTTGAATGTATTTTCGACTACATTTTACTAAAGATTTGAATGTGTTGACCTGGCCACAGGCTAGTAGTCGCCGTGATTGTCAAAAATGGTACTTAATGTAATTTAGCAGTTTTCCCAGAATGAAAAAATAAGTAGGTACATGTATTTATAATGTGTTATGGGTGAATATAGTTCTAGTTTTGGGAATCGGGTTTTATTTGCAGGTACAAGAGAATCTTGCGTTGCATTTTTTTTTTATCAGTATACATACATTGTTAATACTGCAGTGCTAATAAATTACATGTTTGAGCTATTGCAGGTAATGTGATGTGCTGTTTGTCTTTAGCTGTACTGCACCGTTTGATGACAAGTGTGCTCTAAAAACTTCACAGTTGATGTATTATTAACACACTGTTATTGACAAAGGCTCTGCTAGGTGTATACAATATCACGATACCAAACATTTGTTTGTAAGTGTGACGAAGTTAATGACGTCAGGACGTTGAACGTCTGGTTGGTTATGTTGGTAATACATTAAATGTACTTAGGAGTTAAGTTTTTGAGAGTGGTATTACTGTATAAAATGAATAAAATTAACAGGTGAGTTTAGTTTAACTACAGTAATTTGCCAGTTCGGATGTGTCAGATTTAGGAGTGATTTATTGCCTGTTTTATAGGAAATAACACTGTTAGAAGTATTTGTTGAAATAAGTGTGTATATATAGTGTCATTCAGAAGAGAGAGATTTAATACGGAGCTAAAATAGAAATATGCAGTACATCATGGTGTTTTCGAATGAAAATTATATGTACCATTGTGCAAACAAGATGTTCCAAGTCGGATAATGAAAATGAGCGTGGTATTTCATGTTGGCAGAAAATTGATGTGTTTGGTAAAGATAAGTGTTGATACAGTTAAGTAGAAATGTGTGTTTCTGGTGTAATGAGTGTTGTAGTTAGATAATGTTAGGTCAGGATTCTGTAGTAGGTAGTCTTTACCATTTGTAATTAATTATTGGATGTGTTTGATGTTTGTAGTGACATGTAGAAAACGTTGTTGTGGGTAGGCCTAGTATGTTTAGGGGGTAATAGTATTAAACAAATCTGAAAATGTTAGTGTGTGTGGAAATAATCCTTTTCAAGTGAAATATGCATCCATTACAGTGATTCATCCACACACGACCCGTGATAAACAAGGTAAGGCTGATTTACCGAAAAATGTGTTTTGTCGTTTACAAATATCAAACGTTAGTTTAGGCGGCAAGATAGTAAAATATTGACTCTACCATGTGTGGTATCAGATAGTACAATATAGCGGATGGGGTCTATCGTATTACCCAGTACCATATGTGGTATCGGGTAGTTTAATAGAGCAGATGGGCTCAATTATAGTTCGCAATACCATACTCTAGAAATGCTGAAAAGTGTGCCTGCCCGAAAACGCCCATATTCCTGTGGCTGCCTCGTGGGATTGTCATAAGAAAGGAATGGGGCAATAGAAAAAACTGAATGACGTCTTCGACACCATATTGGTGTAGTCATAAGAAGAATGTAAACATCATGGTATCTGGTTCTTAAATAATCCCACTCTGCTTTCATAGTCAAATTGCGAGGAGGACATTAAGTTTACATTCTGTTCGTTACAAAATTTACAATCATGATTTGCTAGTATTGTTTTATTCCAAAACAATTGCACGTAATAAATTTTTTTCTGTAAATGCTGTTCCAGGTTACAAAGTTACAAGTTGTCAAGTGAATGAAAATGGAATACTTGTGGTCACTTTTTCCATGGATGCATAAAATATCTTGGGAAAAAAATTGAGACTGATGTTAAAGGGTGAGTATAAAATTTTTTACTATGTTACTATTCCTCATTAAATCATTCTTTCATAATTCACATACATCTTTCTCGTTGATTATAGCCCTATTTCTTGATGTGTTTCATTGTATTATGTAAATGAGATTCATTCAAGCACCATGCAAGTGTGGTAATTTTCTTCTCAAATTATTGTAGTTTCTGAAATAGAAGACAAAAAAATCCAAATGTTTGTAAGTAGTGATGTCAGTTTCTATGCTCATAATTATTTATTCCAGTTAAATATCACTAAATGCAATTTTTATCATTAGCATAACTGTGAAAGTGATTACCTCCAAACTAAATTAATATATTGTGAGCATTGCAAAAATTACATTAAATGCTAATCTTGGAAAGGAGCATGCATATTAAAATCACTAAATACTAACAAATTTTAATGTCATTTTTGCGTAATACAATTTAAAACATAGAGTAAAATGGCAAAATAGTTTTTAGAACCTAATATATTCAAATAACACGTCATTTGAAAAGCCTACCAAGTGGTGGTATGACAACATAGTTTTAAATGGCCGCTAAAATGAGCTAGTTACCAATGGCCTCCAAAAGTTTTCTTCAAAATCTAGAGATAACAGCACAATTGGGGCTTCAAAGCGGGGACGCAAGATTAACATTGAGATACCAGTCTTTATATTGTTTCGTCTTTGGTTACCTTGGTCGTAGTAGTGTATTAAGCTACTGCGTTTCTGGCATGTGAGATGGCCACCCAACTATATCATCTAACATTTAGCAGCATATGAGGAAGTCAATCCACATTCAAGTAGGCATAGCTGGAATACTTAGATGTGTCACCTATAGTCCATTCCCGATTGGAAGCGACTTATGAAAATTAACATTTGAAAAAATACTCTTGGGTATTACATGTCAACCTGGTTTTTTTTTTTCTCCAATAACCTGTATTTCACAAATATATAACACTGTGGTTAACTTCAGAGTACTATATTATTGAATAAATGAAACTTTACCTTGATATGTTCTATAACTTGTAATATGTATTTCTTTTTAAATATGAATTAACAACAGTGAGAGCAGTGACGTGTTGACAATGGCTGGTAAGAAATAGTTCACAGTAAAAATATTATTTTAGCCTAGTTTTTTAGTATACTATTTGTAAATAGAACTGTGCCCCTTGAAATATTTAGCTATCCCCGATGGCAACATAACTCATTTTTACAGTTTAACATAACAGCGGGAAATATCATGAGTAGGCCGTAAGGGTACAGTGTTGTTTTATCGAGCGAGAAAGCAAGTGTTGAGCGAGGCATGTCGCTCTCTCTCTCTCTTTTTTCCCCCCTTTCACTCTAGGGATGTTTCAGTTCACTAATAAGCGATAATATTATACATATTTTCAATTTTAGCGTATTTCATACTTATTACAGCAAAATAATGATTTTTGAATTTGTAATTTACAACTGAAAAAAAGATTTTAATGTTTCAATACTTATTTTAATGTATTTAGATATGGTGCGGGGTAGAAACAAAGTGACGTTGGCAGACGTGGCAAGTCATGACATGGCGTGTTGCTTTTTTTTTTTTTTTTTTACGAAGCATAAATTGTACTCCGAAAAGTACTTCAAATTACCACATCACGCTTGTAGACGTGTTTTTTAAACCTACCTAAGCAAGTCACGATGTTGTGATACATCTGTGTTTCCACGGCAGTAATAAATATACTGTTACGGTGTGTTTCGTTAACTGCTGCGTGTGATATAGCGTGGCGTGGCTGTTTGGTGATAGTAAACGCTGGATCTGTGTGTGCGTGTTTTCAAATATTTGATGTGAACTATTTATACGTTGTAAATGTGAATTGTTTTTATGACGAAGTTATTTATTTACATCCACGTAGTTTATCGCAACATTGTACCTTTGCCCTGGGTGTTTGAAACACAGTCGTGTAACGTGTTTTACCACCAATCCCAACAAAATAACCAAGCCCAGACCCAATAAATCTCAATAATCCTTATACACAGTAAGTAGCAATACATATAAATATGAGCGGAATAAATAAAAGTTACGGTAGGCTTGTTTGTGTGTATGTTCAGCGCTATATTTTTTAAGATTGTATTTGAAAAAAATGAGCGACACGAGTTGCGTGCTTGATTTTAATGTATATTTCGTTGCACTGATTATTCCTTCGTTATTCAAACTGAGGCCGTCCGTTTAAAGAAATAACCCAACACATATCAATAACACAAAGTTAAATGCTATAGTTCATTACCCCGCAGTTGTAACAGTGTTTAACACAGTCACGGCAAAATACTAACGTGCATTACATGTAATGTGTTATGTCGTAGAAAACAAATATGTTAATGTGAAATAACCGTAAGAATCGTCATCAATTCAGGCATTTTTAAACCGTCATAAAGCTGACCTAAATAATTTTGGATGCCTAAACTGAAAATATTCATACGGAATGGTTTTTGGGATATGACAGAATTCTTTGAAAAGCTGTAAACAGTAAACAACGCATTTGACAGGTATAAAAGTAGAAGTCACATTTTAATGTTTATGTTTAGGTGTAGCGAAAGTATACGAACGCATGCATGTAAACATTGATTTTGACAGATGCTACATGGCAGTCACTTGGCAATGTTTGTTTACATTTGGCGGAAGGATACGAAACAGGCCTGCAAGTAGATATTTAGCAGGACTCCGAGAAAGTCGCATCCAGTGGAGATTGGACTATAGTCACGGGGTGATCTTAAGGGATTCCACGTGGGCCGGCTGCCCGTGCCTGGGAAGTCTCTCTTGCTCTATTTGAGCTAGTGCCTGTTAGTATATATATTTTACCACCACCTCAGAAAAACCTCCTCTTTCTCCCTGCTCCTGAGATCACCGCACCTGTCAAGAGTACGTGAAGCATTAAATATAACTGATTTCTGTTTTTGGGGCCTCTGTTACCCTGTCGAATACCAATTTTCAAGTGCTCCGCCTAGTCTAACCTCTTTACATGATCACTGCAGTCATGGAGACTATGCAACAGTAATCCGCTACTGTTCTCAATTTTCGAACTCATTAAGATCACATATATTTTATCAAGGTTATCTACTGTTCACATTTGCACCTGTAATCACTAGTATTTCAAAACAAATAATTTTGCTTGCAAGGGTTATGAAATTAATTTTTATCAGTAATTATTTTTTGCAAAGGCATTTTCTTTTGCATTAAATTGTATGGTGTAAAATCGTGACACAACATTAAACTCTTTAAGCAACGTAAATATACTATAGACACTAATCACAGGTGATTCACAATAGTTACACAAGAAGATAGCTTTGTTAACCTTTGTTCCTCAAGTTTTGGCTAGAAAACAGTTGAGAAAGGAGTAGCTTAGTCTACCCCAGAATGGATTAATGGCTTGACTTAGTTGACATGCACTGCTGGAAGATAAATCGTAGGCTGAACTACAGAGGTTGGTCTGGCACGAAAGCAGCGATATCACTTGCTCGATGTTAAATGGCTTGTTTGTCATTATCCAAAAATTCTGTTACAGAATACCATGTAAGGGCTGAAGACCTGAATGTTGGTTTAGTGCATGGAAGTTACGAATAATCAGTTCTGACAGCAGATGCTTCTTGAGTAAAAGAATTGGGTGTTTGTGGTTAAAGCTGGATAGAGCCGACTTATGCAAGTTCAACATTGTTTAACGTTGTGTGATCTATCATGAGGGCTATAAATAAATTGAAGTTCAACAAGGCCATGGATATCCACTGAAAGTGAGCAGTTTTGTCATGGGTCAGACGACTTTGAGTCCCTTGTGCACAACTAGGAACCAGAAAGTGTTGCACAGATCAGGTGGGCTTCCTTCTTGACCCCATCAACTGATACCATAAACTGCAAGGTAAGTCTTCTGTAGTGACAAGATGGCTGGAATGACTGTCGTCGTTGGATGCTCACATCGCTCTTAAGCTGCAGGTAATCTGCTTCGTCCATCTACCAAACTAACGAGAGGTTGACACGTTGCCATGAATAAACTATGTGAAGTCATCTGCAAATTTTTTTTGCACACTTAATTCTCAGTTCCATTCTACAACCGCATCAATAATGCCCTAGTATGTTGCAGACATGGACTGCATGTTAAGTTTACTCTAACGTAATTACTAACTGGAATGAACCAAAATAGGTATAGTCAAAGGTACTTACAAAGAGAGCCTTCAATCCAAGTTGTACACAATGAGCTCAACAACAGGTTGCTGTGGTGCGAACGAGATGTGTGTGCTGTGATTGGTTTGTCAGTACAAGCAGGAGGTGGCCAGTGGTCATTGCTTAACCCTCTGTTTGCACTGCAGAACAAGCTGTTGGATAACTAGCCTTGAACGAACTGTTGTGCAAACATGTGCAGTAAAAGAGATGTAGCATGCACATTTACACAGCTGAATATGTGGTACAATAGTAGGCTACATGCAATGAAAATAAATGGAAAACCAGGCATTATACTATCATGGCATTAGGAAAACATTACGTACTTGTACATACTAGCAGTCTTCTCGACTGGTAACAGCTTAAAATCAAGTGTGTTCAAACCAGAAACGAATGTCATCTATGAGTGCTTCATTTTTGGATTAACTGTGCAAACACAGTCAGAATCGGTAGCAGAATATATGGAGAAATTGAAAGCTCGGGCGGCAACATGTGAATTTGGTGGACTGTTAGCAGAGTTAATAATAGATTGGCTTGTGTTAGGAATATAACGCAACAGTCTCCGGAAAAAGTTATTATTAGACAAAAACCTAACCTTGGAACCAGCTAACAACATCGCTCGTGCTCATGAACTTACTGAGAGTGCCAAGACATGCACAAACTATCAGAAGATGTGATACATGCAGTCCCGAGTTGGAGCCCAGTAAGACAACCAGGCAAGGAAACAATTCCCAGACCTGCATCTACTGTGGAAGATCTCACCAATGAGGTAAGCGGTTTTGTCCAGCAGCAGGAAAGGAGTGCCACCATTGCAAGAGAATGGGTCATTTTGCCACAGTATGTAGTTCAAAGCAAATAGAAGATGCAGAGAGGAAACAACCCATTCATTTGATACCAGATCAAGGTTGAATGGAGCAGCACGATGATGAGGATGTCATGTACTTCATGCAGGAAGTAGGCCTGAATAGTGAAGTGGATCGGTAGCAAGCAGACACAAAGACAAACCGAAAAAAAATGTATACAACTTTACATTTTTCAACAGCAGTAGTCTGCCAAACAGACAGTGGCGTCATATGCAATGTCATGAGCATTCAAGATATACAGAGAGTTACAGGTGAAGCAGACCCACAACTCGACAATTCCAGCACAGTACTGACGTGCTATGCGAACACTCAGATCATCTTGTTAGGTCAACAAACATTGCAGTGTACATACGAAGGGCACATACATTGTCTCATCTTCCAGATTGTAGATTTAGACTGCACACCCAACATAGGTGCGACAGACAGCATGCGGCTAGGATTAATACAGGTCAAGACCAAATTGTGCTCTGTGAAAGGATTGGTGAACAGGCTGAATGAACACACAACACAATGGGAAAACAGACTAATATCAGGGAAAATAACAGAAGATGGCCTCAGACAAGAATTCAAAGACACATTACAAGGTCTGGGGCAAATACCAGGGGAAGTACAGTTGGATGTGAAGGATGATGCCAAACCACAGCATGATCCACCCCGTCGTGTGCCAATACCACTCAAGAAAGTTAAAGATATTGCTGTAACAGCTTGAACAATAACAGGTCATAGTGTAGGAGACAGAGCCAACATATTGGGCCAGCAGAATGGTGATTGTACAAAGGAACAATCCAGAGGGCCAAGCCAAACTACACATTTGTTCGGATCCTCAAAATCTAAATGAGGCAATTAGGCGAGCATATTATCCAGTACCACTACTGGATCAAATTTTACTCAAACTCACCAAGGCTATGGTTTTCAATCTGTTGGATACAAATAATGATTATTGGCAGATAAAACTCTCAGAAGAAAGCAGCAAACACACCACCTTCAATACACCATTTGGACGATACAGATGGCTAATGTTACCCTTTGGCATATGAAATGCTCCAGAAATCTTTCAGAGGAAGTTGCAGGAAGCATTGGGTGATCTACCAGGAGTTAAGATAATGGCAGATGACATCTTAGTGTACAGGCAAGGACAAACTGAAACAGAGGCACGAATAAATCATGAGAATCTGCTGCGACTGTTCTAACGGGCCAAGGAAAAGGATGTCAAATTTAACCCCAGCAAGCTACATTTCTGGAAGACAGAATTGAAATACATTGGACACCAAGTCACAAGTAAGGGACTAAAAACAGACCCGGAGAAGGTACAAACCATTCAAGAAATGCGAGCCCCGTGAGATCAACAGGAAGTACGTACCCTGTTAGGATTTGTCAACTACCTAACTAAGTTCTTACCACATCTAGCAACAGTATGTGAGCCCATCAGACAGTTAACACACAAGGATGTCCTCTGGCATTGGGGACACCTCCATTTCATCGACAAGGCAGAAGCCACAGTAAAGATAGCCCAGACAATGCTAAAGAAATGCAGACTAGCCAATACAGATCCAGCCATGGCTATCCTTGAATGGCGTAACACACCCACACAAGGTATGGAGTCCAGTCCAGCTTAACAATGCATGGCCAGGCGCCTAAGAACCCTTCTTCCCATAGATAACAGACAGCTGAAACAGAGAATACCTATGGCAGTGCCAAACAAGCTCATCAACAAGGAGGCATACAAAAAGTTTATGAAAAAAAAATCAAAGATGCTCCCAAGCTTAGATCCGGGACAAACGGTTATGGTGCAAGGTATAGGAGGAGCCAAGAAGTCATAGACACCAGATGTGGTAGAATCTAGAATATCGAACACTTCATATGGCATGCAAATCGAAGACCGGACCTACAGGCATCGCACAATGATCAGACCAGCAACAGTAGTTCCCTCAATGACTCCAGACACCTGCAAAGAGCATCAGGGACAATACCAAAGCACGGGTATCATCACTGGCGGTGGCAGAGCAGCAACCTTCACCCCTCCATACAGCACAGAATGCTGTGACTCCACTTTCAACCTCAGTATGACCAGTGATAGCAGAGACAGATTCAGTTTCCCCATAGGATGGGGGGCGAGGCCGGGACATCCCAATAAGAGCCACACAGCACACCATCAAGAAGAGTTGGCTCCACAGGACAGTGCTCTAGAATGCTTCACATTAGAGACACCATAAACAAACCCAAAAGATGGGAAGACTTTCAATAAAACAAAAAAAAAAGGGGAGAGGGAGATGCTAGGAGTGGGAGTTGGCAACAGTGCATGAACAAGGAGTATCTCATACTACAAACAGTACAATGGTAGGCTACAGGAAATGCAAATATATGGAAAAACAGGCATTATACTGCCATGGCATTAGGAAAGCATTACTTAATTGTACATACTAGCAGTCTTGTCAGCTCTTCTCAACTGGTAAGCTCAAAATCAAGTTAAATTTTCAACATTTTGGCTTGAAACAACTCTTAAGTACTGTGTTTTTAAATGTTTGTAAATTTCTATATTAAAGTTTAACTTCAGGAGGAAGAAAAACTGGTTACAAATATACTTTTTAAATGAATTAGTGTGAGTGGCTATCCCATTTCCTGTTGTGCACTAATGCCTTCAAAACAGCTATGCCGCACATCATTTTAGGTTTAATTTGCAAACACATCAAACACAGGCATAAACACCCCACTTGTTTCCTCTTAATAACTTGTGAGCTACCTCCCGTTTCCCAATATAATAGGTCTCCTGCAAGTAAATTTATGAAAGTGGGTGACCTCTGACAAAGTTTTCCATACTACAATTGTGAAAATTACTAAATTTGTTCTGTGTTTGTACATACAGTATTTATTTATTCCATTGAATGCACCTGTATGCAAATGAATCTGCAACTTTTTTCAGTTTAAAAATACAATTTTCTGTAATAAATCACAATTTGCAGCACTATTACAGTGCCCCCAACATTTCACCAGATGCAGGGCCGGCCCAAGACATTTTTCTCGTGTAAGCGAACAATATTTTGGTGCCCCTTCCATTCCATCCCCCACTCCCCCGGTAGAGGAGGAATTGGGGGCATCTTCCCACAATCCCCCCAGAACACTTTGAAAATGAATGCTTCGGAAATAGAATTTTAGGTGTAATTTGGCTTAAATGTAAGTGTTATCAGCAATTTATCAGTAAGTGTTATCAGCAAATACAGTCGATTCTCGATTATCCATGATAATGGAGGGGATGACTGCTGTGGATAACCCAAAATCGCGGACAATCCGCAAACTAAGAGAAAAATACAGTTATTTTAACACTAAGTTTTGTATCGTCGTAACTGAATACTGGGTGTTTCAGTGTGAAATCTAGCCTATCCTTGACATACTACTGTATTTACCGGTATATTTTACGGCCTCGTATAATTTCCGTACCCTATTATTTATTAACAAACCAAGAAATTTAAAAAATGTGTAATTTATGCACCCCTAATTTCAACGTACAAAACCGGAATATAAAGTGTGTAGAATATACGGGTAATCACGGTAGTTCTCTCACGAACATTACAAGAAATGTGCAGCTACAGTTCATACAAACAACCCAGCAGGATGCGTGTGGTGTCTATCGCCGAGTAATACTGGAATCTGAAGTTGTGTAAGAGGGAAGGCAGGCTGATGTCACTCGGTTGCTAGGCAACAGGCCACCTCCCCCCCCCCCCCCCATCTCCTTCAGGAGAGGGGAAACAAAGACGTGCACAGCGAACTGCATGTCTCCCGTGTCACACACGCACCTCCCACAATGTCCAGTGCGTGCGGCATACAGCCGGCTGTTTCAGCGAGTGGAAAACAGTGTTTAATACAGGAAACAAGTTTCGCCTTCCAATCCCAGTTCTTCAAAAAAAATATATAAGGCTTATTTCACACACACCAAGGCTGATACTGACGTTCCCGTGGCACGTTTCTGGTTAAACCACTCCAGCATAGCCTTATCTAGTTCTACGTACGTCGATAGTTTCATCATTTTCCTATTCGCTAATCCACTTGTCGAGTCTGCACTGCTCACAAATTCAATAAGTTTGGATTTATTGTTTCATATATCCCGAATTGTTGTTTCTCCCACGCTATACATAAATAAAAGCTGTTTTATTACGCTTCCTCCTTCAAGTATATTAATAATTTCCAGCTTCTGTAAATTTAAAACCACACGTTTACGTTTTGCAGACATTTCTCGGCTGAAAATGAGCAAAAACAAAACCGAACGTAACTACTGACTGGCGAGATAAAACGGACACTAACCATGGGAATGCGATACACGGGAGGAATGCGGTAGTCGCGCCGGGACCCGGCTATACCTAGCAGGCAGCAGCTAGACTAGCGAGTTGTGCGGTGTTGTCAGCTCGCTGTCTTGCAATGCAACTAAGCTCATTGCATCATCGGAAACACATTTTGACGTACATTTGCATCGATAAACAAACATATTTCATTCCACAGTTATTTTCAGAGGGTACCAGTTACGAATTCCATTAGTTAAGATGGGCGTTTTATTAAATAACTTTGTTCTGGCAGTGTTTGAGTTAATTTCCAAAATTGATTGTTATCTTTCTGAATATGCAGCGGTTAAGCCACAAAGCGGATAATCCGCTCGCAGATATGCGAGAGTCGACTGAAGTAACCAAATCATGAGAAAGTTTTCAGTTGATAGTGCCGATGACGTGCCTCTGGTCAGTTCCGACAATAAAAAATTAAGCTTTAGACTATACTTTCTTTACATTCCTATTCGCAACAATGCAAGCAACATATGCCAGGGTGCAGTAAAAATATAAAAATATAAACAAAGCAAACGAAAATAAATACAAAATGAAATAAATACCACTTCACCTGTAACGCACTGTCTGCTGATAGATTTAAAAATTAGTCAAATTATTCTTATGACTTAAATACTTTGGATATTAAAAGTTAAAAGAAATTACATAAATATAAAAAGTAGAAGGAATATTTGACATAACATCATGATTATATGAAACCAAAATAAAGAATAATGGAAAATGAGGGATAAGCTCTATTTAACTGATTTTGTAATGAAGTCTTAAAAATTTTGCTTAAAAATCTCAGTATATTTTGCCCTATTAACTATACTTCTGTAGGTGAAAAAAAAAACTCAACTATAAGAAAAATATAAAGCTCTGACAAAATCTTTCAGTTTATACTGCATTGTTTATGATTTTTCTTATTGTATTGTATTTGTATTGACCCGCGGCCACAAAACTAGGATTAAATTTGGCCCTCGTCAAAACAAAGTGTGGACACCCCTGGCCTAGAAGAAAAAGGAGTACTTCTGACTCGGGCTTTAGGCTTATAACCATGCACTGGGTCATTTTTGGTGGTCACAAACGAGATAAATGAATATTTTAGCAATGGTATAAAGTACTCGAATAACCGATAAGTTACTTTCCCTGGAAGTGTCGTTCAAGCAAAATGTACGTTAATCAAATTACGTTTCACTGTAAGAAACCGTTTTAATTGGCTAAGTTAAGTTCCCATTGAAACGCCAAAATTTCACTAAATACCTCTAAAATAGTGTGTCGTAGATGAAACGCTCAGAACGAAAATTGCCGGCAACAATTTTATAAACAAAAAAGGTCTCTACAGAATTGTTTGTATGCTTGAAAGCTTCGAATAAATCTTCAAAAAACTGTTTTCGCGCCAAACTTTTTAAAGTTTGGTATTGTCTTAGGACTTAAAAAGAGGTAGGCTGAAGCTCACGGATATTTATACATTTGATTGGATTCGATTGGGAAATTGTTTACGTTATAACACTCATATATTTTGACTATTTTCACAGTGCAGCAATTTTTCGTCCCATCCATTAAGCTAAATGTCCATTAATAAAAGACTTAACAGTACTGACGTCGGGTGAGACACAAGATGAACGATGACACAAATACTTAATGGTAATTTCTGCGCCAGCGGTGCTTCCCAATCACCGCACTATTGAGACTCAGGGTTCTCAGGGATGTTGTGGGTTCTGTGTGTCCGTCTCACCCTTGCGTACTTACAAACACGTTGGCAAAACTAAACTTTTAATAAAATCACTGAAATAAACAATAGATAAAACATATGTGGCCAGGACACAATCACTACTGAATAAAAAAAATTGAGTTCACTGTAGACTTGTTTTTATTGATATTGTTTATACACATCAACATGCCAATAAAATGGTTATCTCGGTCATGACTAGCCAATTCTGGTGCTCCCCAACCCGTAATTAATCTAGCACACGCCTAAATGGATGATCTCACCGAGGTGCTTGAAAGCACAGCCTTCACAGGGGAAGAGGGCCGACAGCCACTGGGGTGGACTGACGGATTTTCCCTAAAGACAGGACACGGTGAATTACAAATGAATACCTTTAATACACACTAACACGAGTGATTACTCGGCATCACTAACGCAAACTCGTCGGGGCTCGCCCTCCAGCACGTGGTTAGTGTGGTGATGGCCTATACACAGAGCCGGCTAGGGCGGGAGTAATTGCACTGTACACTAATTACACAATTACATAGACCCTTGAATGAGACATGAAATAAGATGGGACACGAGATGAATATTCACAATAAACACACACATGTGTGAAAACAAGCATAGGTGGCGCGGAAGCTGCTGGATGAAGTTCGTAGCAGACCACGTGGTGCAGGTGAAATTGCAATATATCTACGTGTAAACTGCAAACTAAATTCAGATAAGATATTATTCGTGTTTGACAAATGGTTCTCTTTACAATTAGCGTTGTTACAGGCTTGTAACATGCCTGATGGCGGTAAAATCAAACATTACTGTGACAGCGTGATCAAGTACAAAAAGCATCAATTTACATTTAAAAAAATTACATTAAACCCTGAATGAAAAATACATAGAACCATGAAATAAATGATTGCACATACAATGTTATACAAATAAGCTCTTAAAACGCAATGATGGCGTATACAAAGACTTGACTTCAGTCAACCACGTGGTTATACGTGATGCCGTAAAATATTCAAATACAAAAATTACCCTTAAATACATACAGAAAAATAAAGCTCTTCAAATTGCGTGCAGCAATTATGCAGAAGTTACAATGAAATGCCATAAACATAGGCAGATGGCATCTGATTCAAAATGCGCGGGTCGCGTGACCTCTCCGACATCTTTCTCCTCCTCCTCCTCAATTAAGTTAAAAATACCACAAGGGTGTAAGAAATTAGTAAAGCGGGAGCGTAATGCTGGGGGAAATGTCTGGCAAAAATATACGCAAGCAAAGATTAACCGGTAAACTACATGGATTATGGAAACCTACATCAGTGAACACGTGACAGTGTCTTACCTCACCAGCTCTCCTCGACAGACTGTCCAGATACAAGCGTCGCACGGACCTATCATGGCCACCTCAGGGGTTCACATAAGCATTAGTGCTATGCACGTCGAGTGAAATACTTTATAGTGAAAATAAAATGTCACAAATTAAATTAGACATTGTTTTACATTTCTATATTTTTTTTTACGAATTTCAACATTATTTGAATGTCTCTTTGTGATGGCGTTCATGCCAGAATATTAAGTGTTCTTAATCTCGGCGCCACAGGCACTTTGAATATTCATAACCAAACAATTAAAATTAATACAAGCACTTTAAAACATTTTAAGACATATTAAACACTGTAAAGACAATATAACACATTTTACCCTGAAATTAACACTTATAGGAAAGTTCAAAATTGTTGGCCTCTTTGCACACGTGAGGTTCACGTGAGCGCCGTCATGGGCTCTAGCGCCGCTGGCTGTTAGCTGGCGTCAAACAGCCCCTCCCTCGAAGGCCAAGACGGTACGAACAACACAACATTGCTCTGGCGGGCTCTGCCCGACTGGTTGCCGATTGAGGGCAAAGAAAACATGGCCTCAGAGGTTGTTGGTTTCTTCGGATTTTGCAGGGTGTGGGGGTGTAGGCAGGAACAACAATGTGGGTATTTGGTGGTGACTTGGCTCGCCTCTTGCGAGTGCTGTGTTGCAACTTGTTGACACTTGACGTCACACACACTATTGTCTATTCGTCAAGAAACAAGAGTTGGTGTTTGTACACACGAGCGCGTGACACCAGAGTGAGCAACAAGGGGTGTACAAGCCACAAGCCAGCGGGCGTTGCTGCAGTGTGCCCAATACTGTATTGGTGGCCGGGCACGCAATTGTCTGCATTGTGTTAGTCTGGCTGAAGGTGTGGCTTTAAATATGTTGTTCTGTTACGTGCGAACGTAAGTACCCTACATCGAACGATGTGATGTTCCGTACTCTGTTCCGTACCAAGTAATAACAATATAATTCTCTGTGTTTTACACTAGACTGACATACGTGTGAATTAGCAATAGCGACCTCTACGGAGACAGCGAGCGATACAGACAGGGCCAGCCAAGAAACGACCGAAGAGGAGGGCGCTCAGTTCATCGGAAAAACACATGGTTCTCAATGTGTATAAAGTCGAGATAGAACTGAATCCAGGCATGCATATAGATGATGTCATTTAAAAAAAGCAGCACATTCTACTGAGTAAGTCCCGCAACAGTTTATTGTGTGATAATCAAGTATAAATCCATGCACACCTTGAAGTCACCGAAGAAAAAAAATCAACTCCGGAAGTTTACAGAAAGTGTTGACGGGTTCGACAGAAATGTGATACGGAGTAAGGTACACAGGTTTCACTTCCGTAATGAACTGCCAGCTGTTGATAAAGTTCTTGCTGTTGGGAATGACGACCCCGATTTGCCTGCTTTTCGGAGAACCACATTGTACCATTTATGAAAGGAACTGCTCTTCAAATATGTTAGACGTGGACGATGCAGCATGCTGATAGACAGGGATGATATTATTTTATGGAGACGACGTTATTTGCATACCATTAAACAACTGAGGGGTGAAGGACGATCAATTTACTAACTCAATGAAACGTGGTTAAATGCAGGACACGCACAAAACAGCGTTTAGGTGGATGCCACTATTACATTATCCAAACAGGCATTTCTGTCTGGACTGTCAGCTGGTAATAAAGGCCCTTCCGGCAAAGGAAAACACCTCATAATCACGCATATTGGGAACAAGTTAGGCTTTATGGAAGGGGATTTGTGGGTATTTGAGTTCAAAAGGACTGGAAATTATGAGATGTGTGCTGATTCCTAGAAGTGGTTCAAAGGTATACTTCCTCGACTTGAAGATAATGCTGTTACTGTGCTTCATAATTCGCCATACCACTGTCGTAAGAAGGAAAGAATTCCCAATGCAGGATATACAGGACTGGCTAACAGCAAGGAATATTGATTTCAAAGATGGCATTTTAAAGAAGGAATTGCTCAACATTGTTAACCAACACAAGTTAGCATATAATGCGTATGCAGTTGATGAAATGGTTAGGGATGCGGGTAAGTGTGTTCTGCGAATTCCCCCATATCACTGTGAATTGAATCCTATAGAACTGGTTTGGGCCCGAATTAAAGGATTTGTTGCAGTGAAGAATAGGTCATACAAGTTATCAGACATTAAAGTACATCTGGAAGAAGCTATACAAGCAGTGACTGCATATGTGTATGCCATGTGGTCGAAAAGGTTGAAAGTGAAATGTGGAAACTAGATAACATCATAGACGAGGAGGAGGTTACTTTCATAATAAACCTTAATGATGTCAGTTCCAGTTCATCTGATTGAACGCGATTGGTGTTGTGTGTTGTCATTTGCGATATGCATAATGATCATTAGAGTTCATTTTACATCATTAATTTGTTTGTGTGCCCCATAAATGTCTGTGTTCTGTTCGTGAATAACCAATATGTACCTTGTTCTTTTTTGTTTGCTTGTCGTTTCACGTGTTACCGTTGGCGTGAATAAATAGCACGACAGTGTGTGTTATTACTAACTGTGTTGATGTTAATGTACTCCTACAATGCGGTGGGGCCACGGTGGTATGGTGGTCAGACTAATCGCCTGGGAATCGTACCGGATGATGCCGCTGGTAGGCGGGTTTTCCCAGGGACTTCCCTCCCCCCCCCCCCCCCCCGTCCTTGCATTCCGGCGCTGATACATACTCGTCTCACTTCACCCCCATCGGCTCTCATGACCATGCTGTAACAACCTGATCAAGTCTCCCCACTCTACTCGTACCATACTGACGTGATATTACATAGTTGTCTACTTGACATATACATTAACAGTTTCGTCAGCCTTTGCATATCCGTGCGTGTATTTCTCCTCTCGCACACTAAGCATTCCGGACAACCCTGTGTACAGGCCGCGATCACGTGAACACTGCACTTTTTCACTGTCACAGCTTACCTTCGATCACATGCACTGGTTTCGCGCCCTCTCACGTTAACGCAAATACACAATAGTTTCCCCAAACCCTTTCAAACTCTCTTGCCCTACTAGGCTCTCCCCTGCGGGAACTGGAAAGCCTCTAAAAGGTGTCTCGCCTTCACATGTGGTATCAAGGTTTACGTTTACACTTTGGTTACAACCAAATTCAGCTGTACCCTGGGGAAACCCCTTAAAACTCAACTCACTGGCACTGGTTGTGTTGAAATTTAAGTGTGCACTGGTGTTGCCACTTTCATCGTGTACACTTGGAAACCCCTTAAACTCGCTCTGATTCGTTGTGTTTTTTTACCTGTATTAATAGAAAAACCCAGAAACTGTGTTGCAGTACTACTTGTTTCTACCTCCTCACTACTCGGTGTTGAGTTTTCAGTCGGTGTAAAAACATTAAATATCAGTTCACTACTTTGGCTGGGTGTTCCCATGTTAGTGTTGTTCTCCTGTGAACTCCCTGGTGAAATTCTCCGAACTCGCTGCGGTACTGGGCATAACGTCGTCTCCTTGCCTCTCTTCCCCACAGGCGGTCGGGCTATCCGCAGGTCGTCACGTGCCGTTTCATGACACGTCTGGGTTCCAACTTCACTAGATACGTGGAATTCCACATCTTTTCCACTACTCTCACTGGCCCTGCCTATCTAGGTGCCAGTTCAGCACAGTATTGCTTCGCCCTGGCCGATAACGGGTTTTCTCGTACATACACGTACATCCTAGGTATAAGTTCGGGTGGTGGCCTCTTGCTATCCGGTACCCACACATTACTATAGCCGAGCTGGTTCACCCTGGCGTCTTCGTGTACCTGCACCTGGTGTTCAGCGATTTGTTCAGGTGATCTGGGCGGGTCTCCGCGGGGTGCTCCGGGGGCACGGAGTTTCTGACCTAGTACCATCTTGGCGTGTGTTATGCCGGTTGCCGCATTCACTCTATTCCGTAGGCAAAACATCACCTCCGGGATCAATTCGGCCAACCTAGTATGATCCTTGTCTAACCGGACAAGTAATTGGATTTTTACGTCCTGGTTTCGTCTCTCGGTTGGGTTAGCCCTGTGATGGTAGGCTGGGGTAGTACGGTGTTCTGTTCCCCAACTAGTATAGTACTCCCTCCATTTTCGCCCTACAAACTGTGTTCCATTGTCCGTCAACAAATATTCGAGGTGTCCCCATCTCGGGAAAAACTTGTTCTGCATTATTGGTGCCATGGTGTGCGCACGAACATTGCTGACAGGAAATTCTTCAGTCCAACGGGCAAACAGATCAGTGGCAATAACAAGAAATCTTTTCCCAGTTTTTCGTACGTGGGTACAGGCCCATGATGTCGATAACTACAGTCTTGAATGGCTCGGTTGGCAGCCTTGGCTGTTGTGGAGCGTCGCCGTCTGCTCTCCGCGGCTTATGGGTGTTACACATGACACAATTCTGTACATATTTCCTGACATCTCCCTGCCAGTGCAATCATTTCTGCACGTTCCTTCGTGTCTGCTCGGATCCCGGATGTCCTTGTTCCAAACTGTCGTGTGTGTATTTTAACACAAGTTCCCGTTTCTCTCTCTGCATATACATCCGCCATTGCGGACAGTTACCAGGTGGTTTGGTTTGTATCTCCCTGTCCACTACCCTCCAGTGTTCTGTGTAGCGTGTGGCACAGTGTTGTCGGCATTGCGTGACATCTGGGGAATTCTCTTGTGCAGTGTGTACCTCTTTTAACACGTCACGTACATTCAATGAAACAAGTTCACCAGGTGGTGTGGCAGCAACGTTTTGTACAATGAGGGTTCGTGTTTTTGCAGTTTGGTATTGCACAGCATGGCGGTAGCGCCTCTTCCCACTCCGCATCGTCAGTTACCGTTAGATTCGGGCAAGGATTCCTGGACAAGGCGTCCGCGAGCTCGTTGGTTTTTCCCGCCACGTGTTCTACCTTGAAATCGTACTCCTGCAGTAACAGCACCCAACGTGGAAGTTTACTTTTCCCGTTATACATTCCCTCTAACCATTCAAGGCATCAGTTGTCAGTTTTGAGTGTGAACTGCCTTCCTAGCAATTATGGCCGGTACTTCCGCAATGCATGTACAATGGCCAAACATTCTTGTTCGTTAACGTGATATTTGCGTTCTCCGTCTCCGAACTTTGCACTGTGATAACTGATGATGTTTTCCCCCGTGTGTTCCCTCCTGATACAGCACTGCCCCAATGACTTCTTGACTGGTATCTGTTTGTACGACAATAGATTATTCTGGGTTAAATCTAGACAGCGGATTACAGTTCTGAAATGCAATTTTAATGTCTTGAAATGCTCAACCTGCTTGAGGTGTCCAGACAAACTTACGTTTCTCACACAACAAAGCAGTTAATGGTGCAGTGATTACGGAAAAGTTTGGGACAAATTCCCTTAACCAATTAATTAAGCCAAAAAACTTCTTGACTTGTTTACGTGATCTGGGTGTGGGTTTGTTTTGAATGTCCCATATGTGTTGTTGTTCTGGTTCGTGTCCATTTTCTGTTACATAATGCCCTAGAAACTCCATTTCATTCATAACCAACTTACACTTTTCCACTTTGCATGTAAGTTTATTATATTCAAGCCGTTCAAACACAAGGCTCAAATGGTACAAATGTTCTTCGCAGCTGTTAAGACTCAACAAGTACATCATCCAAATACGCCATCGCCGACTGTTAGCCGGCGTCAGTACTATGTCGTATAAACACAGATCTAAGACACTGTCTAAAGTACGACTTACAGTGTGACAGTAGCAGTAAAAGTAGTAGAAAAACTAAACAATGTTAAGAATTTATACATAATAAATGACATGCTTTGGAAAATAATTAGAGGACAATTTCTTTAGGCTTTAAAAATTAGACCGTAAAAATATAAAACAAATAAGAAGTGATTATTTTACTTATTTGTACTTAACATATTACTGTGGTGTAAATGAAATCAACTTACAATTTCAGTGGTTTGTTGGCTTGTTGATGGATCAGTCACAACCTCAGACATTGACAACTCTTCAACGTCGGTTTGGTTTAGTTTTCTCGTCCGATTTCTTTAAAGAAGTTGAAGCCGAAAAAAAAATTTGCAAAGCTTTTCATTGCTTGTCATCTTCTTTTGCATGCTGTAATTTCCTTTTGTGATTAAATCACCCTGATGGTTTTTTTATTACTGGAAATAATTTTAATTTTTAAAATAAATACAAGAATACAAACAGGAAACTGTTAAAAGGAAACAACATACATATAAATGTAACCACATTAAAACGACTGATTCGAATTGCACTGTCCACGCACTAATTCGCAAATGGTGCTTTGAGCAAACAGTAGATAAGTTCATTCCCACACTCACAGACGAGCTCATTTTACCCAAAGAGCGGTATTGTATGCTCTGTATCACATGTGAAGTTGGCCACTTTATTTATTTTTTACTTTAAGTTATGAGCTATTGTTATTGAGAGGGCTTATTAACGTCCCTCGGTTTTATGCATGTGAGTGCTTAGCAGGGGACAGCTTACAAACTAGCTTAAACCTAAGTAAATAAAACAAACATCCATGTCCGTGCCGGGATTCGAGTCCAGGACCTCTCGCACTGTGACCTTGGCGTGCTACCAATTACACCACAGAGGCCGACAAAGTTATGAGTTAATTATTACTATACCTAATACTTTTGAATTATGTTTGATGTATTTTTAACTGTGCATATGATTTATCTTTTCTATGTTTTGTTGTCTTTACTGAAACTATTTCTGATTTCTGTGCCTTCTGGGTCTATATTGTTTGCCCAGCGCCCTATGTGGCCACGTACTTCACTTACACCAAGGACCGGCACTGACCAGATGGCAGAATAAACCATTTCTGTCATCTTCACTACCTGGACTTAACAAAGCCCAAGGATTACAACTGGCAACCCAAAACTTATAAACAAGACAATTGTACACAACTTGGGAAGTGAAACACGTACAATAATCAAAATATGAAAAAACTGCAGTAAACATGCAGTCTGGGTTCTTCTGAAGGGAAAGTTTAAATTGCATGAAATTTGTTTATTTAGCTTTTGTAAAGCATAAAAAGTTGAGACTGTTGGAACGCGATCAAAATATGAAACTTGTAGCAGCTGTAAACCTGTATTTTGAGCATGCGAATGAGCTATTTTTTTTGTTCGGTAATGATTTGACACCCTCGGACAAAATTTTGTTGTATGACCAAATATAACACATCAACTTGTATTTTACTAGTACATATGTTGAAAGCAGAATGTGAGGGTGAAAATTTTGTAATAGCAGATTGAATTATTTAGAAAGTGATAAATGATATTGTTGAAAAAAAAAGAAACTAAATTAAAATTTTAAAATGCATTAGTCACTTAAAAAGTCAGAATGATCACAAAGTATACATGTACATTTTATAGTTTCGAGTATTAGGTTGCAGAATCACATCTAATTACATTCATTTCATATTCTACCTACATACATGTAACAATTTTATAATTTTTTAAAAATAACAACAGATCAGAAGTGTGAAATTTCTGTTGCAGCAAAAAGTTAGAAACAGTGTTTTGCATTGTTCGAGTAAAGAAAAAAATACACATGGGTGTCCATGTTTCCCCATAAGTGGCATCATGCTTGACTACAGCAATAAAAGTTTCCTTACAAAACTATGGTGCTTACTGATAGGAAACCTTAACAATTTATTTACTGAAGGACCGTGTTTCAATGTGTCGCTGCACAACACACTGCTATTGTGTGGTTCATTATCGAGGTGTGATACATACTGTAAAGATGTATTTATGTATCAAGATTTCTGCACGAGACCCACCAAGAGCTTAAGAAGCCTGTCGCAAGAGTGCAGCACCCATCATTCGCACTCTCCCTATTTATATAAGCCACTATGTTTCTTAATGTCCTGTAATACTGAAATGCTATGAACAGAAGTATAGTGAAACACATTCTCAGACTCGTTTAGCAACGGAGCTTAATTCTAAAATTGGCACAGCTATGAATATAGACAAGCTGTTGGCAGTGAGCGTAGTAGTGTTGTGTGCACTCCTCTTACCTTGTCATTTTGAAGGGGTAGCCATTAATGATTTATGAAAGGAAAGGTACAGGTCAAGTGTGTTCAAGTGCAATTGGTGCTGGACAGTAATTGAATTGACCAAGGATGACAGTTTTAAGAAACCATTTTGTTTTATTGGCTGAATTTATTTATTAACTGATTTTGTTCAAATTTTTACCATAATTTGCCTTCTAATTTTTTGGTTTAGATATATCAGTCACAAGAATGAAAAAAAAATTCCTATTGTGCTTTTTGCTATGTTCCCAAATGGGAACATTGACTACATCGGACTAAGCAACATACACTTAACAAGCACATGTGTATTGATTAGAAACCAGATAATATAATAGCAATCAAAAACACTGTTTTAGTTATGTAATTTATGTTGGCACTATAAACAGTTGAAAATTTAAAAAAAGGAAACACTCGTGCGCGATGCCCTTTGGATTAATGATGGATCCTCACGGTTGGGCTGTTTTTGTTTGGTGTTAGGCTAGACACACCGGGTTACTTCGGCTTGGCCTTGCCGGCAAAAATAACGGGCTGTGTAGTTTTCCGATTAAGAATGAAATCAGGAACGGTGAGTACGACTTTTCGTCTGAGTGTATTTGGTTTTACCTGAATATCTGGGCAACAGACAGCCTGTGGAAGCTGCTGACCATGCATCTGTGCTGGTGGTGGCTGTCTGGAGATGGCACCGAAACCTGATGTGCTGATAGGTCGGCTGCAGTGTTCACTGCTGGTGGCCCTAGGTGTCCTC
This sequence comes from Dryococelus australis, assembly GCA_029891345.1. Lineage (NCBI taxonomy): Eukaryota > Metazoa > Arthropoda > Insecta > Phasmatodea > Phasmatidae > Dryococelus > Dryococelus australis. The sequence goes on from CM056997.1 coordinate 138,186,836, forward strand.
TCGAGCTGGTTGCCCCTGATCTTGGTGTTGGCAATACCAAATGGAATTTTCTCACTCCTGAGAAAGGCTTTAGTAATGGGGTGAGTATCCTCTGAAATTTTAACAGGTGATACAGGAACTGAACACTACACTTGAAATTATATTCGGCAGTTGGATAGGATCTCTGGAGGTGTTGATGTCGGCGAAGGCATAGTTGAGCATCTGGTAGATAGATCCAGAAGACCTGGATGGTCGTAGATGGCCCCAGCACACCAGGTGGTGGAGCATGCTGCTGCTGATGGTTCCTTCAGCACCAGGAGTGCGGTGAAGGAGCAGACTCTTGGAGTCGCCACGAGGACCTCGTGACTTCCTCCGGCACCTTGCAGAATGGTGGAGGAGCATGAACTCCAGAATAATACATTTATACTGGCCGGCCTGCCATTGGTTGCTGATTGGGGGGGAGGGGGAATGCTCTTAGGGCATGTGACTTCACCGGCCGACCGCAAATTTCAGCTGAGGCGGACGAGTCAGCACTTCTCTTGGTATCGCAATCGTGGTCCAATCCATTGGTGTGCTATGGTATTGCATAACGTCATCCCAGTGATTTAGTGGCCAGTTAATTTCAACTTGTAGAAATAGGCATTTTATTTTACCATGGGGTGAGCAGTACTATTTCTTGACATTTGTAACAGCCCCTTGTAGAAGAGGCGTATCCTGTAGGCACTTCTGGAAGACTCATACTGTTTATAGGGCTATATTTAGGCAAAATTGTGTTAGTAGTTGGAAAAAGACGCCTTGTGTCAACACTGACAATGAAGAATGTGAACTATAAAAAGGGGGTGAAATTCTGTTCTCTTTCAAACGTAGAAATTATATTGTGGAAAGAAGTGGTGTAATTTTTTCTGGCACTCATAGCACTGGAGTCTAGCATTCACTCCACAAATTGCACCTCTGCCTTGAGAAGAATTTGTGAGGTAATGGTCATCGCTCTTTCTTTGGGATGGTAAGGGGTGATGTTTCTGTCCAGGTTATGGTCCAACTTTCCATGGCATAACTCGTAAGAGGGCAACAGTAACCTTTCGGTGAAACTCTAAATGTGTAAGTTGGTTTTCCGGTTCTCGCGTTGCTTGATGCAATCGCCAACTAGCAACCACAACCATGCTCAGTACATTTGCGAACAAGTTCCACCACCACTTCTTGCGCCATAGTCTGGGACAGTAGCTGTCCAACATTCTGTCCAGTACACCACCACCACCTTCCATTCCAGAATTATACTGGTGTAATCAATTTTGGTTGTGGGCCATTCACTACCTTCTTTTTTATATTTGAACACCGTTTAGCATACTGTATTGGTTCATGAGAACAGTAATTTGATGCAACAGTCACTACAGCACTGTCATTCCAGTTACACATATAAACTTTACCATCACTCTGCTTCTTTCTTGTTTTTTCATGTCATTAGAAGATTGTAGAGGGCAATGCTTGGTGCGATTTCCTCTTAACAGTACCTGTTGCTTTGATGTGTTGGTCCCCAAGTTCAATCAGCAATTCGTATGAAGTGAAAAAATTATCAAAAAATACTTCTACTTCCAGCAGGTTGGCCACAATCGAAATGAGATATGGGAAACTCTGCTGCCAAGAGACCCTGCTAGCTGTGATTGCTTACCTGTATAAATCTCCATTTTGTATGAATAACCGTTACTTCCACAGATCATCCAGATTTTGTATTCAAAGTGAATGGGTTTGCCACAAATGACCGTAGTATGGGATCATGGATTCGTCGATGCTGAAGTGATTGTGAAATACTAAGAATTACATAAGTTTCACATGCAGCTCATCGTAGATACGTTGAATCTTACCTAATTTCTGGGCTGGTCGCAGATCAGAATTATTCATCACGTGAAAATTTTTTTCTGTGTGTCTAAATTGTTTTCCTGTCATAACTGTACGGACAATAGGCACAACAATGTCTTCAGCAGTACTCCAGTAATCGTTCAGAAAGCATACTGTGATAGCCACTCAATAAAAGCAGTCAAAAAAACTGTGCAATGTCTCTCCATTCGACAGATAAGTGAGTACCATGTTGAGCCACGTCATTGTCATCTCAACTAAATGGATGAGGTAATCCTGGGATAGAAATCTCAAGAATATGTTTTAAGGTTCTGCCTCCAATATTTCAGGGAATCAAACACCAATTTTGTCAATACGTTCACTTTGAATAGCCTTGTTGAGCGTTGTACCCTTCTTCTATTTAAGTGGTAGCTGTTTAATTCCTTCCACATTTGATGATCTGTTTTTAGTTCTACGTTTCTTCTTTGGCCGAGTATGTGTTTCTCGACTTGGCATTATATTGAGTGCAGCTAACTCACTAGCAGGTTGGCTTGTCCACTGTTATTCAAATGCTTAGTGAAAATGCACATGTTTCCACAAACATCAACATGGGTAACTGAATCAAGATTGTTGTCATCTACATCCTCTTCTGTAACCCCATCATTTTCATGGGGGAGCTGCTGAGAAATTTTGTTTTCTTCATCAGTGAAATCTGATAAATTCAAATCTTATAGAGAATTGAGGTAGTCCACAGCTTTCTGTACAGTTGTAAATATTGTGACGTTTGCGGTCACAGATTCTTCAAAATTTGTTTTGGTTAAAAATCATTTTGTTTGTTTATGGCTTTCAATGGTAAATAATGTTGTAAAATATTTATGTTTACTAAAAATTTATCTATTTTAATTTTACGTTAAAAGGTAAATACAAGCCCCAGAATATAATTATGAAACGTAGCAGACACATTAGTTAACCTCTCATTTCGTTTTAACACCAGGGTAAACACAAAATTGTGATTTTTTTTTAATGAAAATATTTCTTTACGATGTAAATGTAAAGTTATTATACATATTTGCGGTATTTTTTTAACACATGCACGCACGCATGCGCGCGCACACACACACACACTCACTCTCACACACTCACACACACACTCTCACTCTCTCTCTCTCTCTCTCTCTCTATATATATATATATATATATATATATATATATATATATATATATATATATATATATATATATATATATTATATATATTATATATATACATATATATATATATACACGCACGCGCGCGCGCGCACACACACACACACACACACAAAAAATAGACATTGTTATGATAAGGAAATTACCCGTGTGTGGCCTCTAAGCAAAATTTTGAATAACAATCCGTAGTTACATTAGTCCTAAGAGAACTTGTGCAGAAACAATGTAGTTTTGACACATTGTGACGTTACCATGATTTCCGCTTATCAGATAACATGGATGTACAAATCACGACCATCTACATCTTTTGATAAAAGCCGCCTTGCATGCTGGACCAACTTAAGCTGGAGCCGCAGGTTGTTGAGGAATTGGACCGTCAGCCAGCATAAAGTTAGGCTGGTTTTGTGATGGAAAATCTAAAGTGTATGGTTTTCTAGTTACACCGAATCCATGCACCCAGTGTACTATTTAAGTTGACTGTGCCAAGTAACTGTGCACAGGTCAAGAATTGTACCTGCTGCCTATACACACTGTTCACGGTCAACTGAACACTTTTGAAATCAACCTTTGAGAAATGTCGCTGCCCCGGCGTACCTGCATATATTGTAACGGTCATACTGAATTGTCTGCACACAGTATAGTTCCATGTCTTAATGTTGAATTAAAAAGTGTTTGGTAAACATTTGTAGATACTGAAATTATTGATTTCTGTTCTTACATGCACATAAGTATACAAATTCACAAATGTGTAAAATTTTTACTTCGCTAATAATTTCACATTTTCATTTGACAGATGCATGAATAAAGTGCTCAAGCCCATTGCAATATTAATTTTACATATGGTGGAAGAATACACAATGTACATACAAGTAAGTTAGATCTTCAAAAGTGATCAGTTGACCAATAACAGCACATTCATGGGTGAATACAGAGGCCGGCAGTTATATGGCAATTCTTGGCTTGAGGAATCGGTGTTGCTGGAAAAGGAGAGAAAAGAAAGGGAATGTACGTGCATACGACAGCCATATATTGGCTTTTCGGAATTAATCGGTAGGAGATAATGTACATGACTGAAGATAGAAGGTAATGGTAACTTGCAAACATGAGGTAAAGTCATACATAGCAGAGAATGGTAAATATTAAAGACTCCGATACTGATGACCCATGGTTCGCCCTTAAATTCAGAACTTTATTGTGTTGAGACACATTAATTTAATGCAATTTAAAAATCTATTTTAAAAAATTTCTTGAGTATTTACATAAGGAACTTGTTTACATATCTGCATTATAATGAAATTGAGACAGTGTTTTTTTTAAATATATTACCAAATTTTTGTGTATCTTATCAATTTGTCTTTCACAACTGGTAAAACTTTATCACAACAATTGAAAGTATTATCCTTTTACAGTGTAAAATACATGTGTATCAATAATATATCTATTTATTTGCTTACTTTATCTGTAACTGCAACACTATCACTAACAATAATAATAATATTCACATCTGTCTGCTCCAGTTTTTATGAACGTGGATGGTCGCAATGAAGAAAATGCTTACACACTGTGCACGTCAGTGTCTCAAGGTTAATAATGCATAATTCCTGGAAACCAGCTTGCCTGTTATATGAAAAATGTTGTGAACTCAGCTAGATGAGAGTACAATGCTGCGCCACCCCTTTTTTTTAAATATTATTTCTTCACTTCAGAGAAATGTTTATATGCAACTTGCATACGCGACCAATGATGGGTTTTAAGAGATGTTAGTTATGTTGCTGTTGCATGTGAAACTCTTTAATTTCTAATTACAAATCATACTGTATGTCAATAGATGGAAACTTATGAGGAATGAGCTAGTTTGTGCATAATCAGCTGATTCTCTCAGCATGCAACGGTGTGCTGACGTGACTAGCCAAGCCTATATTAGAATAACAGTAAGATTTATTCAGTCAACAGCGCTACTTTGTAAATATTACTGCAACTTTATATAAATACTATTATGCTTCATGCCATCTGTTATGATTATTAACATTTACAGCTTTTATTTCACAGGAAATTTGGCAATGTAGTTTAGCTGATAGCTGGAAATTATAGGTATTTTACTAGCCTACACACCTTGTGTCATCACTCATTACATAATTTCTAGAGATTTGCCACATTTGTTATCTTCGCCATCTCAGTATATCGATAATGTGGAATAATATTCAAGTTATAAACTAAAAAAGAAAGACATAAAATGCTGAATAAATACTTTTTGTAGAATTCCATTACACAAGTTTGTATGCAACAAATACTTAAAAATTATTATGTGGATATTGTTTGAAGATTGTGTGCTTTGTAGTTAAAAATGTTGCAGCATGGTTCATTACATGTGTGTGTACAAAAACGCACGTTACAATAATTAGAAATTTTCAAACTTTGTCTAGGACTGTGCTGCAAATATTTTCCATCCTGCTCATGTACGGCCGGCGTGTGACTTGTCGCACAGCTATTGGCTTGTCTGTACCAGACACCCTTTGAGACAGGACTAGGGAGCTTGCACGCCCAAATAACTGCCGGCTACTGAAAACTGGTTCATCTTCCCCTCTTCCCCCTTCCTAAAAATTCCGAAGTTGATGGTGGTTGTAAGTTTTTGTTTTACATTTGTTCAAGGTTCGCATGTTCTGTGGATTCTGTATAATCAGCTAGCTCCAAGAAAGAGATTCCACACAAATCTACATCACTGTGCTTTGCAGTGTGCGAGGAAGACAAGCATAAGTAGAGGGTTGCACCAGTTTACCTTCCTCATACATACTTATACCTGCTGCTACACATGTAGTTGGTAAGTCACTGCTTTTCTCCACGCTCGCACTCCAGTAAGCAGAATTGTGCAAATTTACATTGGAACTGCATTTGTGGAGTAAGTGAAGGATGCATTTGTCGTGATGATTATTACAGTTTAAAGCACACAATTTTCCTGTTCATTCATAGCCTTTCCCATTGTCACATTTCTTAGGATATGGGTACTATGTTTCAGTATGAATCGTAAAGCAGAAACTTCCAATTTTTCAGTAATTTTTTTAAGAAAAGCTACTTTCCACGATGTCAACACATCACTTCAATGGCATGTCACATGCTATTTTTATGTGAATGATCTCAAATGGTTCGATTTCGGGCAAGGTCGCTTCCGGATTTTTGCACGTGGGAATCATGCCGTACGATGCAGTTTGTCGGAGAAGTTTTCTCAGAGATCTCCCCTTTCCCCTGCTCTTCCATTCGGCACTGCTCAATACTCACCCTCGCTTCACCCTCATCGGCTCTCAAGACCAAAGAGCCACACACATCTCTCCACTCTGATGGTAAACTGACATCTTCACACCATAAGTTGTTTACTTCAAATTAAGCAATTTTGTAATCAACCTTTGCTAAAAAATTAAGGCCCATTAATTGCATAAATGGTACCACCATTCTCATTCGCATGCAGGCTCCCATTCCAGGTGGCAGTGAAGAAAGTAAATTAGAGAGATGAATAAAGCCACTACACCGATGGCTACATAAATGTACATACAGTGTAAAGATACCAAAATAGGATGAAAGTAGATCTTAAGCAGGGCTTTCAAAAGTGCTCAGTTAATCATGAACAGTATATACAGTTCTATATACGTTGAGTACAAAATCATCAAATTTAAAGAATGATATGAATGAAACCTTTGAACACATGTAAAATCCATAATTATATTATACAAATACTAACTGCAGCACACAAACTGAAGGAGCTACCTGGATTGGATAGTAAGAAGAAAACGGCTCTACTTTTTACAATTTAAATCAAAACTGCAACTGGGATCTACATGATAACAGTAAACAACATACACTCAATCATAATGTTCAACAAAGGGGCAATAGTTTATGTCCACAAAGACTATGCTGGAGCATGTGGCAGCTGCACCTTAGAAAGGTTGGCCCTCACAACGTGAATGCTTTCAAGGGCTGTGGTGACAATGCCTGTAGCAACAGTCATTTGGTTTCCCTAATGGTGAAGCTCTGGCCGGGCGTCATGACCATGCCGCGCAGCAGCGTGATGTACAAGTGGACATGCTCCCCGGCATCACCATGTGCTTCCCACCATGTAGGTCCAAGCGGCATGGTACACTCCATGTACTGCTAAACAACTGCTGGATGTAGCCAGACGTAATGGGTTTGGCCCGGCCACCCTCCGAGCGAGACAGGAAGTAGATGCTGGCCATGTAATGGTTGCTGAGACACTGGCTGGAACGTGCACACAACAGCATACCGCGCCTCACGTCGTGTATGCGGACTCCACGTAGAAGCGCACCCAAGTTTTCCCCAGCATGTGCTTCTGGAACACGATGCCCGAACACCTGCACCTCGGTGATGGTAGTGCGCAAGTTGGTGTCGAAGCCCAGCAGGTCGGCCTCGGCGCCCCGGCGCAGGACGCCGGTTGAGAGGGTGCCCACCACCACCGTGCCACGGCCAGGCACCGTGAAGGCGTTGTTGACGGGCAGCAGGAAGGGGGCAGCCAGGTCGCGAACTGGCACCGTCACCGTCTCGTCCAAGGCGTCCAGCAGGCGCCGCACCGAGGGCTCTCCTAGAGGCGAGGTGTCCCCACGCAGCGCCAGGAGAGCGGAGCCGAACACGACGGGCACCGCCGCGCCATCGTAGCCGAAGTCTGTGAGCAACTCGCGTATCTCCAGCTCAACCAGCTCGAGCACGTCCGCCTCAACGAGCTCCGCCTTGTTAACGAAGATAACGATACTGACCACGCCCACCTGTCTAGCCAGTAGCAGGTGCTCGTACGTCTGCGGCATCTGGCCGTCCGTCGCCGCCACCAGCAGCACCGCGCCGTCCATTTGCGACGCCCCCGAGATCATGTTCTTCACGTAGTCCACGTGCCCGGGGCAGTCAGTGTGCGCATAGTGCCGCTTGCGCGTGCTATACTCCACGTGCGTAGCGTTGATCGTGATGCCTCGCGCCTTCTCCTCCGGCGCCCTGTCGATCTGCTCGTACGGCACGAACTTGCACAAGCCGTCCCTCTCCAGCACTTTGGTGATCGCCGCGGTGAGTGTTGTCTTACCATGGTCTACGTGCCCTATAGTCCCCACGTTGCAGTGTTCTCTCTCTTCATCGCCCTTCGTCCCGTAATTCAAACACCAGCTTTGATTTAAACACGTATTGATACACCGCGACGGACGCTTCGGTCTTTGCAGTGAATAGTAACACCTTTTAACGTAGAGAGGTAATTCAAATATCTGTCGATTTTCACTCAAATTTGTGACATTACACCTCAAGCAAACATTCATCAACGAAAAAAACAAACACTGTCGTCTGCTACCGGCCATTTCAAGGCTACAAGTGAGCCAACATACGAGCACGTGTATGTTAGCTAAGGCTAATATTTTTTTCCCACGTTTACGGGCACCATAAAGTAACTAAGTTCATATAAATTTTAAAGCGTGGGTTTAATGCTAAAAAATTTCAAATTAATAGCCATTATTTCATTATCTTACTTATGGACAATATAGCAATTCGTAAGCTAGCGTTAAAGGCATGGCGGTAGAAGCAAATAAGCCCACCTCATGTTTTGAACTGAGAGATCGGTTAAAGAGGTATGTAGGATTTGAATTGGATCTGAAAATCGTAAAGGAATCAAATAGCAAAGATACACTGTTTAAAAACGTTGGTGCCAATCTGTGACGGTTTGCGCACAATATGTATAACAACTCCTGGCTATTTTGGCAAAATGTTACGGCACCCTTCCCTTCAGTGACGATTTGGCTATACCGAAGACAATGACCGGTTACACCTTTTAACACGTTCAGCTAAATACATTCGGTAGACATGCCTGAACAAGTTTAAAAACCAAACGTGTTTACGCGGTTACGCAACCAAAGCAGAAAAAATACATGAAAATTCTAACCTCAACAAAGGTGGAAATTTTAATGTACTATATTTAGTAATTATAGCCTCAAAATGTATCACTATATATATCTTTTATTGTTATGATGCCTACACTTTGACTGTCATTGCATAATGGGTGGGCATTAGTATATTCAACCATAAATTTAAGTTAATTCAACAAGTGCAGGAATTCACGCCAAATATATCAATATTTCTTTACACTGCTTGTTTACTCTGAAGCAGCCAATAGCACAGCAGAATAGAGAAGTTGTTCGAAACTACTTATGAAAACTGTTCATTTCGAACGAGAAACAACTTCCGACGAAACTTGTTCGAAGTTAATGTAACCAAATATGGTAGAAGAACAATATGGAAAAGTTACCGAAAAAAATCGCGAGACACAGATGCCAGCGGTCCTATCGGTTTGTGCTGTTCGTACGATAATAAACTGTGCATTGAATGGGTGGTTATGAGTATTTTGGATGCGTTTTAATTCTAATTTTTTCGTTTGAGTGGTTATTTATTATGGCAGGTAAGATTTGTGTAGTTTTTTGGCTGCAATAATTGCAACATTTGCGAACTACAGCGAGTCCTTTTTAAGATTTTTCGAAGGATGCATCCTGCTGTAATGGATAACATTTTCCATTCATTTTTTTATTGCAAATTCCATTCACACAAACCTTAATTTACTGAAATACTGTTTTGTTGTTTCCTTGGTGAAGAAATGTAAGAGCAGATCTGGATATAATGAAGAAAAAAGGGACTAGCGGTTTATAACTACATGAGAATAGTGTGTTCCAACATTTTCATAAAAGATGATTTTGGCAGCCCAAATTTGCTTCCACAAGACCAAGAACGAAATCACTTGAGTATCGTAGCTTTTATTTCTAATCTTGTACACTGAAGGGCCTTGCGAAGTTTGATAGCCCTTAACCTGAATGGTGCAGGTTTATTTTTATTGGGGCGACACCTTCAAAAAATTAAAGTAAACTATATTAACAAATTCCACATTTGTCTATTAAACTGGCTGAAGTCTTGTTAAAGTGTGTGTTAGTTCAGCAAGTAGAGCTAGGGATATAATTGATAGCTTTTAGAAAAGTTGTTTACATAGGTATGTATGTCGGTGATTGCTTGTACAATGTTTACATATTAACTAAACATTATGCACCGAGCCAGAGTCCTAGCATCAGCAGGGTAATAAATACCCAAAACAATGATTCAAGGCGCGCCGGCAATTTATTTTAGATGGCAACGCATCAGCGAAACTAGGAGTTTCCCCATAAATTATTGTTACATAAAGCCTATTTGCACTGAGAAATTATGTCTGTATGTTTTGCAATTTAATATATTTCTGTACTATATGTAATATTACTGCAATATTGTCTCATGAAAACATGTTTATTTGCAAAAGGATTGAACTGAACATTAGGCATCGTACACAAATTGACTATGTTACCAATACAATCAAGAAATGCGATAGTGTGGAGGGCTATGAACTAGAGGGAAATTGAGGGGTAAAAGTTTATAATGAAAATGTACATATTTTGTAATTTTTTTACCCCACAATTTCCCTGATCTTAATACCCCTCCCCCTTACTGTATTTGTAGCTTGTATTGGAAATAATGTATATTTAGTTAATGTATGGTTCAGGTTTTTTTCCACTATAATGTATTTTCATTAATAAATATTACATCATTTACATATTTTTCACCTATATACTATATATTACTTCACAATTTCCCTTATCTTCATAGCCGTTCTCACTATCGTTTTTGGGGTTTCTATTGGTCAAATGTTGGTGCCCCCAGTAAATTTGTGTTCTGTGTAATTAGTAGAATGGAATTATACCAATTTCTGAGATTTTTGTATTTAATAAGTTCTTGTGTTTTTCTCACTCATAAGGGTTCTGTTTGCTGTGTATCATGAGTTGTCTTGTTGCTATGAGTTGATTGAATATGTTCTGATTTCATATGTTGCATTTTTTTTAATAATGAAAGTACTGTACATCCAACAGATGCCTTAACTTACCTTATAAATGTTGTCCCACACTTATAATTTCTAAACACATAGAAGTAATTTGCCTGCCCAACACAGAAGCCTATATTATTAGTGGTATATAGTTCCTTTGGGTAAATCAGTGATCACGAAAGGCACGAGGCACCAAGGTCGCCGGTCGCCATGTCGTATCCCAGACTTCCAACTCTGTCATTCCAGTCATGTGACCGCCATATTGGATTCTACCATGTTGTTAGCCATTTTGCCACCATTTTTAAGCCAGCAATCTGCCATCTTGAACCACCATTTTTGTAGTCGTATGCCTCCATTTTGGTAATCAGCATGTCATTTTTTCATGCTCATCCATTCCGAAAAATTTTTCCGAATGTTCCCATTTTTCTCTTTTGCATCCTTTCTTTATCTTTCTGTCTTTCTTCTCTTCCTTTATCTTTCTCTTATCCAAGGGTTTCTCAGAGTTCTCCCATTTTAATATTGGACATTCTTTCTTTTTCTTTCTTCCCTTCCTTCTCCCTTTCGTTTCTTTCTCTTACCTTCTCTATTTCTCTCTCATTCCTTAGTCATTTGTTTACATTGGCTGTTACTGGAGGCCACTATATTTGTTACTGGAAGCCGCCATATTCGTTTATATTGGTTTTCCCATATTAGTTCTGGCTTTAGACACTAAGAGCACTGGTATCATCGTTCGATTAGTCGTTTGGCCGCCATATTGGTTCTGGCATTATGGACTAGGTGGTGCACCAGTTGTTTGATAAATCGAGCACACATGTGCTCGACCGACATATTGGTTCTAGAATTAAATGCTAGGGGCGCTGCTTTATTTAGATCTCAAAATACCTGGAATAGTGCGGGAATGAACTGCCAGACCTTGGGTCGCCAGATATACGCCTTAGAGCACTCAGCATCGCGACATGCACTGGGACAAGAGTTAATAAGTAGTATACAGCTTGGAGACAAATAAAAAATATCTCGCCTCTCAATAAAGACATTACATTTTTATTTCTTACGTAATTTTAATGTTCTTTACATAAAAATAATTTTTTGAGTTTATATACAAATCAATAATTTGTAATTATATATATTTTATTATATAATGCTTGTTTATTATATAGTTTTTATTTTCGATATAATTGTTAAGTATTTTATTTACATAAAATAATTTTTAATCAATAATATTTTATTATATTATTTTTAATTTTATTTTTTATTCTGGTTCAACTTACATATATATTATTTTAATTTAACCTATATTGTTTTATTTGTTATTTTAAGTATTTTTAAGTTTTTTTTTATTATAATATGCTTTTTTAAGGGTTTTTTATTAGTTTTGTTTAACTTACATACATATTAGTTAATTTTTAACTTATATACTTTTTAAGTAGTTTTATATGTAATATTTTTTATTAAACTTTAATGTGTTTCAAGTGATGAGGCTAGAGATTCATTTTTTTTTTTTTTTCAGGCAGATAAGAATGTGTCATTAGAATACATGATTACATGACTATGACAAGTACCATATTGGATTTTATAAGCATATATAAACACAGTTTTAGTCAATATACGCCAAGTATTATATATTATGAATATTGAGCATTCGCATTTTTTCGATTTTTATTTACAAGTTATAATTTTTTTTATATCCCAGACTTAAGTATGTAGGGTCTTCTGTGTTGAACTTAGAAAAAAAATATTTCCTACTCCTATGTAATGTAATGCTTGTATTGTAAATTTTTTCCAACGCATCGTCCCACAAACATTTCAGTATCCACTTAACATAACCTAACTTAACATCACCTAACCGAACTTCACCTAACCTAACTTCACCTAACATAAGAGAACTTAACCTAATGTCAACTACCCTAACTTCGTCTAACCTAAGATAACCTAACCTAACTTCACCTAAACTAACTACACCTAATATAAGATAACATAACTTAACTTTGTTTAACCTAAGATAACCTAAACCAATCATCTTGTAAGAACTCTATATATTTTTTTATTTCTCTGGATATTCGCTTAACCTAACCACCATACTGTAGTCATCGTCAGACCCCTCTTCCCCACCCCTCTTTCCAGCCTTACTTAACAGCCATATCGAATTGTACTGAGTACCAAAACAGATATAATGCCTTTCACCATGACATTAGCTCTCCTCAGTCATGCTATTAACATTACAGTTCCATATCCCCCATCATACCTCAGACTTATTGATCAATAATAACAGTCAACTATATTACTACCATTTGAACCCACCTAACTTTGCCAGTTACGCATATAAACAAGCCATACCAGCTACCAAACCAATCAAATATTCCAACCATGCTATCATAATATCAATATTATTCATTTAGCCATCTACGACACACATATCATCTTAATTGTCTTCAAACCATTCCACTCTTAATAACCAACCATACTAGCTAAGCTATCTGCCTCTCTCATACTAACTAAACATCCCATCAAACCATTCTGTTCTTACAACAATAAAAAACGAATCACAAAATTAGCCCATTCTCCTCACACCATCGAAGCTATACTTTTTTTCATACTGTCAAAATAACTGGACATGCGACCAGGTAATAACATAACAGCTACACAAATTATACAATCAAACTAAATGTACAACCAAGTCATATGTGTGTGCATTCTACCCCTTGGCAGGACTTTTGAAAGACAGATTAACCTAACCTACCTTCGCCTAATCTATCACCCACACTCTAGTCATGTACATAAGAACTTAGAATAATATTTTTTTTTTTCATTTTAAAAATATCAAGTGCATTTTTAAAAAAAATATTATGGAAAGGTGTGCACGTGGAGCTATGGAGGTCAAGGGTCAAGAGTCAAGTGTCAAGGGTAAAATAATCAGTTTTGTGAGTGGCTGGTCTGACAGTAGTCAGCTTTAAGTGTGACCACGAGTTCAAGCTGAGTGAAGATAACACGAGGACGAAATATATTTTTACATGAATAAGTACTTATTCACTGGCAGGGCAATGATGATTAATTAGTGGCTATCATTGATCATTTCGAACGAGTGCAATGGCCCTCCTACGACATCCACTTGCATAAATTTTGATTTAAATTGAATAAATATATATTTCAGAGAAGGAGATACACATATTACTATGAATTTATATAAATTTTTTATTCACATACATATTATGCTATTTAATACATAGATTACCACTTTTTTGCAGAATATCCATTCTAGTAACCGACATAAGACTAAATATACACACCGCTCAAACTAGAAGTCAATCATACCTCAGCCCGCATTGGCCTTACTCGTATAAGACTCTGTAAATATTTTTTTATTTAAAAGTATTGAGTATATTAATATATATAGATATAATGAAAAGTTGAACCATAGAAATTAAACATAGCTATGTTTTTTTTTACACAAAATGCATTGCACACATAATAAAATATACATAATCAGCAAAAAAACTACAATTTCTTCAAAAGATATGCAACTTTGTTGTAGGTTATCCTTTTATGCATTTTGCTATTCACACTTATCTTGTTCTTATGCGAAAGTGTCATGGCATTTATTACACCGACACATTGTCCAGGGCAGATTATGTAGGCAGGTTCACTTTTGAGGACACCAAAGTCACAAAAGACCTGCTTGCTGCAAACTTGGTACCAGAGTACTGATGAGAAATGCACTTCGCCCTTTACAGGTATCTGCATGTCGAAGTAAATTGTCACTACGGCTGAACTGTATATCGCACCTGTCACACAAATATGACATACTACAGGGATTCTTGGTACAATTAAAGCGCTCATGTTTCCTTGCATTGCAATTTTTACTGAAGGACCTGCCACAGTAACAGCAAAGAAACTTTGGCGAAGTCATCGATGGCTGCACTGTTGTAGGTGTCACATCCCAAGAAGTCAGTGGCGAAGCTACTCGCGCAGGTGCTCAATCTGAATAAGTCGATGGCACTGCTGGTGTCATGCTCATAGCAGTCGCCAATGGTGCTATTGTAATCAGCCCATCCAAAGAAGTTGATTCCGGTGGTTATGTAGGTATCACAGCTGAAGTAGTCGATGGCAGCACTGGTGTAGGCGATCCATCAGAATAATTCGATAACACTGTCGGTACCATGCCTGAATAATTCAATGGTGCTGGTAAAACAGGAGATATCTCACTTGAAGAATTCTATGGCGAGAAACCATTGCTGGGCCTTACCCACTCTACTTTAACGTTACTAGCTATGGATTGTGAGATGAAGAAGCTATCTGACACGATCCACCTTTCACAACAGCCTTTGCCAAACTAAGCCTCTCAGCTGGCCCCCTTACTGCTTATAATATACACATATACAAACTCTATGGTGTTATATTGATATTTGAAACCAATCATATGACACATTTAATATATTTTTCGGACACCGTTCGGCCAATCACTGAGATGCTACGATAGTGCAACTGGCCAATAGAATGTAGGCACTGAGACATTGCCCACAGGCAGGGCAGCTGTCTTTGTAAATAACAAGAGCAAATTTGTACCTGCGCAGTAATGGGAGTCTCTAAGTTCTTATAAGTCGTTTGCACAATCCACAGAGTGTCAAATGACCATGTGTGTGGGAATAGCAATGTTAGCAGGTCTGCACCTGCACAGTGTCAGGTAAATAAAGACAATGAGTCTGCAGGCTTCATGAGCAAGTACAAGAATGCAACTGAATTGAACACTGTAAAACATGCAATCTATTATGACAGTTTTGGGAATGTACGTCCTCTGCCCAAACTGCGACTGTACCTGAAAAATTGCAAACTAACATACAATTACGAAATGCAGCAGCTTCTTAATGCATGGAGCTGTGGACATTTGTGTCTTCGCTTTCTAGCGTAGTGGAGTAAATAGAAATCATAGGATAATAATTATTCGTTAATCGTTTACATAAAAGGTGTTTGCATCAATATTCTCCAGTCGGAATGTCGGTGTCCATCAATCTAAGTGCCGAGACATCCAGGCTAAGTGCGACATTTCACCCGCCCTTGGAGCTGGAAGGTGAGTGGGTCGTCGGACTTACGGATTTTCAGACTTACAACTCTATATCCAACATAGAAGAAAATATGAATTCTGCATTCTGGTACATAGGGACAGGTGATGTGAAGGAAATAAGTATCCCCCCCCCCAAGGTGCATTCCAACTGAAATACATTGCTAATTCCATCAAGAAATCCATGCCATCGTATGTGAGTTTCGAACTATGAGGTAATCCAAACACACTGAAGCCAGAAATATTTTGCAGTGCAGATATCGATTTCAGCAAACCGGATACCATCGACCAATGCTGGGGTTCGAGATGCGAATCTACGAAGTTGGTAAAATGCACGAATCCTCGCGACCAGTGAATATATTTCTGGTGAACGTGATATTCATATACTGTAATTTGGTGAGCAGCTGCTACATCAATTGTAAAACTAGCAATATGCTGAACGAGTTCACACCGATGATCCCTCCAGGTTATAAACTTGTGGAAGTTCCGAAAAGCATTCTTTACGTTCCCATAATTGCGAAGAGTGCGCATGAAGTGGTCATGTGGATCGTTGATCAGGACGATAAGCTGATAAACTTCAGAAACTAAGAAGTCACTTTACATCTGCACCTAAAACTATGGGAATTGAGTTTCGCGAGAAGAACCATGTATAAAGTCGAGCACAGAACCAAACCTGGGACCAGTAGAGCTTGAGACACAAGAATGCTAACACATGCCAATCAGCAGTTTTTACATAGCCCAGGGTTTAAAGCGAACAGGCATGGAAGACAACAATGTATTGAACGTGACCCAGATGGCAGAATTCGATTACATAATTGACAAGTTTGAGCTGTATTGATACCAGCCATGTCTGACAGGCTGCTATGCCCTCGGGCGAGAGGTTCGAATCCCGATACAGTGGAAGATATTCGCACACATTCTTCACAAACATTTCTTCACATCTGAGGTAAACTGACAAAAGAGGACAGAACCCACCCCACCAACGTGTTCGTTCGCAATCGAATACTCCACCTTTTCGAGCGAGTAATGGCAAGCAACTTGCTGGAAGGGGCAATCAACAAACTGGAAGGGGCAAGCATTACAACAGAGCATGCAAGAAACAGTGAAGAGCACACAAGCAACGTAGTAGAGCACGCAAGCAACAGTGAAGAGGATGCCCTCAATACAGAAGGGCAGGCAAGTTTTACAAAGAGCAAAGTGCGAGTTGGTGAGGCGACTCATGCAAGAACCTACTGTGGTGTAACACCAACAGCAAGTGAAGAACCAAGTCCACAAGTTACTGACAGAAGCTGGGCACCCGAGTCACACTGATAGGTCCCAAAGCTGTGGTAACTGTGGAAAGTGAGAAGGGAGTGGTGGCAACAGGAGAAGGGAACAGCAGTGAAGGCAATGGGAAGAGTGGGAACGGCGCACTCGAGGAGTCGTCCGGGCCCCCACCTCCTCACCCGTTACCAGCATCAGTATTCCAGCAACAGCTTCTGAGGAGAAGTCAGAGATGCAGCAGTGAATGGTAGTACAGAAAGCACGAGCCATTAAAGGCACCAACTGAGGGAGTACCAGCGGCAATTGCAACAGTGGGGGAGAATCCCCAGAAGAGAGAGTCTCCGCAACCCGCCATGGAGGTCGATGCAGTTGCACAGTTTGGCCAGCACGACATGTGTGGGTTGTCGTGGTCAGACTATCTGTCCATACATGCATGTCACGAATCGCTTGGCACAGAAGAAGCAAAAGAAGGGTTCATCGAGGCAACAGATCTGACTATGACACACATTTATTCATAAGAGATCTTGGCATCGATGAAAATAAGATTGATCTAATTCCCAACAACGAAGAAAAATATATTTCTTTTACGAAACACATTTGTGGAAGTGTAAACCTCAGATTTATTGACTCATTTAAATTTATGGCTAGTAGTATCGATAAACTCTCTAGCAACTTTTCCAGAAGCCAATTCCGAGAAACGTGTAAGCATTTTTCCAATGAACTTCTTGACTTTGTTACAAGAAAAGGTGTCTACCCTTATGACTACATGGATAGGGCTGAAAAATTTTGTGAGACATCGCTTCCATCCAAAGATGCATTTTACAACAAACTCAATAAATGCGGCATTACAGACGAAGATTACGAATTTGCGAGAGAGGTGTGGGAAAAATTCAACGTAAAATCTCTAAGAGAGTACACAGAACTCTATAACAAATCTGATGTGTTGATATTGTCTGATATAATGGAGAATTTTAGAGATATGTGTCTCAAAACATATAAGCTAGATCCAGCATGGTATTTCACAGCCCCAGGTTTAGCATGGGATCCTATGCTCAAACACACTAAAATAGAACTAGAAATATTAACAGATTACGACATGATTTTGGTGATAGAACAAGGTGTTCGTGGTGGAATTTCACAATGTTGTAAGCGATTTGCTAAAGCAAATAATAAATACATGGATGATTATGACAGCACAAAGGAAATCTTTTAACTTACATATCTGGACGCCAATAATTTATATGGATGGGCTATGAGTCATTATTTGCCCTATGGTGGGTTTAAGTTGGTAAATACATATATAGATGTAACCTCAAATAGAAGATAATGCTTCCAAAGGGTATATATTGGAAGTTGATTTGGAATACCCACATGAACTACACAGTCTCCACTAAGATCTGCCATTGGCACCAGAGAATAAAATACTGGAAGGTTAAAAAAACCCCAAACTCTTGAATAGTCTGAATGATAAAGAGAAATATGTATTACACTATGTAAATCTTAAGCAATATCTATCTCTGGGAATGAAGTTGAAAAAGATTCATAGAGTTCTGGAGTTTGATCAATCAAATTGGCTCAAGTTTTGATCTAAACACAAATATGCGAACAAAGTCTACAAATGACTTTGAAAAAGATTTCTACAAGCTAATGAACAATTCCGTTTTTGGGAAAACAATGGAGAATATTAGAAACAGAGTGGACATGCGGTTGTGCACAAGTTCTAAACAAATGGATAAACTAGTGGCTAAACCTAACTTTAAAGATAGGACTATATTTATTAGCTCTTTGGTTGCAGTTCATATGAATAAAACAAAACTGTGGTTTATCAAACTCATTTATGTTGGGATGAGTATACTGGATCTATCGAAAGTCTTAATGTATGATTTTCACTATAATATAATAAAGCCAAAGTATGGTGAAAATATTGAGCAGTGCTACCAAGATACTGATTCGTACATATATTATATAAAAACACCAGACTTCTACAGTGACATGAAAGAAATGGTCGACCATTTTGATACTTCTGACTATAGAAAAGATAATCCAATGGAATACCGTTAGTTAACAAAAAGATTATGGGCAAAATTAAAGATGAATGTAATGGAAAAATAATGGAAGAATTTATTGGTTTGAAATCGAAAATGTATGCAATAAATGTGGAGGCTGGTGTAAAGAAAAGAGTAAAGGGTGTGAAAAAACGCTCTAGTCAGAAATGACATTAGTTTTGGTGACTACAAAAAGTGTTTGTTTGGTAAAAAAGTGTTGTACAAAAGTATGAATCGTATTAGAAGTAAGAAACATGAACTCTATACGATTGATATGAGGAAAAAAGCATTAAGCCCCGAGGATGATAAAAAGATTTATTCTTGAATATGGCATTTATACACTACCATGGCGACACTACAAAATTGCAACAGAGTGATACTATGAAAGAGCAGCTGCCCAGCGCGAGCCGCCTAATCGCTTATATCGTTTGCGAGTCGTGTGTGAGCTTAAAGGAAAGCATATGTATAATAAAATGCAATAGCTCATCGACATTGTAAACGGCAATCTCGTCTACGACAATAAAGAGGTGTACGTAATCATCGATGAAGACGGCAATCCGTGGTTCATGTCTAAAGACGTTGTGGGCATACTTGGCTATACCAATCTGAAAAAAAATATTGCGAGTGAATGTAACGGGAAAGTACAAGACGCCATTTTTGCAATTACAAGGGATGACCCGAGTCATCCCTTGTAAGAGCATGCATCCTCAGACGGTTTTTATTTCAGAGCCTGGGTTGTACGAGTTGATATGCTCGCCTAGACTACACATGGCTAGAGAGTTTAAGCAATGGGCCTTTGAAAAAGTGCTGCTGCCCATTCGCAGACACGACGAGTACATGATCAAGCAAAATAACAAACTGCTACTGAATTACTTGAACAAGAAGATTGTAGCGGCGAATGCTATGATCAACAATCATGCGCTACCGCCTAATGGCGATATCAATGAGCATTACTATTTTGTGCTCATCAGTATCGGTGTAAACCAATACTATGTCATCAGATATCAAAAGCGTCTGTTGAATGAACATCTCGATGCGCTTAACCAAGAGTACCCATAAATACAAGTGCGACTGACTCTCAATAACGTCGATCCCATAACGCTTTACGACCTAATGAAAGAACACCTACCCATCACAGCGATAGGTAACTGCTTAAATATGCCAATATGTTGCGATGACCTCATCACCTACATCATGAGCATAACTCGGGTATGCAAAATCGTGAGAAGCAATCATAGAATAGTATAGGAAATCGTACGCGGATATAGAGGTGAAGAATATGCAACTGCATACCATATTTATCAATGAACCGGGCTTCGCTGTTAGCGTACGCATAAAATCGTTCGCGACACACAGTTTGCAACGACCGATCGAGTAGTGTTTCGAGATGACATCTCGTCTCGAAATATCACAAGCGAAGCACGCCATGTATTGAAATTGTTCGAGTACCACATGCAAGCCTGTGTGAGTCTAACAAAATGCAATCGCTCATCGACATTGTTAACAACAAACTCGTCTATGACCGTAGATAGGTGTATGTAATCATGGATGAGAAGGTAATCCGTGGTTCAAGGCTAAAGACGTTGCGAACATACTCGAGTATGCGAATACAAAACAGGCAATCATAGACCACATTAGGGACAAACATCGTAATACATATGAAAATTTAAAGGGTCACGAATCGCGACCCTTGCCGAATGCACATCCTCAGACGGTTTTTATTTCAGAGTCCATTTAAAACACTCTTATAGCGCTATTATATAACAATAAATGTTTTTAGTGGATAACTATCCATTAAAAACTAATAACCATATATGTTCGCATACTATTGGGCTTCGGTGATTCTTTCACTTTTAACATCATAAATTAGTTTTCTTTGGCTTACGAGAACCACATTAAAAATAATTGAAGCGCAGTTCATTATTACAATAAGGGGTATCTAGTTTAGTCTTTGAATTTATTAAATCGTTGTAAGCAATATATATCTGATCGAAAATTTTATTATCAATGTCTAAATTCCAATTCTCTTTGGGAAACACTTCATTCCGTCCATTCTTAATAGAAATATTTGTGACGGAGCAAGAGTCAAACATTGAACCATGTGTGGATTGTTCAGGATATTCTTTTCTGTTTTGCTGAAAACCAACAATGACAAAGTCTGGCATATCGAATTGGATTGAATTGAACTGATCTTTTATATCAAACTGAAATGAGTTTGCATTAGTTGGTACTGCTTTTTCTAGACATTGCCAATAATTAAAACCAATTGGAATTTTGGGGAGTTTGTATAATTTTTCTTTAATTTCATCTCCATAAATAGGATCGTATTCAACAATTGGCCACAGAATTTCCAATTTCTCAATAACAATTTTACCAGATGCTGGTATATTATTTGCATCATCAGATCCGCCTGCTCTCTTTGGAGGTCTTCTGTAAAGCGAAACATCGTCACTAGAATTTCGAATGAATGTGATCTTGTACCCACCTTTCCAGAATATTTCATTACAATCTCTCATAAAACCAAACAAATATCTTAATGGATTGGTAATTTCGTTACATTTATCTCTCCTAACATATTTACCTAGTTCTATCCCCGACATTGGGAAGTATGCTGATTCTGATTCCGAACCTAGCAATGTATGCATCATTGTTAAAGTGATGCCATGTTTAGAGATCTCTATTCTTGAAAACTGGAATGGGAAGAGATTCTCACTAAGGTCAATAGTTGAAGGTTTTTCATAATCTGCATTTGTACTTCTTTTAGTTAGCTTATACTGTTGGTAAACATAAGCTTCATTCGGATGTGAAAATGCATCACCAATAGGAATATGGAACTCAGTGTGCTTGTTTATTCATTCAAATTATTTTTTGTTTGGTCGTTTGGCAGAAACGACTGACGCTCATAACTTTCAATATTTTGTTGATCCTTTTATTATATAGAAAGAAAATTTCTTAAACAACTACACTTTTCTTATCAACCCAAGAATTATGACTACTATCAAAACATAACTATTTAATTAGCAACTTATTGTTCATACATTTGAGACAGTATACCTTTAAGTTATCATTGTTCATTTTATATAATAAATGAGGCAACAAAAAATTGTGAACAATATAGAGAAGAATATGGAGAGAAGAAGACAGTTAATTGACAAGTTTAAAACTTTTAGAAAATTTCGCCAAGATGAATATGATAAAAATAAAAAACACGATCAACCATTAATGGATGCGATAGAAGATTTGGGGCAAAAAATTGGACACGTAACAAATGAGAATAAGAACTTAAAAAACTGTTTGGTAAAACAGGCACCGATGAACTGTATGGCGATGAACGCTATGGCGATGAACGCTATGGTGATGAACGCTATGGCGATAAACGCTATAACGATGGCGTTAAACGCATTTACGATGGCGATGAACGCTGTGACGATGAACGCTATGGCGATGAACGCTATGACGAAGCGTTGGGGCGTTTGAAATCTGATATCCGACAGTTAACTAACTACAAAACCACATTTATTGATAAGAAAGTGGCCGATTTCTTAATTGACTGCAAAGACGATATTTTTGGGCTAAAGGCTGATAAAGGTAGATTGTATATTGGTGATAGCGAAGTAACATTCATCAATGACAAATTTACTGTAAAAGGCCGAACATACACTGCAACCGAAGGTTTGATGAAATTGCTAACTAGTAAGAAAGTAACAGAAAGCTACTACACTGCAACCGACTCTAAACACTATAGTCGTATCCTAGCAGATACGAAGACAGTTTTTCAAAACAATGATCCAAACTTGGGAACGCCAAAATCGAGTAAAGAGAATAAATGGAAAATTATTTTTAAATCTAAATACGATTTGATTAAAAAGAAACGGCTCTCACCTAAAAAGGGGAAAAGTATAAAGAAATAAACAGACTACCCCAAAGAATACATATGGATGGATGATGTTAGGATTCTTATTGATCGGCTTCTCGTTATTTATGGCGAAGAGAATGTTCGGAATGATAACTATTACAATGAAAAAGTTGGAATAATGAATATGCTCAACAGCAAGTTTAGTGACTTTGTTGTGAATAATCCAAAAGGTATACCATATCTGATACGAGTGTTGAACACAATACCACATACTTTTTGGGAGTCGGAGCATCACAGAAAAGGGTTACTCAATGACATAATAAATTCACTACCTTTTGAGTTGCATGCACCCGGTTATCAGTACTTAGGTCCAGGTACTAGACTAAAAGAGAGAATTGAGTGTAGTGATAAACCCATCAATACACTAGATGTGGCTGCAATGGAACATGATATAGCTTATCATCATAAATATCTAGCTGAAAGACATTTAGCTGACAAAGAACTAGAAGAGAAAGCACTCAAAAGATTGTTAAGTTCAGACGCTGATCTCAATGAGAGATTGTGGGCTGGTGTTACTGGATCTGCGATGCATATTAAACGTAATCTTGGATGGGGAATTAAAATAAAATGAAAAAATATTTGTTATAATAAATGAAAGTAAAAAAACATTGTATTTCAAGTTCCTAACAAGGAGTTGAAGGGTTTGAATATTGATTCTTTCCTAACGAAAGACCAACTGAAATGTAAAAACAAGAAACTAAAGGAGGACAAAGGGATGACTATCACAATTTCAGTTCCACAGCTTAAGAAAATGTCCAAAGAAATGAAAACTGGAAATGGTTTTACAGTTCACAAGGGCGGAGTTTTACCCTTAATTTTCTCAGCATTGGGAGCTCTAGGAGCGTTAGCTGGCGGTGCATCATCTATCGCTACATCAGTAATTAATGCCAAGAAGAAAAACCAAGAATTGGAAGAACAATGCAGGCATAATTTAGCTATGGGGGAATACGGCAAGGGATTGAAGAAAGGTAAGTGGGGCAAGAATGTTAAAAAAAAAAAATAACTCCGCTCAGTAACTTTCATATTGATGAAATGGTTAAAAAATTAAACATTAAAAATTTTCGGTGTGTATTTATGATCGATGAGCTACTTAACACGCCACTCGATAGTGAATGTGGGATTGTAAATCTAGATGTTTCGACAAACTTTGGTACACACTGGGTATGCTATTGGAAAAAAGCAAACAACGAATATTATTTTGAGTCATTTGGCGGAAATCCACCGCGACAATTAATAGCAAATCTCGGAAGTAATTTTTTTTATAACGATGATAGAATCAAAAATTCCAATCAAGTAACTTGTGGTCATTTGTGTGTAATTGTGCTAAATCACTTTTCACATAATTTTTGAATTTCCAAAAATTATTTCACTATTGATATACAATGGATATATGTGGAAATGGATTAATGAGCTCTTGGATTGAAGATCAAATTAAAGAACGCATGAACAATGATGAGAAAATCAGTCCTTATGATTTTGTTTTCGACACGCAGTTCAACGACTTTATAACCACACTAACAAGAAATAAAAGATCATTGGATAAAGTCTATCTTACTTACTTGGAAGTATATAATAATATAGATTTTGAACAAAAAAGACTAAGACATATGGGAAATCCCATTGCACCGATGGAAACAATCAATTTAGAGTACTATCAGAAAAACTGAATTAACATTATTCGTTTAGTTGGGAAATACAACTCAAAAGAAAAAGCATTTTGCTTTGATAACTGAATAGAATTTTTTTTTTTTATGAGAGATGTTACTATAGTTGAAATAATAATAAAAACAGAACAATATAAAAATGTTATCAACTGTTATCATGAACGGAAAAAAAATTGACATGCATAAAGCTTTAGAAGCATACCCTGATGATATTATATATTTTAAAATACCAAAAGCCCACAATGTACCCGAAGGTACAATTGTGTTTATTGAAATAGTTGTGGTATATGAATACATTTAAAAAGATCAGATTATGTTAGTTTTTAATGGAAACACGTCCATTAAAACAAAACTTACAATCTAAGAATTTAAAAAGTCTCTAATTTTATTACGATACATGCCTTTATTTAACTTACGAGTCATATCAATTCTATCAAAACCATATGCATTATTCCAACATTTTGAACGCGTCTCCCTAAATTTCTCAAATGACATATCACCACCAACAAAATCACTATGAATATGTTTAAGATTTGTATCGTTTTGTCTGAATATGCAAAGAAAATTAGCATTGTCTCTTATAAGCTGCTTAGGCACTTTTGAGTATGTCTGAGCTAAATAGAAGCAATCAATATATTTGTGCCTACTGCGAGAAAAGTAATCCCTTACCATATTTTTATTTTCAAGTATGATATCATCGAAAACAACTACAGACTCTTTATCACATTCAGTTACGTCAACCATTTCTTCATTTGATAGAAAGAAGTATGCTATTGGTTCATTAAATAATTTCGATGCTACATCTATATCTTTCATTAAATTGATATATTTTGGTTGGTCCAGACTTTTTGAACATACATAGAGAGTACCAAAGTCCAACCATCCCTGAGCATATATAAAATTATCTATCATAAGTGTAGTTTTCCCAATGTTACTAGGACCCACAATCAAACACCTAATATTATTAGGCAATAATTCTCCGTGACGTTTTGTCGACAGAGTCTTGTCTGGTATTCTTATTTTAATATCCCAGTCTACAAGGTTCTAGCTCATTTATTAATAGATTTTTTAAATAATGTAATAAATGAGTAAAGTATTCAAACTAACAGATAACAAATCAGTGTTGAAGAAGAGACTACACTACCCTTTAGAGATAGAGGGACACTCATTGGCTTTAGTTCAGTTTTATACTACTTATCTAATGCATAACATTATATCTG